>BRYE01000017.1:16226579-16234079 GCA_030159115.1 Actinidia arguta var. hypoleuca | reverse complement strand
TAATAAATGTAGACGCTTTGATTAGACAAACTGAGCCACATTTCACCCAAAGAAAATGAGAGTCAAGGTGTTATCCAGATTCAAATTACCTACTCAGCTCGGGGTTTACAAAGGGAAAACAGACCTAATGGATCACCTGGATTCATACAAAAATTTGATGTATCTCCAAGGGTACTCGAACGAAATCATGTGCAAGGGTTGGCTTTTTCCGCTAAACTTAAGGGGTCGGCGAGGTCATGGTTTCGGAAATTATCTCCTGCAACCATTGATTCTTTTGGCGATCTGAGTAGGCTATTCGTCGCCAATTTTATGAGCTGCAAGATCAGGCAGAAAAACACATCCCATCTTTTCACCATTCACCAGAAGGAGACAGAGAACTTGAAGATTATGTAAAATGGTTTAACCAGGCCATATTGGAAGTTGAAGATCCCAGCGACAAAGTAGTCGTCATGGCAATGATGGAGGGACTTTGCCCTGGATCCTTGTTCGACTTCCTGTCCAAAAACATTCCAGAAACGTTGTCCGTTCTCCAAAGTAAAACTAATAAGTACATCGCTACGGAAGAATTGGCCGAGGCCAAGCGAAGGCAAAGAGAAAAAGATGATCATAAAAGAAAAGAGCCTGATACAAGGCAATCTGATTACAGGGACGACGAACTGAGGAACAAGAAGTCCAACCGAGATTCAAGACGAACTAGCGAAAGGCGACCTCGTACTCCACCTCGCCGCACAGAATTGGTGTTACCCCCTCTCAACGCTCTAATTGCCCAAGTTCTTACAGAAATCAAGCATGAAGAATTCGTCAAGTGGCCTTCAAAAATCAAAACTGATCCTCGAAAGAGAAATAAGAACAAGTACTATGAATTCTACCGAGACCATGGCCATAACACAGAAGATTATTTTCATCTGAAAGAACAGATAGCCGACCTTATCAAACGAGGATATCTGAGGAAATATGTCAATGATCGCCCACCTCCCAATTCACCAGAAAGGAGATATGGCGACAACCGACCAACTGTTGTAGATATACAAGTAATCCATGGAGGATTTGGATCTGGGGAAAGTTCCAATCGTCCAAGAAAAGGCATGCCAGAAGTGCCAGTAGGGTGTCCGAAGAAGTATATAATCTCTCATCGCCAATGACCAATATTCACCCACCAATCACCTTCAACAATGACGATTTGAAAGGTCTACACTTATCTCATGACGATGCCTTGGTCGTTTCAGCCATCATCGCCAATTTCAACGTCCAAAGAATCTTGGTTGATAATGGTAGTTCAGCTGATATCCTATTCATATCGGCATTTGAAAAAATAAAGATAGGACTCGACAAACTGCACCCTTTCCTTACGCCCTTGGTGGGCTTTGGAGGAAATGTGACTCATCCTCTTGGATGGGTTAAGTTTCCAGTAACCTTGGGAACGGAGCCCCACCAAACTACCGTTTGGCAGGACTTCATCATAGTAGATTGTCCTTCACGCTATAACGCGATTTTAGGTTGCCCAACTTTAGGTGGGATTAAGGCGATCACCTCAATCTACCACCTAAAAATGAAGTTTCCCACTTCAACGTGGGTAAGCGAAGTAAGAGGAGACCAGAGGGTGGCTAGACAATGTTTTATTTCAGCCATGAAGATTGAAACCTCTCCAGCCCCGAATGCCCAATAGCAATTATCGATCAACGATGGTGAGATAGAACCTCTGAGAGACGAGGTGGAATAGGTTGTCTTGTTGGATCCCCGAGAAACTGAAAACACCAAACCCCTTGAAGAAACAACTCCAACCTCCATACAACCAGGATATCCTGATCGTCACGTTATGATCGGAACTGAACTTACCAACGAATTACGTTGTGCTTTAGTGGAATTCTTAAAAAGAAATTATGACATTTTTTCCTGGTCACAAGGTGACATCCCGGGTATTGATCCCCAAGTCGCCATGCATAAATTATATACCAATCCCAGACATCCTCCAGTTCTCCAGAAGAGAAGGAAATTCACCCCCGAGCAATTAAGAGTTATTGAAGAGGAGGTGACCAAACTCGTCAAAGCTAAGGTCATCAAAGAAGCCCATTACCCGGAATGGCTAGCCAATGTTGTCGTCGCCCCTAAAAAGGAGGAGGAAAATGAAGAGTATGCATTGATTTCACTAATCTCAACAAGGCGTGCTCAAAAGATAGTTTTTCTTTACCAAAAATTGATTTAATAGTCGACGCCACATCTAAGCATGAGCTTCTTAGTTTCATGGATGCCTTCTCGGAATATCACCAGATTAAGATGTTTCCCCCAGACATAGAGAAGACTTCATTTATCACAGAACGAGGATTGTACTGCTACAAGATTATGTTGTTTGGTTTAAAAAATGCTGGGACAACATACCAAAGATTAGTAAATAAGATATTCAAGGAACTAATTGGAAAGACCATAGAAGTATACATAGATGACATGCTAGTCAAAAATGTTGAAACAGCCAACACACATCACCCACCTTGAAGAGGCTTTCGACATTCTGAGGAAACACCGAATGATGTTAAATCATTTCAAGTGCATTTTTGGTGTATCATTCGGAAAGTTCCTAGGATTTTTGGTAACCAAAAGAGGGATTGAAGAAAACTCGGATCAGATCCAAGCTCTACTCAAAATGAGCTCGCCCAGAAATATCCATGAAGTTTAGCAGCTAACTGGGCGAATGGCCGCCCTTAACCAATTTGTTTCTAAATCGGCTGACAGATGTTTGCCATTCTTCAAAATCCTAAGAAAAATTCAAAATTTCCAATGGACTGAAGAATCGAAAGGAGAATTCCAACAGCTCAAAAAGTACTTGGGATCGCCTCCTTTGCTTGTGGTGCTGACCACGGGCGAAGAGTTGTTTGTGTACCTATCCATCTCGCCAACTGCAGTAAGTGTTGTGCTCATCCGAGTTCAAAAACTAGTATATTATGTTAGTAAGGTCTTGATGGGTGCTGAGAATAGATACGTAAAGATAGAAAAGCTCGCCTATACCCTTCTGATCGCCGCCAGAAAGCTTCGCCATTATTTTCAAGTCGATTCCATCAACGTGCTAGCTGACCAACCTTTAAAGCAAATTCTCCAATGACCAGATACCTCGGGAAGACTCCTGAAATGGTCCATCGAGTTGAGCGAATTTCATATTGACTACAAACCAAGAACGACAATAAAAGCCCAAGCCTTAGCCAACTTTGTGGTTAAATTCACTCATGAAACCGATCTAAAAGTTCTCTCGGAGAAAGAAATTCCAACATTGCGGAGCTCGGAAGATGACCTCAAAAGCTTGGACGAGGATCTTGGGGGATGGAGGTTATTTGTAGATGGATCTTCAAATCAGCATGGATGTGGTGCAGGGTTTGTCCTCTAAACCCCGTTAGGACAACAAATGGAATATGCTATACATATTGGGTTTAAAGCTACCAATAACGAAGCTGAATACGAGGCGCTCCTTGCCGGATTAAGGGTTGGCACAAGATTAAGAGTAGATTCCATGGACGCCTATAGTGATTTACAACTAGTGGCAAACCAAGTCCAAGGAGACTACCTTGCCCGAGATGCGCGGATGGCGGCTTATTTAAACGAAGTCATAAGCATGACTCAAAAAATCAAAAGTGTTACCATTCGCCAAATCCCCAAAGAGGAAAATAGAAAAGCTGACGCCCTAGCCAATCTCGCCTCCACTTTTGATTTTGTATCAGACAGAAATATACCTCTGGAATTCCTGTCCAATTCGAGTATTGAGATCACCAAACCTATTTATTCGACAGAAATAGACACAACATGGATGGATGAGATCGCCGCCTATCTCCAACATGGCACATTGCCAACGGATAAACTCCAGGCTCGTCGGATCTGATACCGATCTGCGAGGTTCTGCCTTTTTCATGAAATTTTGTATAAACGCTCTTTTTCAGGTCCTCTCCCAAGGTGTCTCTGACCTGATGAAGCCGATTATGTGATAAGGGATATTCATGAGGGCATCTGCAGAAATCATTCAGGGGCGAGGTCGCTAGTACGAAAAGTAATTCAGCAAGGCTACTTCTGGCCTCAGATGGAACGTGATGCAACAACGTACACCAGAGAGTGTGACAAGCGCTAGAGATTTGCGCCAGTAAGCCACCTCCCCCATACTGAGATGGTACCAATGATCAGCCCATGGCCATTTGCCCAATGGGGAATTGACATACTGGGACCTTTGCCTCAAGCTCCGTTATAGAAAAAAATTTTGATCGTCGCCATTGATTACTTCACCAAATGGGTAGAAGTAGAGCCACTCGCCAAAATCACCGAGAAGAATACAAGAAATTTTGTGTGGAAAAGTATCATCTACCGATTTAGAAATCTTAAAGTTCTCATATCGGACAACGCCAATTCTCATCTCGGACAACGCCAGACAATTCGACAATGATGGATTCAGACAATTTTGTTTGAATCTCGCCATATCACATCATTTCTCCTCATCTGGTCACCCCTAAGCCAATGGCCAAGTTGAAATTACTAACAGAACCATCCTAAGGAATCTAAAGACAAGACTAGAGAAGTCAAAAGGTGAATGGGTAGAAGACCTGCCGAGCATACTTTGGGCATATCATACAACTAGTAGGATTCCTACTGGCGAGACACCTTACTCCATGGTCTATAGAACAGAATTGGTGATACCTGTTAAGATCGGAATGCCAAGTTTTAGGACCTCAAATTTCGACAAAGATAATAATGAAAGCGAGCTAAGACTCAACCTCGACCTTCTTGATGAAAAACGGGAGCAAACAAGCATACGCCAAGTAACTTATAAGCACCAAGTTGCCAAATATTATAATTAGAGAGTCAAATACAAGTCATTCCTACCTGGCAATCTAGTCCTAAGAAATGTTACCCTATCTACTAAAGAGCCGAACGTAGGAAAGCTAGGCCCAACATGGGAAGACCCTTATAAGGTCGTCAAGGTATCTAGACCAGGGACTTATTGACTTGAAAATATGAATGGGAAAACACTTCCCCATCCTTGGAATGCCGAGTATTTGAAAAAGTATTACCAGTGACATATATGGTCGTCATGACAATTAGCTCGCCTGGGCAGTACAATTGAAATTATGGCCAGTTTATTCTAATAAAATTTCTCTAGTTTATTTTAATCGTCATTATTCGCCGGTATATCACCAATTGAAGGATGGAAGTTGCCAATATCTTGATCACCGTACTCAAGATTGCCAGTTCGTTACAAAACAACAGAGACATCTTGATCGCCGTACTCAAGATCGCCAGTTCATTACAAGACGGAGGCATCTTGATCGCCGTACTGAAGATTTCCAGTTCGTTATAGAACGACGGAGGCATCTTGATCGCCGTACTCAAGATCGCCAGTTCGTACAAAACGATGGAGGCATCTTGATCGCCGTACTCAAGATTGCCAGTTCGTTATAGAACGACGGAGGCATCTTGATCGCCGTACTAAAGATTGCCAGTTCGTTTTAAAAATGACGGAGGCATCTTGATCGCCGTACTCAAGATCACCAGTTCGTTATAGAACGACGGAGGCATCTTGATCGCCATACTCAAGATTGCCAGTTCATTATAAAAACGACGGAGGCATCTTGATCGCCATAGAAATCAAGATCGCTAATTCATTTTAAACGGAGACATCTTGATCTCCAACATGGAAATTGCCAAAATTAAGATCGCCAGTTCATTTTTAAGCGATGGAAGCATCTTAATTGCCATTAAAATTAAAATCGCCCATTCATGAAGGCATTTTTATCGCCTGTTAATTTGAGCCTATTTATAAAGCCAACTTATATCGCCAAATTATAAAAATTTGTAAAATTACCAAAATTTGTTATCGCCATTGTAAATAAGGGTGCCAAGCAATTGACGTCAGTACAAACAAAATTTGAACAAGTAAAATGATTATTCATTCAAATATACGAGGGAGAAGGATTTGTATCGCCTTTCTCAACAGTTTCCTCGTTCGCCCCCTCCCCCTCTTCATCCTCGTCCTCCTCGGCGAGAAGATTATGATCGAGACCCATGTCCTCCAAGTTAATGGCGAGGTTGGAATGATGGCGACGAAGTTGTTGCTTGCAGAAGTCAAATCCTTTGCCAAAATACTTTGAGGCACTTCAACAGCCCCCAAGAAATCCGACGAAGATTTAAACTCCTCGACAGTTGATTTTTTAGATCGACCCAGACTTTCTCTCAACTCCACCACCAATATCCCAGACTTCTCGAAACTATCGGCAAAGGTGTCTCTTTCTTCTTTTAATTTGGCAAACTCGTCGTCGGCCTGTTGCTCCCGAGCTCAGGCCTCGGCCAATTGCTGCTCCAGATCGCCAGATAACTTCTGGAGGCAGGGGACTTCACTGTCCAAAGAGGCGGCTCGCCCTTGTTGAAGGGATGCCTCTTCAATAGTTTTCCTACTCTTGACCGCCAGAGAAGATCCGAGCACAAGCGCTTGCTACAAACAAATCTTTTTAGATCAACCTGAGAACATATTTTAACAAGAATAAAATAAAGACATTTGAGGTAGTGTCGAGGCAATACCTGGCCAAGGGCGTGAAAAAATTTAGAGGCAGTCTGGTCCAAAGATAGTTGCCCCATATTTTCTTGATTCGAAGGAGGGATCACTCATCAGAGGATTTTCTCGGCTACAGAAGGGCTCCCCAAAATGGAAGCCTTAGGACCGAGGACAGTCCCCAATGAGGGCGAGTTCCCCTCCCCAGGCCTCGAAGAGGTGGTGGCCCTTGAATGATCAGCAGGACCAAACGTTTTCCTCTTGGGTTCAGGAGCGATCCTTCCCTTTAGGGCTATCTCTAGGTTTAGCCTTCTTATTTGGCGAGATGGAAGGTTCATCCAATGGACGTTTCTCGCCAATTACCACTTCCTTAACGGGAATGGATTTTTTGGTCGAGGTTTCACCCTTGGCCTTCTCCACCTTCTCGCCAAATTTTTTCAGGCTTATCCTCCTCGACATAGCTGCAAAATAAGGCACGAATATCAGATATGAAAAAATAAATGACAAGAATAGACTTAAGAATTTATACCATCCGATTTAAGCTCGGAAGGTAGCCCAAAATTTTATCAGGATTCCGATGTCGGGTCCGAGCTTGATCCTGAGATAGACGGGGAAAATTCTAAAAGGGGATCTCGAACTTTTCTCCCCGACCATCTTAGTAAAGTCAGGTCAGGGATATGAGGTAGAATCCTCTTTAGTTCCTTCTTAAGGGTCCCTAGATATTCTATTGAATCATCTCGGGAGTGGTTGTATTACTGGATGTATTCACCACGAGAAGGGCGGGACTCACCCGCTTCACTCGACGACATTGACGATGCATGTCCGTGTGACTCCTCGTCCTTAGTCCCAGATACCATAGGTTCGGGAAAGCAAAAAACTTGATGAAATGACTTCGATGTCAGAAGCGTGGAGACTAAAAAGTGCCCACATTCCGCCATCGATTTTGAAATCTCGTCAAAAAGCTCCTGCTCATACCCGAGCAACTT
>BRYE01000017.1:16204079-16216579 GCA_030159115.1 Actinidia arguta var. hypoleuca | reverse complement strand
TCACAGAGTTGACTAATGCTCAAAAGATTGTGCTTAAGTCCTTTAACAAGCATTACATTTTCAATAGAAGTGGAGGAATTCTTACCTATACTTCCTATTCCAATAATTTTTCCTTTGCCGTTGTCTTCGAATGTAACAAATCCTCCCTCCTTTGGTTTGAGAGAGGAAAATTGAGTTTCATCTCCGGTCATATGCCTTGAGCATCCACTATACAGATACTAGTGATTTTTGATAGATTTTGCTTGAAAGCATACCTACAAAATGGTTCATTTTACTTTAGGTACTCAAATCATCTTAGGTCATTTGGTGTCGACACTTCTTCTTTAAAAATCTTCTGAAGATGGTTACTGACATTTAGTGTCGATACTGGTGTCGACACTTCTTCTTTCAGAATTCTGGTTTTGGTTACTGACATTTGGTGTCAACAGTTCTGTACTGGGTGTCGACACTTCTTACCAGAACGTGTTCCATCATATTTTTGATAATTTAAGCGTTGAGTCGACTTTTTTTCTTCACGATATTTTTTCCATTGATTCATATGGTCTTTATTCACTTTGATCCATTTAAGATTCATGAGTTATTTGAGACTTTCAACAGATTTATAATTATAACTTCTGGGCTCAAAGGTGTCGACACCACAGAACAAGGTGTCGACACTTTCTGTTAGAAAGTGTTTGTGGGACTTCTTTTGATCAATTGAGTTATGGGACGCAATATTTAAGGGTTGCACACTTAGAAACCATGTTAACTACTAATAAACTGTTTTGTTATCATCGAAATCGAGGCTTGATTCAACATGGATAACAACCGATGGAATTCCCAAGGGATGTCAAAGGACAAAATGAGACTTGCACATCAGAGTTCCTTTTGACAACCCCTACGTCCACATCCGGATGGAGATACTGGTAGTTGATCATGAGCTACTAGCCACGCCGTAGGGGTATGACTGGGTCAACCGCCTACTCATTGACACAATAGTCGACACCTACAAGCATGCGTCGAGTTGTAGTGTATCGAGTGACGTGATAGCTAGCGCGTCGAGCCATTTGTTGAGCTAGAGTATAAAAGGGAACATTGTTGTTCTCTCACAGATACATGCAACCTTGCTCTTATAACATACATGCATTTTATCCCTTTATGATTCCGGATGTCTAACTTGACCGTCAAAGAGCCATTTTTTGAAAACAATTCTGGTGGCAGTTCTCACTATTTCAGTGACTACAGCTAGGGCATTGCTGGTTGGACAGACGATGGGTTGAAGCTACCTACGCAACTGTAAAACTGCCACGGGTGTCTATCCTCGATTTCCTTCTTCTCATTCAACAAACAACAACCCCATAATTAGCGCCATATGTGGGAAATCTACTATAGACATTCGCAGAGTCGTTCTTGATGGCATCGCAAAGTAGCAAATGCTCAGATAGTCGTGAAGCTCGTAGGGAAACCCCTCGTGCACCCAAAATTCTATGGTATAAAGGGGGTAACCTACTAGAGGATGCATAGAGGGCGGCTAGGGCCACCTTTGCGCAGAACCTAGGTCGGTTGCTTCTTGAAAGAGTAGACAATCGAGATATAACCATCGAGTGCCTACAAAGGCAGTTGAGTGAACTGACGCAGATCATGGTTAACAGCAAGCTAATGTGGTTGTCCGAAATTGTCGCACTAGGGCAAACTGAAGGCCAATCAAGGAACCAACCCTACCTCATCGGGAAGGGCAGGACAAGAAGCAATGTAAAACTCACGTGAGTGTGGATAGCTGGACTAATAGTAAGGCTGTGGCGACGAGCAAGCATAGAAGGTCACCTAAGCGAACCAAGTCTGGGGTAGATCTTCGCGACACACTCAACGCCAAGCGAAATCAAAAAGGAGATTTGCGTGCCGAACTCAATGGCGGTAAGCCAGGTTGTTCATGCGGGTTCGATGAACCGTACGACCCACAACGAGCAAAGGGAAGTTGCCCCTAGTACCAGACTCCATTCTCTCGAGAAATCAAGGGACTGAATCCACCAAATAAGTTTACGCCACTAAGGTTTACTCTATACAATCGCAAATCAAATCTGAGGTCCACATAAGTCACGGCAAGCAAATAATGGCCCTTTGGAATCACATGGATGCCCTGATGTGCTGGGTGTTCCCGTCAAGCCTGGGTGACCTCGGACTAAAGTGGTTTGACAAGCTACATGCAACGTCAATTAAAAATTCTCACCAACTAACTGAGTCATTAGTAGCTCGGTTCGTAATTGATATGAATGTGTTAAAAGGTGTATGTTCTCTTTTGACATTGAGAAAAGGAAAGAACGAGACGATTTGCAACTACAGCAAGCGGTATTGTGAAACCTACAATAAGATTGTGGATTGCTTTGAGGAGTTGGCAATGGCAAGCTATAAGCTGAGGTTGATTCCTAGGGAGAGGCTATGGTAATACTTAACGTTCAACCCTCCAACCGACCTCTGGGACCTTATGTCCCGGGTTGAAATGTTCTCCCAGTTGGAGGACGACGACAAGCAAGCGAAAAAGGTTATGGGGACAACCACCCGAGGTGAGGGACCATCTTAAAAATGGAGAGAAAGCCCAAGTGAGTACGAGAACCGGGTGAGACAGAGGATCAATGTGATTTTCAAAGAACCAATCTACAAACTCTTCGCTCGAATCTGAAACAAACCTTATTTCAAAAAGCCTGAACCCATGGGAGGGTACCCCAAGAGACATAACCAATAGTGGAGATGTTCCTTCCACGAAGAGAGAGAACACAAAATAGAGAACTTCCGATCCCTTAAGGAGTTCCTGCATCAGCTAGTCCGAGATGGACATTTGAAGGAGTTCGTTGACAATGAAAAGACCCAAGCAAAGAAGGCTAAAGTCAGACCGAATCCAAGGTTTGACCGAGGAGATGACAAGATAGATAGAATTGGGGACGAAGAAAATGATCTTCCCTTAGGAACTATTCACATGATAAGGGATCTGCATCTCTCAGATCTTGAGAATAAATCTAGGGAGAGATCAGAATGATCAAGCAAATGCATAAGGTACTCTCAGTTCAATCACCGGCTAAGAAGCCGAGGCAAGCGACGTCAGAGCCAGGGAGCATCACATTCACAAAGGCCAACCTAGAGAGGGTTCAACATTCCTATACCGACCCCCTGGTCATTCAGCTCAGGATGAACGACTATGACGTGAAGAGGATTTTGGTGGACATGGGAAGCTCTATTGAGGTGATGTACTATGACCTTTTTAAACAACTTAAAACTCACTCAATCAGACTTAAAATTTGCCTGAGCCTCCTGGTTGAATTCAATGCTCAGTCTCATTGGCCCTTGGGAACGGTGACCCTCAAAGTCTGAGCTGGTTCCCAAGAGCTAGTGACAAAGTTCGTTGTTGTAGATATACCATTCCCATATAATGTAATTATTGGCCGAGATTGAATGCATAGGATGAAAGGAGTGGCCTCCACACTTTACCAGGTCATCAAGTTTGCCACCTCTAAAGGTGAAAAGATCATTTATGTAGACCAGGGAGCGGGCAAACAATGCTACCTCGCTAAGGTCTCTACTAAGCTGCCATGAAAGAAGTGCAACTAATCGAGGAAGAGCAAGAGGTCCTAGAGGATGTCGAGAGGGACTTCGAGGCCAAGGTCGTAGAAGACTTGATACGCTATGAACTGAATGAGCCAAGCTTAGATCATTTCTTTCTCATGGGAGCAAACTTGGAAAAATAGGAGAGAACCGAGCTCATCTAGTTCCTTAAAGCTAATATCGAAATCTTTGCATGGATACCTTACAAGATGCCCGGGATAGACCCCAACTTCGTCAAGCACGAGCTTAATGTCCTACTCGACGCCCGTCTAGTAAAACAAAGGGGAAAGAATTGAGCAAGTAGATGTAGTCATCGAGCAAGTGGAGAAACTGAAAGAGGCAAGTGCAATAACTGAGGTCCTTTACTCAAGCTGGTTATCCAACACAGTTGTGGTGAATAAAAAGATAGGAAAATGGAGAGTATGTGTGGATTTCACAAGTCTCAATCGAGCTTGTCCTAAAGACTACTTCCCTTTGTCAAAAATTGATCAATTGGTGGATTCTACTTTGGGTCAAGCATGGATGAGCTTTTTAGATGCATACCGAGGTTACCACCAGATAGCCATGCACGAGCCTGATCAGGAGAAGACTGCATTCATCAATCCCCAGGGCATATTCTGCTATAAGGTTATGCCCTTTGGACTAAAAAAGACTGGCGCCTCGTATCAAAGGATGGTGACAAAAATGTTCGAGCCAATCTTGGGTAGAACCATGGATGCTTACATCAACGATATGGTGGTAAAGAGCAAAGAGGATTCAGATAATATCAAGGACTTGACCGAGGTATTCACAATTCTCAAAAGACACAAATTAAGGTTTAATGCAGCTAAGTGCCTTCGGGGTGAGCTCGGGGAAGTTCTTAGTACACTTGGTGACTAGACGAAGGATCGAAGCAAACCCAGAATAAATCACAGCGATCAAAAATCTCGTTAGTCCAAGAACTACAAAAGACGTCCAAAAACTAATCGGGATGGCAATGACACTGAATAGATTCATTAGTAAGTCCTTAGATAAATACCGTCCATTTTTTAAACTCTTTCGCAAAAATGTAAAGTTTTCATGGAATGATGAATGCGAACTGGCACTCCAAGAGTTCAAAAAATACTTAACTCCACCACTGCTTCTTTCTACGTTGGATAAGGAAGAGCTGCTATACGTTTATCTCGCCATCTCGGAACATGCTATCAGCTCGGTACTATTAAGGGAGGTGAATACAGAGCAATGCCCGATCTATTTTGTTAGCAAAGCATTTACGAATTGCCAAATAAAGTACTTACTGCTGAATAAGCTCTTTTTAGCCTTGGTCTTAACGTTGCACTATTTTTAAGCACACCCCATCGCTGTATATGTGGAGTTTCCACTCAAAAAAAATTTTTCAAAGGAAGACTTGTCTGGACGACTTTTAAAATAGGCCATTGAGCTCAAACAGTCAGACATAAATTTTTTTCCAAGAGCAGCAATAAAATGGCAGGTCTTGACCGACTTTGTGGGGGATTTCAAACCCTGAGCTGTGAGTCAATAGAAAAGTTGCCTTGTCGAGACACACGGAGAAAGGGAGAGCTCAGAGGCAGGATCTTCCAAAAATCAATCAGTATCCGGGGGTCCAGAGGTTACTGAAGAACCACCCCAAAACACAAAAATAACTATCGTTGGTGAGATATCTAGGGGTCCAGAGGTTACCAAACCACCCCAGATCGATCCTACCTTTGCTTGGAGAATGTTCATCGATAGAGCCCAAAATAGTATGGGAGCAAGGGTAGGAATAGTTTTAAAAAGCTTAGAAAGAGAGATTTTTGAATAGTGCCTCAGACTGAACGTCCCTACAACAAACAAAGAAGCTGAGTACGAAACCTTCATTGCGGGACTCTGGTCCGTCAGTAAACTAAAGGTTTTCGAGCTCCATATATTTAGTAACTCGAAACTAGTGGTCAACCAAGTCATGAAAAAATTTGAAGCTCGGGGAGCCAAGATGGCTAAGTACTAAATTCACATGCAGATGCACTAGTAGATTGGGCGTTAGTTTTTGAAGGGGAAGCGGGATGAACCATTGCAGTCGAGTTAATCTCGGCCCTCAATCTTGAGATGCCATAGGAATCCGTCCTTGTCAATACCGAATTGGACCCGAGCTGGATGGACCCAAATCATAAACTTCATACAGCATGACAAGCTGCCACAGGACAAAAAGGAAGCGCACAAAATCAGGGAAAGGTAGCACGGTTCTAGATCTCATCCTTTGGGAACTTGTACAAGAGA
This sequence comes from Actinidia arguta var. hypoleuca, assembly GCA_030159115.1. Classification (NCBI taxonomy): domain Eukaryota; kingdom Viridiplantae; phylum Streptophyta; class Magnoliopsida; order Ericales; family Actinidiaceae; genus Actinidia; species Actinidia arguta. Next base: position 16,210,753 of record BRYE01000017.1, on the reverse strand, counting down.
TCATATTTGGGACCCTACCTACCATGTGTTCACCCGAGCTTAGTTAAAGATGTTCTTTTCGAGATCAACGATGGTATATGCTGATTACACTCAGGAGGGAGATCATTGGCTCATCAAGCTCTCACTCAGGGATAGTGGTGGCCTTACATGCAAAAAGATGCCCAAGTGCATGTCCACAAGTGTACCAAGTGCTAGCTCTTTTTCCCCTGATACATTATCCAATAAGGGACTTGACCACTTTTAATAGTCCATGGCCTTTTACCCAATGGGGGATGGACATCGTAGGGGGTCTTGCCCTAAGCTTTGGGTAATAAGAGATTTTTATTATCAGCAACTGACTCACGAAGTGGGTAGAGACTGAGCCATTGGCCCAAATCAGGGAGACGAACGTGATCAGATTTACCTAGAGAAACATTTTATCCAGGGCTGGCATATCCAAAGCATTCATATTAGACAGACCAAGTTCATTGGCAAAAAGTTAAAGACTTATTGGAGCAGCTGAAGATCGAATTTTATAACTCGACGCCGAGCTACCCACAATGAAACGGACAGGCCGAGGCCACCAACAAGACGATTATGAACGGGATCAAGAAGAGGCTTGAAAAAGCCAAGGGCAAATAGTTTGAGGAGATCCTAAACATTTTATGGGCCTATTGGACCATATCACGGAAAGCAACGAACGAAATGCCTTACTCTTTAGCTTTCAATTTCGAAGTTGTAATCCCGATGGAGGTCGGTTTGCATACAATTTGGACTGAACCTTATGACACAAATCACAACGAGGAAGTCCTAGCTCGGAACCTTGATCTTTTTGATCAAAGAAGAGCAAACATGCTCATACGAATGGCTAATTACCAGAAGCAGTTAGCCAAAACATACAATCACAAGGTCCAACATAGAGAATTTTAGTTGGGGATCTTGTTCTAAGAAAGGTTTTAGAAACACGAAGGACTCACCAGATGGAAAGCTTGGACCGAATTGTGAAGGGCCCTACAAAATAGTCAAGCTCGCCAACAACGGCGCTTGTTGCCTCGAAGATTTAGAAGGCAACAAGTTTTGAGACCTTGGAATTTCAATAACTTGAAAAAGTATTTCCACTAAGATGTAATTTTCTCAACCAAGCTGAAGTTTATATCAATACACTTGCTCATATTTTTTACTTACTAGAGTGTTGCATAAAGCTACCTGACCAGGGTGAGAATGAGGAAGAATTAGCTGAGCTCCATGCGAGTTCCGAGCTATATCCAACAAATTTACCTAAATATACTTGGAGAAATTTTAGGGAAGAGTTAGCCGAGCTCCATGTGAGTTTCGAACTCTATCTCTTGAAATTTTATAAATAGTATACTTAAAAAAATTACGAATGAGGAAGAGTTAGCCGAGTTCTACGCAAATTCCGAACTCTGTCCAACAAATTTACCTAAATATACTTGAAAAAATTTTAGGAAAGAGTTAGTCGAGCTCCATATGAGTTTCGAGCTGTCTTTTGAAAATTTTACAAAAAGTATACTTAAAAAAATTTACGAATGAGAAAGAGTTAGCTGAGTTCCAAGCGAGTTCCGAGTTCTGTCCAAAAAATTTGCCTAAATATACTTGGAAAAATTTTAGGGAAGAGTTAGTCGAGTTCCATGCTAGTTCCGAGTTCTGTTTCTTGAAAATTTTACAAAAAGTATACTTAAAAAAATTTATGAATGAGGAAGAGTTAGCCGAGCTTCAAGCAAGTTCCGAGCTTTGCCTTTTGAAAATTTCCTAGATTATACTTTGAAAAATTTCATAACTGAGGAAAAGAAGGCGGAGCTCCAATAAAGTTTCGAGCTCCATTCTATAATCCAAACAACATACAAGAATGTAAAGTCGCAAACAAACAAGAAAATGCAAACAAGGTACAAAAACAAATTTCATTCAAACTCAAGACTATTCGATTACAAGCCTGGAACTCATTTATTAGAGGGAATCATTCAAGTACAAGTCATTACATAAGATTACTCTTACAAAGTCCACTCTACGAAGACAATCGGACTCCAAAGAGACGACCAATCAGTGTTGGAGGATCTTCGTGGATAGTTGCCTTGAGATAATTGTCTAAAGAATGGACATGAATGTCAAAATTTCCTAAATTCGACGTTCGAACTACCGAACTCAGGTTTAGTAGCAGCAGCTCCTCTCCAGGTTGAACTCTGCAATATCCGACACAGGCTAAAATGGAACTTGTTGTTTTTCCTCTCCGAGGTAATGATTGAGGTTATACGTATAACCCCACCCAGACTATGGAACTCAAGCTTCACAGCAGCTACTTCTGGCAGACTACTAAGTAGCCCAAAATTGATGATCGAGATTATACCCATGATTCGACCTCAGAGCCACCTCGGCAGTGGGAGGCCCTGGGCAACCATACTCTAAAACCATCCACCCCATTCTTAGAATGAGAGGCAGATAGGTTCGGATGTTTGGGAATAAGAGAAGCCAAAAGGATTGTCATTAATGGGGAGGCTAATAGTCTACCATTAAAACGGAAGGCCCTAAGCCTGTCATTAAAGTAGGAAGGCGAATCACCATCCAAGGCACATGAAGGGCGAATCGTGCACATGGACGCGACGTTTCACAATTGACCACTGTCAACTATTTAATAAGAGACGAGCATGTGGCGCCTTACGCCTCCACCACGTGTCCCATCGGGTGTGCATTTAATCGCTCTCAAGAGAGATTCGATGGGGAGTTAGCCAATCCAAATGCGAGCTTCAAACTCCGTCCCATGAGGTTTTTCCTTGGTGTTCATGGCAAAAGTTATGGAGGGATTAGTCGAGCCGCATGTGCACTCCAAGCCTTGACCAGTTTTTCTAAGGTACCCTCCGCTATAGTTCAGGGAGGGTTAGCCAAGCCAAATGTGATCTTCGAACCCCATCCCAAGAGGTCTTTCCTTTGTGTTATTAGCAAAAGTCATGAAAGGGTTAGCCGAGGTGCACACGAGCTCTGAGTCCTGACCCACAAGTTTTTCCAAGGTACACTCATCTAAAGTCCAAGGAGAGTTAACCGAGCCAAATGCGAGCTCCAAACTTCATCCCAAAAGGTTTTTTCCTTTGTGTTCTTGGTAAAAGTAATGGATGGGTTAGCCGAGCCACACGCAAGCTTCGAGACCTGACCCATAAGTTTTGCCAAGGTACACTCTACCAGAGTTCAAGGAAGGTTATCTGAGTTGAACACGACCTCAAAACTCCGTTCTATGAGGCTTTTCCTTTATGCTCTTAGCAAAAGTCATGGATGGGTTAGCCGAGCCGCACGCGAGCTCTGAGCCCTGACCCACAAGTTTTGCTAAGGTACACTCTACCAGAGTTTTGGGAGGGTTAGCTGAGCCAAGCGCGAGCTCCGAACTCTACCCCATGATATTTTTTCTTTGTGTTCTTGGAAAAAGTAATGAAAGGGTTAACTGAGCCGCACACGAGATCCGAGCCCTAACCCATAAGTTTTGCCAAGGTACACTTTGTCAGAGTTCAAAGAGGATTAGCCAAGCCAAACGCTAGCTCCGAGCCTTAACCAACAAGTTTTGCCAAGGTACACTCTGCCAGAGTTCAAAGAGGGTTAGCCAAGCCGAATGCGAGCTCCAAACTCCATCCTATGAGGTTTTTCCTTTTTGTTCTTAGCAAAAGTCATGGAGGAATTAGATGAGCCACACGCAAGCTCTGAGCCCTGATCCACAAGTTTTGCCAAGGTACATTCTGCTAGAGTTTAGGAAGGGTTAGCCGAGCTTTAAGCGAGCCACAAACTCAATCTCGAGTAGTTTTTCCTAAGCAAACTTGGGAAAAATTTAGGAAAGGACTAGCTGAGAATACTTTGCTAGAGAATAAAAATCAAAACACTAGATAAGTCTCATGCACACGAAGTGGAAAGTAGAATAGTAATTCATTGGCAAAAGCCCCCAAAAGAATAAGTCTTTACAAGTTTGAATAAAAAGAAACCAAAAACAGCGCATCAAAGCTCGGGAAGAGGATCTCGAGCTACATCTTCACTAGTTCCCTTCGTAGTTATTTTCCCCGCCTCCTTCGCGAGCTAGGTAGCCTTGGTGGATGGAGGCACAACTACCACAATTGTTTACCCTGCCTCCTTCGTGAGCTGAACAACCACATTGGACGAAGCCACGACATAAATAACAGCATCCTCATCTTTCTTTGCCCTGTTCAAGTACTCCTCCTCATCAAAGTCGGGCAAGACCCTAGCGAATAAGGCGTAGGAGACTCTAGGAACTCGGGATCAAGAGCAGCCTTGGTCCATACTAGGTGGTCCTCAGAAGTGCCGATCTCCTTTAGGCAAGCAAGCCACCCTTCATGGAAGGCCTTAGAGCGGACCTCGACGACCTGCCTATTGTAGTTGTCCCATGCCTGATTGAACCCTTGTTGAAGGTTCGTTCATATATGAGGCCACATGCCACTATCTTAAGTTGGGTAGGAGCAGCCTCAGCAGTAACAGTTCTCTTGTCTTGAGCTTAGGTAGCAGCCACGTAGCTAGAATCTCGGGCTTGCTCCATAGCAGCCGAATCTACCTTCAGCTGATCAATGTCAACCAGCGCGAGCCTGGCCTTGTTCAGCTCGGACTCCAAGTTATCCATTTTCCTTTGGGGCCCTCTTCAGCTCGACTGAATGCTCCGTCATGCGATTTGAGATGGCCATCGCTCTTTGGAGTCTCTACAAACCAAAAGCACACATAAAACACTAAGTATTGGATATACAATATCAAAAATATTGAGGTCACAATGCTCACCTAAATGTGCTGCATCACCAGTAGACTTTTTATCATCTCTGAGGTCTCTTCGGAGAGGACGTTGTCGTCATTTGGCAACATAGCAGCGCGCGCAAGAGTCACGTTGGTGTCATGATCTTGGGCGGAGTCAGCTTTCGTCACTTACTTACTGAGCTCACAAGCGGAGAACTCGGGTTTCTAGAGCTCAGTAGACGTTCCTGAGCTTGTCTCCCTGCTCTCATCTGAGGCTTCTTGGGCGTACCCGTCGAGAGCTCCTTGCCCTTTCGTTTGCTTAAAAGAGGGTCCTCTTGCAAGCTCAAATCGACCCCATTATTGTTTCAATAAACTTCACAACCGGATCAACGGTTCGTTGAAGGACTTGGCTAACAGGGAGAGCTGTTACGATGGGAGAATAGGAAGTCGGTGCGGTCTTCTTCAAGTTCCTGAACCTCATTATGTCTATCTTGCCCGAGCTTGGACCAATAATTTTAACCCCTCTTATTGTCTGAGGTAGAGCTGGGGCAAGATCATTTGAATGCTCGTTATACAAGCTCAAGATGGATATTGGTAGGGATAGGTCCTCTGGCTCAACCAAGAAGATCACTCGGCCCCAATTCCTATTTAGCACAAGTTGGCTAATAGCCTCCTCACCCTCTTCCTCACTGTTGATGGTATCCGGATAGGTGTAGCTTAATGAGCTTGACATAACACCCTCTTTGTGACCTAGAGGTTGGGCATCAGGCTGATGTGCACTGAGCTCATCGCCAGACCTCGTTAGACTAAAAGTTTCACGTCGCGGAGCCCGACCTTCGATGCGCAAAGGAGGGAGGCTCGTGCTGAAAAGCTTTGCAGTCTTGCGCGGAATCGTGTGATGGTAGATCGGCTCATAATCGAGAATATCAAAAATGTCCTTGGACGCTTTCTTGTTGTTAGCAGCTTGGATGACCTCCTTACACTATTCGAAACGAATTTTGAACCGGTCGTTGAAATCTGCGCAAGTAATAGAAATAGACATCAATGCCAGTATAAGGAACATTGACGAAACATAAAGAATACAGATTCAACGAAGAAATACTTACTATCAGGCAAACGGCTGTTGTACCTCAAGAATGACCATAAACTGTCATCCCCATCTCATAACTCCCAACCACATGGAACCCAAACAAACTCGTCGAGAAATAAATCTTTATTCGGGTTGCCATCGACCAACCTCATTTGAGGCTGATTGGGATTCCTAAGGTGCAAGTAATGATTCCCATATAAAGGGGGTTACTTGGTTCCCTCTTTGGTTGGACTACGGTGTAGACATTAAGCAAATCCTTGGCATCGAAGGGTTTGTCTAGTATACGTATCACCGTGTCCACCGCAAGCACAGTTTGGACAAAGTTGATGGACTCTTGTATGAAGGTTAGGCAGTAGCGCGACATCACTTCCTTTAGCAATGGGCTGATGGGAAACTGGAGCCCGATCTGGTAGATTAGTCAAATACGGACCAGAATACAATTCACATTGCCCGGGTCAACAACTAGAACCTTGTTTGGTCCGGGACACTTTATTCAAACATCCGCAGGGATGTCATACGAAACTCTAAACCTTTCTATGGCCCTGTCATCATGGACCAGTAACTGAGCTCGGTTCAATTCCATGTTCAGGAAATAAAAACAAATCGGTTAAAACGAGCTCAGTTAGCCAGTTGTGATGAGCTTTGGGAATAGATTCACACGAGCTCGATGAAAGCACTGAACTCTGCCCGAACAAAGCTACCTACCACTAAGGGACACTACCAGACCCTCCTATCGCCTCAAAACCATCTCAGCAACAGAAGGGCCTTGGGGACAGAACCCTTAGGCGACACAGGTTCTACAAGACAACCTCAATCTGTTTCATCAAGGGAAACGAGTCAAATCAAATCCAACTCACAAGGACATAGAGTTCCAACAATT
>BRYE01000017.1:16199079-16201579 GCA_030159115.1 Actinidia arguta var. hypoleuca | reverse complement strand
GGTTAGGTGGCAATATCTCAGCCGTTATTTATAAATAAGTTAATCTCTTAGACTTTATAAAAGTCATGAATATCTAATTCAAATAGTATGGAGTTAATAGTGCCTCCATTTAGACTTTTTGTATATTTTTAATCATTGTGGAAATCTTTCTAAATTCTGAGTCTGCAAATCTGATTTGATGTTACAGATTGTTGAGTACTATTTTTTGAATAGTCCCAATAGACAAGGACCATTTCCAAATTGCAATGCAGGTGCAAGAATCTCAACACTTTTTTGGTGTCCTCATGGCTTTCCTCTCTCTGTTGAAAATCGAATTTCACACTATTTCTTTGGGGGAGGTAACAATACACTACAAGGCTTTCCCAAAATTCCTTTATTTATATGTATATTTTCAATTGGAAAAATGCTACACTTTCTTTGAAAAAATAAAATGTGATTTTTGAAAAAATATTCGAAAAATCGGTGATGGTTTCTGGGCTAAAAAATAAAGTAAGCCCTTGCATCGTAAAAAGAAGTTTGCTTAAATTGAAATTGATAAAAACTTGCTTAATATTGACGAAGTCATAAAAATATTGATTAGTTAGTGTGATTAGAGTTGATAAAACTAAAAAATATTAGCGACATTATCAATTGAAAAATGACACATTAAAATTTTGGTTGGGAATTATTAATTAATAATTTGCATCTCGAAAAGCCAAAAGAATGAAAAACTCAAATAAAATTTGGACTTGATTATGTGAAGTTCAAAACTAGATTGCATTAATGCAGTCCAAGCAATCCAAAAATGAATTGTACTGATGATCCAAATTGTTATATTGTAAATTTCGTCATTAATAACAGTAGTGTAAAAAATTATGTTGATCGAGAATAGTTCGGTATATGTTCCATATTATTTTATAACTTAATGAATTAGTATGATACATATAATTATATTCATTTATCCAATCAACTTGTTTTTTTACCGTATTAACATTCTTAATTGGATCTGTAGTATAAATAGTTTGGATTATCAAAATTGACTCAAAATTAAACCACACCATTACAGTCTATTTTTAAATTGCAAACAAACTTGGTCCGTAAAATTTAGGAGGCCGTTAATACCACGAAGCAAATTTATGGTGTCACGCTTGTTTGAGTTTATCTGACGTTTTTACCCCTGGCCATTCAGCAGAACCTTTATAACAAATAGAGTATGATTTTTAATTCTGTCTCTCCTCCATCTTTATTCTCAATCTTCAATTGTATGATACATATAATTATATTCATTTATCCAATCAACTTGTTTTTTTACCGTATTAACATTCTTAATTGGATCTGTAGTATAAATAGTTTGGATTATCAAAATTGACTCAAAATTAAACCACACCATTACAGTCTATTTTTAAATTGCAAACAAACTTGGTCCGTAAAATTTAGGAGGCCGTTAATACCACGAAGCAAATTTATGGTGTCACGCTTGTTTGAGTTTATCTGACGTTTTTACCCCTGGCCATTCAGCAGAACCTTTATAACAAATAGAGTATGATTTTTAATTCTGTCTCTCCTCCATCTTTATTCTCAATCTTCAATTGCTTTGCTTCTTTACTAAGTTAGAATCCCAGATCTGTAACTTTACCTTGATCTCTCTATATTTCAATTTCCCAGATCACACCCTTTACTCTTTCTCCATCACGGATTCCATTTCTCCATTTTCAATTTCACAGTTTTTGGTTTGTTGGGCGTCAATAAGAGCATCAACGTCAGCTTCCATAAATTTGAGCTAATTTAATAAAAAAATAACTTTTTTATTTTGTGTATTTGTTTGGGGGGAGGATAATTATGTAAAAAACCCTAGAGTTTAACTATGAAAATAAATTAAACTCTATAATTTCAATAGTAACAAAACAAATCTTGTAATTTTAATTCAGTAATAATTTAAATTATCCGTTAGTTTTCATCCATCTAGAATTAATGGAACCAATTGACTTTTGCCTAAAATATCCTGAAACCACATTATATAAGATTTTTTCCTTTCTAAGACCTTATAAAAAGTCATTTATATGTATTTTTTGAGAGAATCAGTTGCCTTCGTTAGCCATAGAAAGACATAGGTTAACTGATGATTCAAATTATTACCAGATTAAAATTATAATGGTTAATTTATTACAATTAAAACTGTAGTGTTCAACATATTTCCATGGTCTAAATTGAACTATTTAACATAATTCACCCCTTTTTATTTTTCAACTTCATCAACCACTCCACGAGAGAAAAAACATAAAAAGGCAGATAATAAGTGCTACGAAAAAGTGAATAGAGAGTTATTTCAACTAGCATAACATGAAAAATTTTAAAAATTTCATTAATTAAAATTAGCCCCAAAAAATATTTAGCTAGCTTGATTTGAGTGCTTACGACCTAGAAATTTCCAACCAACATAGCTAAAGCACAAGCACAAGCCCATATAATTTGGTCATTCCATCAAGTAGCAATTCAATCAAACATTAAACATGCCAATCTT
>BRYE01000017.1:16181579-16184079 GCA_030159115.1 Actinidia arguta var. hypoleuca | reverse complement strand
ACTAGTCTAGGAATCGGTCCCCCCGATCTTGTATTTTCTGTCCAAGTACTCCCATAGTTCCTTACATACTTTGCTTCATTGTACACCGAGTACAAAGAGTCCTCTAGGACATTGATAATGTAATTCTTGCATAGATAGTCAGTATTCTTCTTCTGAATATCTATCTCATTATCAGTCACATCTGGAGTTTCTTTAATCAAGCATTCAATAAGATTTAGCATTGTCAGATAGAACATCATCTTCTGTTGCTATCTCTTGAAATTAGTCCACATGAGCCATTGATATTGTTGGAACACCAGGGGTTGGAGCAATAACTCTTCCATAAACTTGAACTTGAGTGCTCGTTTCAACAGTTTTTTTTGGACATATTTTCTAAAAATATATCAATATATAGATCTTAACAATATTAACAATAAGAATAGATTAACAATCTAAACATAATCACCCACTATACCCATGTACCTTGGGGGTCCTAGGGTGCTTGCCCTCTGGTGGGGTTCTAGGGGGTCGTGCCCTTTAGCGGGGTCCCTAGGGCAGCGCCCTCTACGGGGATCGACCTAAACAGTATGCATGATCTCCGTTTATATTCCCCCAACCGGTTGGCCCCAAGTAAAGTGCTCTGTCCAAATAGCTCAACCAGTCTTGGATAACCTCCAACTGGTTGGGGACAACCAGAGGATTTTGATGCATTGCTCAACCGATTGAGAAAAAACCTCCAACTGGTTGAATATGATCAGAAAACTCCTAAGCCATTGCCCAACCGGTTGAACTCGCAAGTTTGACCAGTTCACTAAGAACAAAGACTCCATCAACTTTGTTCAACCGATTGAACTCGCAAGTTCAACCGGTTCACCATGAACATAAGCTTTAACAACATTGTTCAACCGATTGAACTCACAAGTTTTACCGATTTAACTAGAATAAAAGCCTTGATTTACCTAGTTCAATCGGTAGAACACAAAGTTCAACCGATTCAAGGTTCACCAATTTTGAACAAAGGTCAGCTGTGCGACTGCATAAGGTCGTAGCCTCTCAAACTCGATAAAGGTGATACCGCATACGGTTTACAACTTGGGGGATAACATTTTCTTTTTATTCATTTGATCATATATCATAATTCTTTTACCAAAAAAGTTTCGAAAAAACTATATAGTTTTAAAAAAATAAAATAATATATCCTAGAAATTAATTTAAGAAACTATTTTTCAAAAATATTTTCAGAATCGGTAATATTTTGTTTTTCTCATCAAATATCGTTTTGAAAATAAATTTTATTTTTCCTTCAGTGCATTTGATCGAGCAATAGACATTGTAAAACTGCATGGTTCGCTTCGCTTCGCTTCGCTTTGATTCAATAATTCTCACGGTGCGGTTCAAAAAATCTTAAGCCGTTTAGTCACGGTTCGGTTTGTGGTTTAGCCATAAACCGAGATGAATTGTTATAACTCCTAATACTTCCTAATATACATAGATTGCAAAACTTTGAATTAAAAAAAAAAAGGTTCTTGGCCCCAACTCCCATTGAAGCCCAAATATTTAAGATAGCTCCCCACTACTTTTAAAAGTTATATAAAACTCCTAACATTCAAGTAATAACGAAATTAACCCTATAGGTCTCCAACCCCTTTTAAAAGTATTTTGTGTTTTAGATTCCTAAAATCTCTTTTAAATTTCTATCTCATCTCGGTGCACATTGTTTTGGCTAAAATATGTCTTATTTTGTATTCTCTTACTCATTTTTATTCCACGTTTTTTTCCCCTAAAATTTCTCATAAAATTCTAAATTGATTTTTTTATTTATAAATTAACCGAATTAAATATGATAAGTTTATCATATATAATTCAACATCTTGGTTTAGCTAGTTCTATTTTGATTATGATCATTTTTTCAATCATTTCAGAACCTAAAATTGTAGTAAATTTAACATTAAAAAAATGATAAGTTTATCATATCCAAGTTTATGTATAATTTATGTTATTCGTGTACACCATCTAAGTTTATTATATGATAAAATAAAATTGATTTACCCTGATAAAATTATCATTTATTTACATAAGAATAAATTCAAAAACAATGAAAATGTATTTTGTAAACATATATCATAAAATCCCATAAAATATGAATGGAATCAATATGGATATATTCTCTCTCTCTCTCTCTCTCTAATTAATAAGGTTAATCTTGCTAATTAACCAATAAGAATATCTAGATCAAACATTTACTTATATCAGAAATATGTATCTCGTAGAACCTCCAAATTTAGTACCTCATTTAATTAACAAAAGAAATAATAATTAAAGAGTCATCCAAACAAAGCGAGTGGGTTGATCTATTAAAAGAGGAAAGCATGTTAGATTCGTTGGCCTAACAAGAGAAATCTTCGCGTAGGCCCAAGACCCACAACCCATAGGCTGGGCCACCAAAAACATTCAAAGACAACATGGGCCCTTTTTTTCCTTGAACATCTACCTCCAAAGGAGTTGGAACTCAATCCCAGTG
>BRYE01000017.1:16164079-16176579 GCA_030159115.1 Actinidia arguta var. hypoleuca | reverse complement strand
GGGCAGATCCCCTCGTCAGGTCCGCCAGGAACAAGACATGTCCACTTCCCAAAAAATTAGGGATCTGGACGCTCGCTTGGACGCCATCAACACGGGGACCGGTGCCCCAATAACTGTAGATATTTTGATCAGGCAAACTGAACCACCTTTTACCCAAAGAATAATGAGATCCAAGGTGTCATCCAGGTTCAAACTGCCTGTTCAGCTCGGGATCTATGAAGGCAAAATAGACCCTATGGATCACCTGGATTCTTACAAAAATCTGATGCATCTCCAGGGTTACTCGGATGAGGTCATGTGTAAAGCTTTTTTTGCTACACTAAAGGGGACGGCGAGATCGTGGTTCCGAAAGTTGACTCCCGGAACCATAGATTCATTTGGTGAACTGAGCAGACTTTTCGTAGCTAATTTCATAAGCTGCAGGGTCAGGCAGAAGAACGCGTCCCATCTTTTCACCGTCCACCAGAAGGAAACGGAGAACTTGAAGGATTATGTGAAGCGATTTAACCAGGCTATATTAGAAGTTGAAGACCCCAGTGACAAGGTGGTCATCATGGCAATGATGGAGGGACTTCGCCCAGGTCCCTTGTTCGATTCTCTGTCCAAGAACGTTCCGAAAACATTGTCCGTCCTTCAAAGTAAAGCCGACAAGTACATCGTTGCGGAGGAATTGGCCGAAGCCAAACGGAGGCGAAGAGGGAAGGAGGACCACAAGAGGAAAGAGCCTGATACAAGGCGATCTGATTATAAGGACGATGAACGAAGGAGCAAGAAGCCTAATCGGAACTCAAGGCGGACCAATGACAGGCGACCTCGTACTCCACCTCGCCGCACCGAGCTGGTGTTGCCTCCGCTTAATGCTCCCATTGCCCAAGTCCTCACAGAAATCAAGCATGAAGAGTTCGTCAAGTGGCCCTCGAAAATCAAGACTGATCCCCGGAAGAGAAACCAAAACAAATACTGCGAGTTTCACCGAGACCATGGCCATAATACCGAAGACTGTTTTCATCTAAAGGAGCAAATAGCCGACCTCATCAAAAGAGGGTATCTGAGAAAGTACATTGGGGATCGCCATTCCCCCAATTCACCAGAAAGAAGGTACGGAGACAATCGACCTACTGCTGGAGACATTCAGGTAATACACGGTGGGTTTGGATCCGGAGGAAGCTCGAATTCATCCAGAAAGAGGCATGACAGAAGTGCAGGTATGCTATCCGCAGAGGTTTACAACCTCTCCTCGCCAATGGCCGATGTCCACCCACCCATTACCTTCAACAATGATGACCTGAAAGGCCTGCACCTACCTCATGACGACGCCCTGGTTGTTTCGGGCATCATCGCCAATTTTACCGTCCAAAGAATCTTGGTCGACAATGGTAGTTCGGCTAACATTCTGTTCATCTCTGCATTTGAAAAAATGAAGATAGGACTCGACAAGTTGCAGCCGTTTATGACGCCTTTGGTGGGATTTGGAGGAAATCTGACTCATCCACTGGGATGGGTCAAGTTGCCGGTTACTTTGGGAACCGAACCTCGCCAAACTACTGTTTGGAAGGACTTCATTGTAGTTGATTGCCCTTCCCCCTACAATGCCATTTTAGGACGCCCAACTCTAGGCGGAATTAGGGCGATTACGTCAACCTACCACCTGAAGATGAAGTTCCCCACCTCGCCAGGAGTGGGTGAAGTGCGGGGCGATCAGAAAGTGGCCATACAATGTTTCATTTCGGCCATGAAGATCGAGACCCTCCCGGTACCGAATACCCAATAGCAATTACCGATCAACGATGGCGAGATGGAATCTTTAAGGGACGAGGTGGAACAGGTTGTCTTGATTGATCCCCGAGAAACCGAAAACACAAAGCCCCTTGAAGAAACTATCCCAATTTCCATCCATCCGGAATATCCTGATCGCCACTTTATGATCGGAACAGAACTTGCCGAAGAACAGCACAACGCTTTAGTGGAATTCTTAAAAAGAAACTTCGATGTTTTTGCCTGGTCCCAAGGCGACATCCCGGGGATAGATCCGCAGGTCGCCATGCATAAATTGCAGACCAACCCGTCCAATCCTTCAGTTCGCCAGAAGAGAAGGATATTCGCCCCTGAGCGGCTTTGAGTTATCGACGAGTAGGTCGCCAAACTCATCAGAGCTAAAGTTATCAAGGAAGCCCAATATCCGGATTGGTTGGCTAATGTCGTCGTCGCCCCAAAAAAGGGGGGAAAGTGGAGAGTATGCGTAGACTACACTGATCTCAACAAAGCGTGCCCAAAAGACAGTTTTCCACTGTCAAAAATTGATTTGACAGTCGACGCCACATCTAAGCACGAGCTTCTTAGCTTCATGGATGTCTTTTCGAGATATCACCAGATCAAGATGTTTCCTCCTGACGTAGAGAAAACTTCATTCATCACAGAACGAAGATTGTATTGCTACAAGGTCATGCCATTTGGTCTCAAAAATACTGGGGCTACTTATCAAAGATTGGTGAACAGAATGTTCAAAGAGCTGATCGGAAAGACCATGGAAGTATATATAGACGACATGCTCGTTAAAAGCCTTGAAGCAGCAAAGCACGTCGCCCACCTTGAAGAAGCTTTCAACATTCTGAGGAAACACAGGATGATGTTGAATCCTTCCAAATGCATTTTTGGCGTATCATCTAGAAAATTCTTAGGGTTCTTGGTAACCAAACGTGGAATTGAAGCTAATCCAGACCAAATTCAAGCTCTGCTAGGGAGTTAACTAGGCGGGTTGCCACCCTCAACCGATTTATTTTCAAATCGGCAGACAAATGTTTACCGTTCTTCAAAATCCTAAGGAAAAATCAAAATTTCCAGTGGACGAGAGAATCGGAGGAAGCTTTTCAACACCTCAAAGAGTATTTAGGGTCGCCTCCTCTGCTTGTGGTACCAACCACGGGGGAAGAATTGTTCATATACCTCGCCGTTTCGACCACAACAGTAAGTGCCGTGCTCATTCGAGAAGAGGACCATGTCCAGAAACCGGTTTACTATGTTAGTAAGGTCCTGATAGGTGCTGAGAAGAGATACGTCATGATTGAAAAGCTCGCCTACGCCCTCCTGATCGCCGCCAGAAAACTTCGCCACTATTTTCAAGCCCATCCCATCACCGTGTTAACCGATCAACCGTTGAAACAGGTTCTTCAACGACCAGATACCTCAGGGAGACTCATGAAATGGTCCATTGAGTTGAGCGAATTCCATATTAACTACAAACCGAGGACGGCAATAAAAGCCCAGGCTTTAGCTGACTTTGTGGCTGAATCCACTCACAAGCCCGATCTAGAATTCTCGGAGGAAGGGATTCGCAACTCAGAAAAAGACCTTGAAAGCTCGGAGAACAATCTCGACAGCTCGGGAGAAGGGCTCGATAAATGGACATTGTTTGTTGATGGGTCTTCCAATCAACACGGATGCGGTGCAGGGCTTGTTCTCCAAACCCCGGAAGGTGAACAAATGGAATACGCCATACGGATTGGATTTAAAGTCACCAACAACGAAGCCGAGTACGAAGCACTCCTTGCCAGATTACGGGTCACCACAAGAATGGGAGTCCAATCAATTGAAGCCTACAGTGATTCTCAACTAGTTGTCAACCAGGTTCAGGGAGATTACCTCGCCAGGGACGCACGAATGGCAGCTTCTCTAGATGAAGTCAAACGCTTAACTCAAAAGATCAAAAAGTTCACCATTCAACAGATCCCCAGAGAAGAAAACAGAAAAGCAGATGCCCTAGCCAATCTTGCTCCAGCTTTTGATTTTATAACAGACAAAAATATACCTTTGGAATTTTTGTCCAAACCAAGCATTGAGGTTGCCAAATCCATCTGTACGACAGAAATAAATCCGACCTGGATGGATGAGATCGCCACCTACCTTCAGGATGGAACACTACCAGAGGAAAAATTCCAAGCCCGCCGAATCCGCTATAGATCTGCAAGGTTCTGCCTGCTTCATGGAATTTTATACAAACGATCCTTCTCTGGTCCTCTCCTAAGGTGTCTCCGACCTGATGAAGCCAATTATGTGATGTGAGAAATCCACGAAGGCATCTGCGGAAATCATTCGGGAGCGAGGTCGCTGGTACGAAAGGCGATTCGCCAAGGCTACTTTTAGCCCCAGATGGGACAGGATGCAACGAAATACACTAGGGAGTGTGACAAATGCCAGAGGTTCGCTCCATCCAACCACCTTCCCCATACCGAGATGGTGCCATCGGGAGCGAGGTCGCTGGTACGAAAGGCGATTCATCAAGGCTACTTTTGGCCCTAGATGGGACAGAATGCAACAAAATACACCAGGGAGTGTGACAAATGCCAGAGGTTCACTCCATCCAACCACCTTCCCCATACCGAGATGGTGCCAATTACCAGCCCCTGGCCATTCACCCAATGGGGGATCGACATACTAGGGCCTTTGCCTCAAGATCCATTACAGAGGAAGTTCTTAATCGTAGCTATTGATTACTTCACAAAGTGGGTAGAAGCTGAACCGCTGGCCAAAATCACGGAAAAGAATACGAGGAACTTTGTTTGGAAGGGTATCATTTGCCGATTTGGAATTCCAAAGGTTCTTATCTCAGACAATGCCCGGCAATTCGACAACGACTAATTCAGGAAATTTTGCTCGGATCTCGCCATATCACATCATTTCTCCTCGCCCGGTCACGCTCAAGCCAATGGCCAAGTAGAAGTCACTAACAGAACCATCCTCAGAAATTTAAAAACGAGATTGGAGAAATCCAAAGGAGAATGGGTGGAAGACTTGCCGAGCATATTATGGGCACATCACACTACTAGCAGGATTCCTACTGGTGAAACGCCTTATTCCATGGTTTATGAAACCGAATCAGTGATACCCATCGAAATCGGAATGCCAAGTTTCAGGACTTTAAACTTTGATAAAGATAGCAATGATGGCGAGCTGAGACTCAATCTCGACCTCCTTGAGGAAAAGCGGGAATAAGCGGGCATACGCCAAGCAGCTTATAAGCATCAGGTCGCCAAATATTTCAATCAGAGGGTCAAACACAAATCATTCTTACCGGGTGACCTAGTTCTGCGAAAAGTTACCCTATCAACCAAAGAACCAAATGCTGGGAAATTAGGACCAACATGGGAAGGCCCTTACAAGGTCGTCAAGGTAACTAGACCAGAAACTTATTGGCTGGAAGACATGAACGGAAAAACACTCCCTTGGGCGAATACTTGTAACTCCTAGATTTTATTTCGAGTAATAAAACTTCTCCAGTTTATTTCAATAACAAAGTACAGGATGGAGGTCGCCTATTCAAGATCGCCAGTTCATCGAAAGATGACGGAGGCATCTTGGTCGCCTATTCAAGATCGCTAGTTCATCGAAAGATGACGGAGGCATCTTGGTCGCCTATTCAAGATCGCCAGCTCATCATAAGACATCTTGGTCGCCTATTCAAGATCGCCAGCTCATCATAAGATGACGGAGGCATATTGGTCGCCTATTCAAGATCGCCAGTTCATTAAAAAATGACGGAGGCATCTTGGTCGCCTATTCAAGATCGCCAGTTTATTGAAAAATGACGGAGGCATCTTGGTCGCCTATTCATGATCGCCAGATCATCGAAAGATGACGGAGGCATATTGGTCGCCTAAATTAAGGGTCCAGGTCACTGAAAAATGACCTCTCCTATCCTAGTTCGCCATTAAACAAAGAATTAAGGACACAAATTAAAGTAGTGAACATCGCCAAAACATACTCATTCAAAATTGCTGAGAAAAAAGATCAACATTTATATTCAGATATAATCAAAGTACATTTTACATTTATGGTAAGGGGGGGGGTTGTTATCGCCATGAGGAACTGCGTCACCCGGGGGATTCGCATCTCCTTTTTCAACCATTTCTTCCTCGCCCCCTTCCCCTTCTCCTTCATCCTCCAAAGCAAGCAGGTCCAGGTTGAGGTGCATCTCCTCCAAGTCTATGGCCAGGTCGGGATGGTGGTGACGAATCTGACGTTTGCAGAAATCAAACCCTTCGGCAAAATACTTCGAGGATGAGCTTTCGACAGCCTCGGAGAAATCTGACGAGGATTTAAATTCCTCAACAACCAGCTTTCCTACACGCTCCATTCTCCCCCTCAAGTCTTCAACCAAAAGACCTGTCTTTGTTAGACTATCGGAGAAGGCGTCTCTTTCAGCCTTCAGTTTGGCGAACTTGTCGCCGACCTGCTGCTCCCGAGCTCGTGCCTCAGCCAATTGCTGCTCCAGATCGAAAGATAACTTCTGAAGGCGAGAAACTTCAGAATCCAAAGAAGCAGCTCGCCCCTGTTGAAGGGTGGCCTCCTCAATGGTCTCCCTGCTCTTCACCGCCAGAGAAGACCCGAACACAAGCGCCTGCTACAAACAAATCTAATCAGATCAAAACGATCAAATTTGACAAGGATAAAACAAATTTGAAGTTAGTATCAAAATAATACCTGGCCAATGGCGTGAATAAATTTTGAGGCAGTCTGGTCCAGAGAGAGCTGCCCCACCTTCTCTTGATCCGTAGGAGGGATCACCCCTCGAAGGATTTTCTCAGCCACCGAAGGGCTCCCCAAAATGGAGGCCCTCGGACCAAGTGCTGTACCTAACGAGGGCGAGCTTCCCTCCCCGGGACCAGAAGAAGGGGCTACGGGATGACGTACTGGACCAGATTTCTTTTTTGGCTCGGGGATGGGGGCTTGCCCCTTGCCTTTGAAGTCATCCCCAGATTTCGCCTTCTTGCTCGGCGAGGAGGGAGGTTCATCCGCTAGACGCTTCTCGCCAATGACCACCCCCTTTGCAGGAGGGGGACTGGATTTTTGGGATGAACTCTCATCTCGGGCTCTCTCCACCCGTTCGCCGAGCTTCTTAAGACTGATTCTCCTCGACATTGCTGCAAAAAAGAAAAAAGGAGATATATATCAGACGTAAAAAATAATCAATAAAGGTAGCAAGGGTTTATACCATCCGATCTAAGCTCGGGGGATAGCTCGGAATCCGACCAGGATTCTGATGTCGAGACCGAGCTCGATCCCAACGCTGAGCAAAATTCAAGGACAGGGTCTCGGATTTTTCCGCCAGACCATCTTAATAAGGTCAGGTCGGGAATATGAGGAGCAACCCTCCTCAGTTCTTTCCTAACTGTCCTTATATATTCTATTGAATCATCTTTGGCTGGCCATCTTGAGGGAGTTCACCACGGGAAGGGCGGGACTCACCCGCTTTACCCGACGTCGATGACGGTTGCGGATGATTGCCCTCCTATCCTGACTTCGTAGGACCAGGCGAGCTAAACACCCGACGAAAGACCTTGGTTTTGAAAATCATGGGGACCGTGTAGCGCCCACGTTCCGTCACCGACTTAGAAATTTGGTCATAGAATTCCTGCTCGAACGACAGCAACGTAGGCAGCTCGTTGCAGCGTTTATCTGAAAAGAAACCCATGTTAATACCGATCTAGTTAATTAATAAACCAACGTTGGCAAAAAAAAAAAAAAAACTGACCTGGAATTCCCCATGACCCCGGAATCCGCGGTACTCCCTCCCGAGGTTCTTCATCAAAAAGCTCCCAATTGTCCCCGGAGGCAAAGAAGAACCTGCTCTTCCACCCCTTCACATTGCTGGGGTACCCTCCGAGGATAGTTTTCTTGTACCTCGCCTTGAAGTACAGCCACCCTTGGTCCGGCTTAGGATTATTAGTGAGGGAAAAAATGTTCCTAAACTCGGATAGGATCATCACAAACTTATGAACTCGCCACAACGACACGACGCCGACGATACTGCGCCACGCGTTGACGACGAGCTGAGCAGGACAAATTTTATAAAAAAGAAAAATTGACCTAATAATTATAGGAATAGGAAAACGGAGGCCCACTGGAAAGGCGGCCTCATAAAAAGCCACCTCTCCGGGGCGAGCAGAGAGAATGGTCTCGCCCTCCTCAGGAAGTCTAAGCTGTACACCCTGAGGGAATGAATAAGTCTCCCGTAGAAGGCCGAGCTCCTCAAGGTTTATAGTGTTATGTTCTTTAGTTACGGAGGGATGAATGTTATCTGAAGGGACGACCTCGACGACGGATGGATCTTCCATTGGCGACCTAGGGGACTGTCTAACCTCGTCAGTTACGTATGACGAACCTTCTCCTAAATGGTCTGAGATCCACAAAGGCAAAAAATCCAAAGTAGGAGTCACCGTAGACCTATGGGACATACAACTAAGAAAAAAAATAGAGAGCGAACGATTACTTACTGTGCTAAGAAGCAAAGATCACAGGCAGAAGCAAGGAGACTTAAGGCAGGAAGAACAGGAAGAACAACCACAAGCAAGAGCTAGGAGAGAGAGTGATGTTGGTTAGGCAAAAGGGTAAAAATAAATGGTTAGGGTTCCTTATATATAAGGAGAGTGACGGTTGAGATTCATCCGCTTTAATGGCCCAGATTAATCCGCCTATTCAAATTCTTTTTGAAACTTGAACCCCGAGCCATCAAATCCCGCCAAAGGTAATCATGGCGCCGCCTTGTTTCTCCAAAAAACTACTGCAGAATTTAATACCCCATCCACGTGTCAAACCGGGAAAAGAGGCACATTTAATACGCACCCACACGGGTCCATAACTTCTAATGACATTACTCAAAGGTCCCAAATATCTCGGCACTTTTGAGTAGGGGGCTACTGATGTGGAATAATTCGAACCAACAGATGTTCCGAGCAAAGCACGTCGCCCAAAGGTTCAGAACTCGCCTTTCAGGTCGCCTCATATTGTTAATAAATTTAAACTCCATTCCATTTACATATCCTCCACTTCGCCATAGGGCGAGACTATTTACCTCGCCCAATGCAGAGACGTCTCCTCAAAGACTTCTCTCCAAAAGGACCCCCATCTCCATTAAGAGATCTGCTATCACAAGACTCCTTACCTGATTGAAGTCCATCTCCATAAAGAGTTTCACCTCTGCAAGAGAACTGTTTCCAATAGACTCCAACTCCATAACGTCGCCTACAATTCCGGAGTAATCACCAGTTGACAGCCTCCTGATTAAACTCCAGATTTAATTGGGATAACATCCCATGTTTATCCTTATGAGGAATTCGCCATACTACACTGACACAACTCAGTTCTCCCGTCTATATAAAGGCCGCTCCCCCACAACCAAAAAAGTACGCTCAATACAGGCACTACACACTTTCATTGTGCTCTCCATACCGCCGTAATTTATCTCCTGATCACCTTGGTCTGATTCATACGCCGGAGGGGTTTTGAGCGGCCTCACCCCGGCCGATTACTTTTGATTCACTGCTGTGCAGGTCGCCTAGCTTTAGCCGAGGTCCAGTGCCGAGGTCGAGGAGCAATTCTGACTGTTGGTTGCTCTCCCAGATTTTTACCACAACAAAATCCACAAATAATTATATATATATATATTTTCCGGCTCTTCTAAATTCATTTGTTGGCTGTGGAAGTTTTTTGTAATTCCTGGGGAATACCTTTTGTATTCGGGTGTTTTTGTGTTCTCGTTTTTTATTTTATATGGTAGCTTACCTCCCCCCCAAAATACCCCGTAACCTTCCGTTATCGCATGAAGTGTTGCTACTAATTGTTCGATAATGGGAATTCTCTCTCTCTCTCTCTCTTTTTCTTTTTGGTTACTACATCACTATTTTGAAGAAAACAGAATGCACAGAGTTGCATAAGCTCACAAGTTAGAGGTGAAAAAGGTCATTTAACTAATAATGGACTACGCTCTTGTGTTATTTTATGCACTGTGAATGTGTATATTAGGAGAATAGGGTGTAGCAGAAGGCTTCTGGTTTGTTCTTTTCTTGAGTAATAAATAAAAGTCACTGGTAGCATCAGAAAGTGAAAGTAAGGATTAGTTTCTTTCTTAAAAAAAAATTGGCAGGCAAAAATAGGACTAGGACAAGAAATATTTACCCATCTAGTTTTTTTTGAGATTTTTTTAACTACTTTGGTTTTAGAGTCTTTCCGTATTTAGTGTACTTTTTAAACTGTTTGATCAATATTTTATACTTCTCCTGTTTTATTTGACGAAAGGAATTTAAAAATGTAAAAAGTTTTATCTAATTTCGAAAAAAGTTAATTAAAGAAAAAAAAACTTTTACTCAACAAATTAGATATTTTTTTCTTCAGTAGACTTTTTCTTTCTAAATTTAAATTATTTTTTTTATATTTTTAAATTATTCTCGTCAAGAGAAACTGAAAAAATAAAAAATCTTGATCAAATGGTAAGAAAATTTCACTAAAGACAAAATCTCAAAAATAAAAGTAGCTAGAAAATCTAATCTAATGCTAATCCACACTCATAACCAGGGTACAAACAATAACTTTTCATAAATATTAATTTTCGAGTGACCTGGCATTTGTAATTTTCGGGGACAAACAAGATCTTTTCATAAATATTAGGGGAAATTATGGAAAGTATCACAGAGTTTGACTTCAATAACAAATTAACTCTCGTAGTTTTAATTACAACAAATTAAATATTAAAATTTTGATTTGGTCACAATTAAAACCCTCCGTTAGTTTCTGTTTCATTAGGATCAACAGAACTAACTAATTTTGGGGAAAAAAAAATTAAAAAATGATATCTTCTAATGTTATCACCATTTAATCAATACAATTATGACTCATTTTTAAGCAAAATTCTGAAAAGTAGCTTGACCATTCAACTTGAAATTAAACCTTAATTGTATCGATTTTAACTTCAAAATGAGTCATATTGTATTGATAAAGGCTTTTAAAGGGTTACAACTTTAAAATATGTCGTTTTCTTTTTTTGCAAGAATTAGTTAGTTTTGTCAACCCTAATAAAATAGAGACTGACAGAGAATTTTAATTGTGATCAAATTAAAATTTTAAATTTTAATTTGTTATAATTAAAACTATAAAGTTTAATTTATTATTGAAGCCATTTTTTTTAATAATTTTTCAAATATTAATTTTCGAATGAACTTGTGTGAGAGGATGACATATCTTGCTTTGCTCTCATCGAACTTGAACTAGTGCTGCCTTCGGGCTATCGCTTCATAATAAGTTCTAATGTGGGATAAAACATTCACTATCTAAGGTAAGCACGTCGCCCTGATCTCCTCGCCATTAGGTCCTCAACTCGCCGGTATACAGTGGAGACTTTCATATCGCTAGTGGGCGAGGTTGTTTACTTCGCCGGGTTAGAGACCATCTTCATAAGGACTCCGCCTACACAAGACTCCTTCTCCATTGTCTCATATAATTGTGGGATTTTCTCCGGGATATACTTCCATACTTGGTTGTTCGAAGACTACATCGCACTTTCCTTACACGGCTCTCCCATTATGAAAATGTACGATTTAATCTTTGAATACACGTACAATTAGCTCTGCTTTCTCACTGTTTAGCTTATTCTCGCTTTGGTCTGATTCGCACCCCGGAGATTTTTAAGCGGCCTTGCCCCGGCTGGTCAAGTTTGTTCGTCTGTGTAGGTCACCTAGGTCACCCGAGTAGTTGTCGAGGTCTAGACCCAAAGTGAAAGAGCAGTTCTATCTGTTGGTTGTTCGCCCTAATTTCCTACCACAATAGTTTGGCACCGTCTATGAGAATAACACTTCTCAACATTCTATCCTACGCAATCGTTTGGTACCTAGACCAAGTGCCAACAACCTTTTAGAATACAAAACTCATCCAATGGCCAATGCTAGCCATGCTCCAGATCTAGAGGGTCTCTACCATGAAATGCACGGTTTAGCAAAGCAGATAAAGATCATGAACGAAAACAATTACCGCCTAATACAACACCTCACCACTAACAAACCCCCACCCCTCTTGCAGTGCCCACTCTAGAAGCTCAATGATCTCGCTGCTCTCAACGTTCGGAATATGATGAATCCCAAAGTCATCGAAGTACAAGCCAGTCATGTTCGAATAGAAACTGGCGACGTCGGTCACCAAATCCCCATCCTAGACGAGAAAGCTCTTCCTCCTCGTCGGAATCCTGATCATCAAGCAGGACTCCCAGAGTAGAAGGTGAGGAAATCAGAAAAAGAGGAAGATCACCTTGTTGAGATAACAGAGCACCCAGACAACGAGATGAATCAACTACTCAAAAGATCAAAGATCTAGACGCCCGTATCGACACCATCAACATCAGTGCAAGCATTCCAGTCACTGTGGAGACGTTAATCAATCAGACGGAACCTCCGTTCACGGAAAGGGTAATGAGGACCAAGGTCTCCTCCAAATTCAAGTTACCAACCCAGCTCAGGGTCTATAATGGGAAGATTGACCCTATGTACTATTTAGATTCGTACAAGAGCCTGATGTCGCTCCAAGGTTATTCAGGCGAGGTAATGTATAAAGCCTTCTTTGCAACCTTGAAGGGGTCAACGAGGTCTTGGTTTAGAAAGCTGCCCCCAAGAACCATTGATTCATTTGGTTACCTGAGTACGCTCTTTGTCGCCAACTTCATGAGCTGTCGGATTAGGAAA
>BRYE01000017.1:16154079-16156579 GCA_030159115.1 Actinidia arguta var. hypoleuca | reverse complement strand
AAAGTTTCCCTAAAGACCCAAAGGCCTACAAAGGGATCAAAGATCTTACCAACGTCTCCTGAGAGGCACCCAAAGGAACTAAGAAGTTCTTCCAAAGACTTGAAGGTCACCAAGTCCCCACAAGGGGGACCCCAACGGAACTTCAAAGAAGTCTTACGAATAAGAGAGAGTCTTCTCAAATTTATATCCAAAAAGTTCTTCCTAAACAATTAATGCCAAAAATAGTTTCTTTCCAAACCAAATTCCTAAACTAACAAGGAATATACCAAATAGAGTTTAGAAAGTCCAAAACAAGTCCAATTAGGCAAAGTCGGATAAATCCGTATCAAAATTGTGAACCCAAACCGATCGACATTTGCCTGACAGTCGATCTTGCTTTTGATCAAAAACATCACCTCAACATTCGCCCAACGATCAGTCAGTTGGATTTGGTCCTAGCCAAAAACTCACATTTATGGCATAAGAAGTTGTTGATGCCCAAATCTAGACATTGATCAGGATCCGAACACGTCTTATAAGACCTTTGATTAACCTACAAAACAAAAGATCTTGGTGGTGCATTGGTGTGGTACTGACCAAGGATTGTTCGATGCTCAAGCTAGATACCTAGGATACAGAGATTTAATTATTGCTTGAATTCACTTATGGTGTACCTTGATGTTGGGTTACCTTTACAAGGGTCCTTGGCGGTGGAGATGGGATTTTGGGCGTGATTCGTGGCTTGGATTAGGCGTTTGATTGCGCACTCCTGTGTTTGATTGTCACCTGAGAATATATTATCCGTTGCTCGAGTGATTCTTGTTTATTTCCTTAAGTATCTTAATTGAGATTCCCAAGTGACATCACTCAGCTCGTCGGTACTCGACTCTGTCTTAATGCCGATTGGGTATTTTCTCATCAGATGTCCTCTATTCCTGAGCTAAGTGATTATTCAGCTCGGTGTTGGGAGTTAATTTTGGTATTTGCACGTTCTTCGAAGAAATGTCAAGTCATATTGTTTCTGTTACAATTATTTTCACGCGTCATCCATTCATATTGTTGGGGCCTATCCAATGGTTCTGATTTTTTCAATTTGTAGCCATAGATTCATGGAACTTTTAATCTTGGCCGTGCGCATTTTCCCTAATCAGCTTTGGCATTTTCTCTTCCCACCACATTTTGAGCCGCTGTTCTTCCCTTTCATTTCCCTCTTTTTTTGGTGTTTTCAGGTCTTTTCTCCTCGATACGTAATTTTCCCTTATTTCTTTATACTTGTATCTGTTCCTAGTTTGTAGTTTTGGATTAATTCTTTGCGTTTGTTTTTTCACACACATGATCGGGGAAAACAATTGCTCTTGTGTTGACTAGTTTTTCATTGATTATCTTATGTATTTTCGTGTGATTTCTGAGTTTTCTCCATCTCTATCTCTTTCAACTGAAGATGGGTTCTCCCGAATATCCATTGGAAATTCATTCCTATGATTCTTGTAGTGGTAGTTCTGATGATAATTCACCTATTGCTAGGTTAGTATAGTCTTCAATTGGGCCTTCCTTTTCTTCCCTTGTCAACTCAATGGCGGAGGATTCCTTTACTATAGAATCCAATCATACCACCCTTCATCAGGAAGAGCTCGACAAGTTGATGGAATATATATTGTTCTTGAGTCATTTCGCTTTAGTCTCCCGAGCTTTGATGAAAGGGCTTTTAGTTACTCCCTGGGTAAGGTGTATTTGTATGAGCACGCATTTGTGGGAGATTTGAGGTTACCCTTTCCTCTTTTCGTTTGCGAGGTTATGGATTTCCTAGAGTTGTCCCTAGTTAGTTGATGCCGAAAGACTCTGGTTGATACTATTTCCATGACCAAGAAGGGTGTGGTCTGATCACTTGGTGTCCCACCTTAAATAAATTTTGGAGAGGTTAGTTTTTCTTTGCTTTAGGGGAGGGTTTTGGAATTCCAGCCTTGGGAGGAACTTGGAACTAGTACTCTTTGGATCAGATTAGTGTGGGGTGAGCCTGTTGACGCGGCTCTCTCTATTGAACCCAAGGTGGGTGATGAGGTGTGTTCCATGTCAAAGCGGCTATGGATCACCCGGTTCGGTCGACGGATGTTCTTGTGACTCTATAGAAGTTGTCTGCTTTTTTGTTTAGGCCCAAAGTTGTTTGTAAGGGCTTTGTCTACATATTAATTTTTTTTTTCATTAATGTTCGACCACTTTTATTAATCTTCCTTTGATTTTCATGTTTTCAATGCCGATGAAGAGGCCAAGTAAGAAGGTTGTGGCAAAAGCTCGCGCATACTTGATGGTTTCGTCAAATATTCCTCTTTTGAAGGATTTTGCAGATGCTCCTTCGACCATTCTTGAGCTTGGAAAAGTTCCTCCTGTTGCGGTCGTTCCCAACTGTGCTATCGTTAAAGCCTCTTCCAATGTTGTCATTGAGCCAGTATGCTCAGATCCTCCTCTAGTGGGTTGATCCATGATACTTGATTCCCACAATTTGGCTAAGGCTCCATTTGGTACC
>BRYE01000017.1:16139079-16149079 GCA_030159115.1 Actinidia arguta var. hypoleuca | reverse complement strand
AGTGTTCGTGGAGTGCTCAGATTGTCATGCAATCTGAGTCATCAGGGAGTGCTCGGATTACCATGCAATTCAAGTCTTTATGGAGTGCACGGATCGTCATGCAATCCGAGTCCTCGGGGAGTGCTTGAATTGTCGTGCGATCCGAGTCTTTCGTAGAGCGGTCAGATCATTGTGCAATTTGAGTCTTTGTGAAATGTTGACCTGCGAGACCTTGTTGATCTATACGGAATAATTGACGAAATAATAGATTTTATTCTGAGGAAATAATTGCGTAAAGAAGGTGGGGGGTTACATCTCTTTCTACTATAGTACTTGCGCAGGTGTTCAACGTTCCAAGCATGTTAAGCTGTTTTGCTTCAGTGGTTTCCAGTCAATATGTCGCCGCCTTGATTCTCGTTGTTACCCTGTAGGGTCATTCCCAGATTGGTCCTAGTTTCCCCTCCCTTGGGTCCTTTGTTCTCAACCTAGGATGCATGAACACTCCTCCAGAGGCAACGTACTAGTGTCGGACACTCCACGGACACGGACACACGTGGGATACATGTCGGACACGTCACGCGGCTTGTCCATTTTTTATTATTAATTCTTACTTCCGACACTTCTAGGACACGCGTGTCCTATTTTGGACACGCTACGGACACGGCGGGGCTCAATTTGGAAAAAATAAAAAAGTGGGGTGTCACTTTGTAATTGTGAAAAGTTGAATTTTTTCTTTAAATAAGACAAAAGACTCTCTCTTTTGCTCTTCAATCGAAGAAAAAGAAGAAGGAATCTACGAAGACGAAGAAAACCCTAAATCGAAGAAGAAGGAGACGACGACGAAAATCCCTTGTCCAGGTATATCTCTCTCTCTTTGTTTCACACTCACACACACACACACACGCACACACACACACACGCGCGCGCGCGCTTCTTCTTCTTCTGCTGCTATGGCTGCTTCTATTGTCTCTGCTACGGCTACGACTATTTCTTGCTTTATTTTTTTTTTGGATGATTGTTGTGTAGTGGCTGCTTTCCCTTTTTTTTTTTTGATGATTCTTTTTTGGGTGAAATACAATGACCTCCCCTGAGGTTTGCCTTTAATACACAAAGGACCCTTGACGTTTGAGAAATTACAATGACCTCTCCTGAGATTTGAAACTTGTAACAATTTTTTCTTAAAATACGTTGACCACCCCTGAGGTTTCGGATTAATACACAAACTACCCCTAAAATATATTTACCACCCCAGGGGTGCTTTGTGTATTAACCCAGAACCTCAGGGGTGGTAAGTATAATTTCTCAAATATCAGAGAGGCATCTGTATTAAATGCAAACCTCAGGGGAGGTCATTGTAATTTCTCAAATGTCAGGGATACTTTGTGTATTAACATGAAATCTCAGGGGTGGTCAATGTATTTTACCTTTCTTTTTTTGGCTGATTGCTGTGTAGTGTTATCTTACACTTATTTAATTATCCTTGATTATAATATAAATATATAGGAAATATATATATATATATATATATATATATATTTGTCATGTCCCTACCCTACCGTGTCCTGTATTTTTGAAAATTGTTATGTCAGTGTGTCGTGTCAATGTCCGACACGTCACACGTGTCCATGTCTGTGCTTCTTAGTTCTCAACGTTACCTTCGTTAAACCAAGTCCCCTAATGAGAAGTCCCTCCTTTTCACTTTGCCATCGTACTGTTTCTTCTTCCATTGCTGGTACACTACTGCCCGCACTATCGATTGATACTTATTTTTTTCTGACAAGTCTACATTTTCTTTCAGGTCCTTGTCATTTTGGGTAAAAGTTGATGACCCAATGTGTTGGTAGGCCTATCTCTACTAGGATTATAGCTTTACTCCAATAAGTCAACTGTAACATGGATCATTAGTGGGGGTATGTTTTACGGTATGCCCAAAGGATGCTCGGTATCTCTTTTACCTAGAGGAATTTTTATTCTTCCAATCTGGTCTTGATGATCTTCAGCATTGTCTGGTTGGTGACTTTAACTTGCCCGTTCACTTGAGGGAGCTCGGGGGTTAAGTAGTTATTATAGATCTTGAGTTGGCTACAAAAGTTTTTGAGTTAATCATTGTCGAACTATCTTCTATTGTCCATTGTAATTGCGTTGGGAATCCCAAACCTATTGATTATGGACTTCTAAACGAAATCATTGGCACTTTTCTCCGTTATTCTCGCCAATAGTTAGGCTTTTACCCATTTAGTAAAGTAGCCAATAGTTACAATAGCGAACTTGTTCTACCGGATACCCTATGGTAAGGGCCCCACCCAGTCTATTCTCCACTAGGCAAACGGCCAAAGGCTGGTGATCTTAAATTTGGTAAGGGGTCGATGTGGCACTATCACGATTCATTGGCATTTGTCACACTTTTGGACGAAAGTCTTGGCGTCTCTGGCTAGTGTTAGCTAGAAGTATGCAGTGCATAATATTTTATTGGCCGATGCTTGCCCGCTAGAGTGGTTGTCGTGTATTTCTCTCATTATATAGTCAGCTTCATGTCTTGATACACATTTCAGGAGGGGTCACGAAAATAGTCTCTTGTAGAGAACATTTTCTACTAGCACGTAATGCCCTACTCTGTGCCCAAGGTGTTTGGCATCTAGCCGATCAGCTGATACTTTGCCCATTTGTAGGTATCTAAAGAAAGGTTAAACCCATGGCATATCTTCCCCTATTGTAGCTATTTGAAACTCTTGGGATTCCGTTGTGGGTTGCGCTAGGTACTCTAACATTACTTCCCCCAAAAGTTCTTTAATTGGTGTTGTTGCAAGTCGGGCGGTGCATTCGCTCTCTCGGTTTTGCTCTTAGGGGATTTGTTGGATTTTAAAGGTTCTAAAGACAATTGCGAGCTACTTTGTTATTTTTGGTAAGTCTTAATACTGCATTTTCTTGCTTTGAGCGTTCCTTCCATTTATCCGACCACCAGGCATGAATCGCCCCTTACTCTAAGGTGTTCTACCTCACTGCTCGGGCCATTATTAGCTTTGATATAATAGACTTTTACTCTACCTCATTTGTCTTGAAGCAGAAGCGTAGTGTGCATTTGTAGATGTCCCCTTGAGGCGATACTAGTAATATTCCCGCTCTACTTGTTTCTGTGGTTGTTGGTCCATCCATGCTAAGCACCTATGAACTTAGGGAATTTCATTCTTGTGCTGGCATCTCTCGCTCTTCTTCCTCTACCAGGGTTAGTTGACCTGGGCTTTGATCACTGTTTGAGGTTGATACTGAATGTCGATCTTTTCAAGCTCGATGGCCCATTTTGCCAATCTTTTGGATAACTCTAGTTTTTGCATTATATGTCGTATTGGTGGATCTGTCATGACTATTATGGTGTTTTCTTAGAACTATGTTTGCAATCTGCTTGCAGTGGTGACCAGGGCCAATGCTAACTTTTCACTTTTCTAGTACGGGGTATTGCTTTTTTGGTCCACTGAGTGCTTGCTTACGTAGTACACCGATTTTTATTTGTTGTCTTCTTCTCATACTAGTACCAAGATTACCACTGTAGGCAATACTTCCAGATATGGGTGTACTGATCCCCCCTCTATTGCCGGGGAGAGTAAGGGCAGTGAGGTCAAATACACTTAGTTATAGAAAGGCAATTTTTGCACTCAAATGTCCAATCGAAGGCTTTCCTTAGGACTTTAAAGAACAACAAGCACTTGTTGATGGCCCATGAGATGAACCTATTTAGTGCAGCCACTCTTCCTGTTAGCCTTTAAACCTCTTTGATTGTTTTTGGTGATTCCATCTCCAATACTGCATTGATCTTTTTCGGGTTCACTTCTATGCACCTGTTACTTAATGAAGCCCAAGAACTTCCCTATCGAGACCTCAAAGGTGCATCTGGTGGGTTTAGCTTCATCCCATACTTCTTTAGAACCTTAAATATCTCTTCCAAGTCAGTGACGTGATATCTGGTAGCTCTGATTTTGGTCAACATGTCATATATGTACATTTCCATGCTTCTACCTATTTGCTCCTCAAAAAATGAGTTCACCAGGCGTTGGCCATGGCCCCTTCACTTTATAGTAGTGTAACCCCTGATTAGTTACGAACAAGGTTTTTTCTTGGTTTGAGGGGTCCGTTTGGATCTGGTTGTATCCGAAAAAGGCATCCATGAAACTTATCAGTTCATGCCTCGATGTCGCGTCTACCAGTTGGTCGATTTTGGGGAGGGGTAACTGTCCTTGCGGCATGCTTTGTTGAGGTCGGTGAAGTCTACGCATAATCTCCACTTTCATACTAGGTATTGGACTTCCCAGATGAAGCCTGTTGCCATCAATTTTTTCCCTTTATCTGTGGTGGAGTCATTTCTTTCTTTGGCGAAGACCTGCTACTATTTCTATCATACCAATCTGCTTCGTGGATATACATTTAGGTGATGGACCATCACCGTTGGCTTTATTCTGGGCATATCCTTATGGGACCATGCGAACACATCCTTGCTATCACTTAGGAATTTTATTAGCTCGATTTTGAGGGCTTCAGTCAGCACTGAACCAAGTTACACCTCTTTGTCAATTTGTCCTGCCTCAAACATTATTCTCTCCATCTCACCTTCTGGATTTTCTCATTTTTATTCTTTCTCGTCACTTCTACTGTGTCTATTGCCATGATCTCCTAGGGAATGATTTCTCTTAAAGATGTCATGTAACATTCTCAGGCTAAGGGCTAATCTCCCCTAATTGCTCCGACCCTATTAGGTGTTTGGAATTTCACTAAAAGGTGGTAGGTTGAGGTTATTGCATTGTTGGCTTAGTGATGTCCTTTCGAGGATTACGTTGCAAGCCACCAAGAAAGTGATCATCTATGTCACTAGGCATGGGCTCAGCCTAAACGTGACCTGTAATTTGAGAGAGCCACTCAGCTTTATTTTGTCTTTGTTGAACCCAACTAACAGTGATCTAATTGAAGGGAATGATTCCCCACAGCGGAAGCTAGATTTTTAAATTTTTTCTGTTTTAGATTTTTAGCCATGTAATCCTACAATGTCGATAAAGAGGGGGTTTCATATACCTTATTATTGAAAATTCTAGTAGCTTATTGCTATATTTCTGGAGTAAATTTCAGTACCTTATTACTGCATTTTTTTAACAAATTTTAGTACCTTATTTTTGAAAATTTTAGCACTTTATTGTTGCATTTATGGAGTAAATTTCAGCAACTTATTACTGTATTTTTTCAGCAAGCAAATTTCAGGACCTTATTGTTGTGACCTTATTGTTGTGTTTCTTCAACAAATTCCAGCACATTATTGTTAAAAATTCCAACAACTTATTGCTGTATTTTTGAAATAAATTCCAACAACTTATTGTTGTGTTTCTTCAACAAATTCTAGCATCTTATTGCTGAAAATTCTAGCACCTTATTTTTCAAAAAAAACTAGTCCTAAATACTTAGGATTTTATTTTTCTAGTTTCATAAACCTTCTGATCTTCTATCTTTTTTTAATCAACCTTAATCAATCCTTCTAAAGTGTGGGCTCTCATTTTTTTTTTTTCTCAAAAATTCTGTAGAGAATTCATCATATAGATTAACAACCCATGTATCATATATATAGGCTAGGTCTCCTATAAGGGCAACGATAGGAATTTTAAGGAGTCTAAGTTATCTCATAACTTAATTTAGTAATTTAATTAATCCAAATTAATTCTACTAAATAATTTGGATTGCACTCCAAAGCAAAATAACTAAAATACCCTTATCGCTATGTTATACCACAATGAAAATCTCTCTACATGAGTATCAATAATTAGGTTTAAATAAGCGTTACTAAATCCTAATTATTTTAACTCTCTTGATTCATAATTCATTTTTCTTTTAGTCATTAAAATAATGTCTTCATTTCGATAAATAATTTACCAAAAATATTAGATCCTAATTTCAATGACTAAATTAGTGAATTAACTCACAAGTGTTACCCACTCTCTCCTAGAAGAGATTTATATTCCATCTTGAGAATTAAGTGTTCTCAAAGACCTAACAATGAACACCCAATATACCGAGGTGTTGATCTCAATTAGCCTCACTCATTGATAAATCAAAATGAATAATGTCAAAAACTTGAGTTCACCATTCTCTCAGGATTAAGAGTCAATTTCAAATAACACATGTAAGATTTCACCATAAAGCGACAATTTTATATGACTTACTTTCTTACGATGATCCAATTCTGTGTGTTCGATAATACACCAATACTTTAACCTAGATTCACCTTCTCTGATGATTGAGATAAATCATCCTATCATATAGAGGTTAATAGTATTAGAGTCTTTACAGATGAGACGTCCAAACTCATCACCGACTACGAACTAATTTAAAGTTTACTAGAATCAACGATAATATCTCCTGTGCTCAAATCTCATTTTCACACATTTATCATTTCTCTAGATAACTTGGGGATATATCATCTCATGATATAATAGAATAACATCCAATTGTATGATACAATAAATTCTCATTCCAAATTATAATTATATATTTAGACATGTGGGCATACAATTTTCAACACTAATGGGCAACAACTGGCTCTTCTCAATACTGAGTTTATTGAATGCGCTAGTGAATAGGATATCTGCTAACCTTTCGTATTCTATCAGGAACTTCCTTATCCTATAGTTTGCTATTATGAGTGTTATTACCAGGGGGTCATTGTGGGGTTGCAATACTCCCTCAACGTCATTGTTTGTAAAGATGATGGTCGATTCCTCCCTCTTCTGGACCTTTTTGGGCCTAGTTATCACGCATGCCTCCTGTGTCCAAAACTTTCGTGAATGTGCTTTCCTGGCGAATTGGGTCTTGCCTCCCCTACATACCTGCAATCACCTTTATCACTCTGATTGGTCCCATAGATTCTAGTGCGTTTGTTTTGCTTGCTTATCCAGTTCTTCTCATTTCTTCCATTCAGCCACATATCGGGACAACTTCCCTCAATGGATTAATGCTTCCATTTGTTCCTTTCAATCAAAACATTCTACGGTGTCATGGTTGTGGTCCTTGTGGAATCGATGATATTTGCTTCTATCTTGGTGCTCGACCAGTGTGTTGAGTGGGGTGTGCCTGTGTGGCTATGTTAGACAAGGCTAAAGCGACTTCCTCTTGTGGGTGTCTCAATTTATGCTGAATTGTTCTCTTGACCTGTTGTCGGCATATTCTGATTCAAACTTCATCTTCTATTCTTCTATTTCCTTTTTGCACACGTCTCTGTTCTGATGTTCATCGCATCCTCAGCATTCATGTATTTTTGAGCTTTCATCATCAACTCTACCATGGATGTTAGTGGCAAGTTGGCCAACTTGAAAAGGAACTTTCTCGGTTTCAGGCCACCTTTGAAGATCGTGAAGGCCAATTTGTTATTTACTTCATCTACTTGGAGAACTTCTTTATTGTATCATGCCACAAAGTCTTCTTTGATATGCTTCACATTTAGGAGGTATGTGTTAGGTTTTTTATGTCTTTTTGCCTCCTATGAAGTGCCATAAAAAGAGTTTCGTTAGTTGTGTGAACGTTCCTGTAGAGCCAACCTTCAACTTTCCAAACCATATTCTGGTCGAGCTCTTCAGGGTTGTCAGGAATGCTTTGAACATGATTCCTTCTAGAACTATATGTAGGCGCATGTAGGCTTTGTATGTCTCCAAATGACCTATCAGGTTTTTTGCTCCATCAAATGCCTTCATCTAGGGCATCTTGAATTTCAAATGGAGTGCTTCGGCCATGACTTTCGTTGTGAAGAAGAGGTCAGAGTGTCCGACAAAGTCATTGACCATCCCCGGTCTTTCCTTCATGGCTTCTAGCACACAGTCGAGCTACCAGCGCATGTCTCTTATTTTTTCCTCATGTGCTTTCGATACAATGGTGTTTGCTTGTCTTTGCGCCCCTGAGTGATGTTCCGTTGTGTTGGTGTGACTTTTTACCTTTTCTCCTTTTGAGTTCAATTCTTCTTCTCCTTCTCCTTCTCCTTCTCGTTCTCATTCTCGTATGTTCACAACGCCATTCTTTCCATTAACTTGCATCGGTGGGGACGAAAGTGAGAGTTGAGCTTCAAGCCTCTACTTTAGATCTCTGTTTTGACACATAAACCTTTGCGCCATACTAGTCAAATCCCTAATTTGTTTTCTCTAAGGGCAGTGGTAGGATTTCATTCTGTCCCCTTGTTCTCATTACCTTTGACACCATCAAATTAGTCTCAACTATTACCTTTGGGTACAACAGCTAAATTTGTTTAGGAGAACTATCGTTCCCACTAAATGGCACAAAGCTTTTGATGCCAAAATCTAGACATTGATCTGTATTCGAGCATGCTTTTTGAGTCCTTTGATTAACCTACAAAATAGAAGATCTTGGTGGTGCAACGGTATGCTACCAGTCAATGATCCTCCGACACTCCTGGCATAGAGAAAATGAATTATTGCTTGAATTATGCACATATGGTGTACCTTTGTTTAGTACACATTATTGAATATAATTGATACATTTTCTCTCATTTTTGTATACTTGCACAGGTTAAAGCATTCAATTTAAGCCATTTTATTTGCAAGTTATTTTTGTAAGTTTTGTAGGAACTTTGACATTAAAGACGTCCTCCTAGCCATATTTGAGTATATCGAGGAAGTTATGATCAAGTCAAATGGCTAGGAGAAGTCCCAAAGTGGCAATGTGAGACCCAAAGTAAGACATTGGGCAATCAAAATAGGTCACTATCAGTAGTGGCTTTGAGCACTACTAGTAAACCAAGATCTAGATGTGAAATTACAATATTCACTACCGGTAGTGGCTTTGAGCGGTATACAAGGCATCCAGAGGTGAAATCAGAATATTCACTACCGGTAGTAGCTTTGAGCACTATCGATAGTCTAGACTTTCAGAGGCTAATCCAGGTTCAAGCACTACCGGTAGTGACTTCAAGTACTGTCGGTAGATCTGACATCCAGTCAACTCCAAAGACAGTAGAACTAACAGTAGTGGATTCATGACTACCGACACTGAAAGCTAAAAATAGAATTTTTTCAGCTTTTCTACACAACTTTTAGGGGGAATTTTCGTCTTTTCATTAGGACTTTTTGGGGGCCTATTTAAATAACTTTTTTGAGTTTCTAAAACCGCTTTTTATTTTTAGGTTTCACTTCATTTTAGATTAAGAAGCTATTGTAGAGAGAGAAAAAGAAGAAGAACTGGATTTGGTGTATTAAAAGTGATAGATTTTCAAATCTTTTACTGTCATTTGCTCATTTATGGTTGTAAGTATTTTTTGTTAATTTAAAGCAATTTTATTTACTTTGAATTACTTGTTGTGTTTCTTGTCTTTTCCTATTTCTTGTCTTTTCATTTTCTTTATTCTTCATCTACCTTGTTTATGGTAGTTCCACCATTAATGATGAATTCTACACCATTAATGGTTGGCTAAACTACTTGTCTTGGTCCAATAGTTAGATTTTGTTTTTGACCTAGGTTTGTTGGGTTTATTTCTCTCAAATAGTTTAAATGCTTGTTTGTGAATGTTTAGGGGCAAAGTCTTTTGGTCTTAACTAGGATTATACATATTTTTGATCACGTGTCAACAAGCTTGGCTTGATACATGTGATGCTTAGTTCCCTTGCACTTTAAATGTTTAATAAAATATCTCAAAGCCCTTTACCATTCACAAACACTCCTTTGTATAAAAAAATAATTTTAAAGCTAAATCTTCCGATCAATATCATAGTAAAAATGAGATGTGCTTGAGTTAAAATGAGAGAAAAAACTCACTTACCAAAGTTAAGAAGGAATCGAACTTTTGGACCTTGCCTCCTTTAAATTCATAGTTAAATCACCAAGTTTAAACGAAACCAATATTTCCCAAATCGAAACCTTTTTCATAGCTTTAATATTCAATTAATCATTTATTCACTATAGAAAATTCGACTTAACATTAGTTCACTCTGGAGAAATGACCTCGGGTATTTTGAGTATTATCCAATTATGAATGGGATTGATATAACTT
>BRYE01000017.1:16126579-16129079 GCA_030159115.1 Actinidia arguta var. hypoleuca | reverse complement strand
GGTTAAGGGACATCAGCGGACAACAAGTAACTTGCATGGCAGAGCTTCTTTTGACACCCCCCATGCCTAGATCGAGACGTTGACGACATGATGGCAAGCTACCAACCAGGCCTTAGGAGTATGACTGGGTCAGTCGCCTACTAACTAACATAGCAGTTAGCGCGTTCAAATACACCCTGTCTTATGACACGACAGTTGGCGCGTCTGGTCTAGGCACGCGCCAGACGCGCCAAACTGAGCTACATAAGGCCAGCCCTTATTCTCTCAAAGGTATGGAAAACATAGCGACTCTATGCTTCTACTCTCTAAATTTAGGGGCCATGTTTACCTCACCCGAGCTCGTGTCGGAATCGTCGCCCTCCAAGTAAGAATGAGCAATCATGTCCTCACTTGCAAGATTAAGCGGGGCAAAAATTAGGTCATTGGAGTCTTCGAGGTCTGAGCTCGAGACCAGGATGGGGATTATTAGGGCAACAATTGGAACAGCAGGGGTTGCGGTAGGTTGACCTCATCTCTCCTGTTCAGCACCAATTGGTTGACCTCTTCTCCTTCCTCCTATTTGCTGTCTAAAAAATTAGACGAAGCGAAGCTGGACGAGCTTAAAGTGGTCCCTTCGCTCCAATCAGGATCCGAAGTAAGCACGACATTCTCGTCAAGCTCGGCACTAAACTCTTTTGAACTAAACGAGTGGTGAGGAGGAGCTAGCCCTTAAATGCACAGTGCCAAGAGCCTGACCCTACAAAGCTAAGAAGTTCGATGGGGGATGATGTGGTGATAGATGGACTCATATGCTAATAGATTAGCAACCTTCCTGGAAGCTAGCCTATTATTCAAGCTTTGGATCGCGGCTTTGCACTACTCGGATCTTTTTTTAAACAGCTCGTTGAAATCTATTACACCAATCGAAGTATGAATTAGAATTAGTATCTTTCCAAAATATACAAGGACGTTAAAGGAAAAATATCTTTCAAAAAACTACAAAGGAACGTACTGTCTGGAATGTGGCTATTATGCCTTAGGAAAGAAAAGAGACCATCATCCTTGGCTCGAAAATTCTAGCTTCCCAAAACCCCAAATTCATTTAGATATGAGGGTTCTTAAGTCGGAGAAAATGGTTACCTTTGAGCAAGTGGGTGCCCGGCTCCCTCTTCGAGTGCGCCACGGTATACACGTGCAACAAATCTGAGACGCTAAAGGGGAGCTCCTACTGACGTATCAATGTGTCCACCGCAAGCACGGTCCAAAAAAGTTCACTGACACTTGCATGAAGGTGAGGCAATAGTGCATCATCACTTCTTTCAGCATTGAGCTTATGGAAAACCGAAGTCCAGCTTGGTGGATCAGCCAAATTCAAATTGGGATTTGGTTCTCATTGCCCTCAACTAGATTAGCATCCTCATTGAGACCAGACCGTTCTATTCGGACAACATCAAGAATGCTATGGTCAACCCTAAATTTGTTCAAATCAGCATCATTGTGCACTAGTAGTTAAGCTCGGTTCAACTCCATATTCTAAAAATAGAAATAATACGGTAAGAACGAGCTCAACCAGGCAATCATGACGGGCTTTTGGATGCAGAGTTAGCCGGGCTCTGTGTGAGCATCGAGCTCTGCCAGGACAATGTTAGCCGAGCCCTACAAAAGCTCCAGCTCCAACTCCAACTCCACCCCCATGAGGCCTAGCTACATTTTTCTAATGGACAACTCTCAGACCCTCCTCCCACCTCAAACCTATCCCGGAAACAGAAGGACCTGAGGGGGCAAAACCCTAAACCAATACTAAAATAATTTCCAAAGCAAAAGCTTCGCGATAGTTTGGACCCGTTCCATTAGGGGAAACAGGTCAAGGGCAAGTAAGTTTACAAAAAAATTGAGGTTTCAACAATGGTGGATGGGCCAAGGCAGAAAACTAAAATAAACCCCAACAAGAACATTGAAGCAAGCCAAAAGCAATCTAAAGGATGCCAAAATGTAGACTCAATGAAAATCAAAATGAAACAAAGGAGCACATACATCAAAACAAAGAAATCATAGAGAAATTATCTGGAAATATGGCAAGAGAAACTCATAGATTCAGTCTATAGAAGGCTGGAAGGAAGAAATCTGATTAACGAAGGGATGGAAAATAGTTGTTGATGATGGAATTAGTGTTAGAAATAGTAGTCGGACTGCAACAACTCAGGATCTCTCTCTTTCTCTCTAAAAGGTACTCTCAAAGGATAGGGATGAACAGTGGCAAAGGAAGGCAAACAAACTTTTATAGGAAGCTGAAGACGAAGGAAATCACCCCAAACACACCCTTAAGGCACGTCATTAGGCGAACATGTGGTGGCCCCCTCACCGCGTGTCCACGCCAAACAAACCCTAAGGGTAGTGGGCATTCCGGCCTCCACGCCCAGACCGAGCTCATAAACTAATCAGATTTTGACGCTTGGCTCAATAGTATGTTGAAGTGACAGATCCAAATAGGAGGAAAACAGCTAGCAAGCATTAGTGTGCC
>BRYE01000017.1:16116579-16119079 GCA_030159115.1 Actinidia arguta var. hypoleuca | reverse complement strand
TCCTCGACGCCCTTCTTCTTGGCAAAGGCTTCGTTCCTTTTCAGCTCAACCACTTTCGCCTCCAACCTCGCCACAGCTTCAGATTTTTTCTTGAGATCCTCGATAGCCTTTTGCTCCCGCTCACTGAAATCATCCAAGAGCTTTTCCAATTGTGTGGTCCGGCTTTGAGCTCGAAGCATCTCGAGCTCGGTTGAGTATGCTCGAGTGAGCTGAAAGGCGAGGTCATTACCAATGTCTCTACTCCAGACAGTAAGGGACGACCCTAGCTTGACCCCCTGCTATAAATAAGTTTTCGTGAGCACCTTGAATTTAATTATAATACGAAAAATCAAAAATGAAAGAGAACAGATACCTGACCGAGGATGTGAAGGAGTTTGGTGACCACCGAATCCAAGGTGAGTTTATCTACTTTCTCCTTATTAGAGGGGAAAATCACCCCGGCTAGATTTTTCTCTTCCATAACAGCACTCACCATGACAGAGGCTCTAGGTCCTAGCACGTCGCCAAGTTTGGTCGAAGTGCCCTCTCTAGTAGTTGGCTGCTTGGGATCCTGGCTCGTCCCTTGTTGGATTTGGTCTTTTTAACTTTGGGTGGGTACATGGTTTGTTTCCACTTAGAATCATCAATTTTGCCCTTCTTATTGGGCGAGAACTCGAGGACCTCTTCCCATGGTTGCTTTTCATGAATCACCACGCCCTTAGTTGATGAGGTGGTCGCCTTGGACCCCTCTTGGCCCTTTTTCTCATCCACTTTCTAGACGAGCTTCGACAAACTAATCCTCTTCGACATTACTGAAAAACAAAAACCAATATTAGTACAAGAAAGATATGAAACACCACAAAAATAAAAATGGAGATACTACCATCCAATCTAAGCTCGGGAGGCAGCCCTGGATCTAACTAGGATTCTAATCTAGAGTCCAAGCTAGAGCTCGAACTAGGTGGTGCCAAACCTAATATGGGATCTTGGATTTTTCCCCCTAACCACCTTAATAAGGTTAGATCAGGAAGGCGAGGTAATAGCCTCTTCATCTCTTTCTCGATGGTTCCTACATATTCTACAGATTCATCTCGGGGACTATCACATCGGAAGTGTTCATCTCGGAAGTGGCGGAACTCACTTGCGTCGCTCGAAGAGGCTGCGCCATCTCTGAACTTGTCGTCGCCCCCACCACTAATGGACATCTCGACACAACCAGGAGTGAATAATCGACAAAAAGTCCTAGAGTGAAGGACAGTTGGGACATCAAAATATCCTCTCGGCCCTATTTTCTTAAAAACCTTTCTCATCCTCTCTTCCTCGGTGTCAATCAGGACGGGAAATTTGTTACAGCGCTTGTCTGAAGAAAGAAGAATTCTTGTTAGCTTGAGGCAAGATGACAAACTTAATAAAAATGATGTGAAAGTAGGGCTGACCTGGGGCACCCCATGATCTCGGAACCCACAGGACTCCTTCACCTTAGGCCATGCTCGGAAAGAACTCCCAGTCGTCTCCTAATACGAAGAAGAATCTCTTCTTCCACCCTTCTACATTACTGGGAGATCCCTTTATTAAATTCTTGCCCGGCCTCACTTTAAAATAGAGCCACCTCGAGTCTGGCTTACGACTTTTGAATAGTGTAAAAAAGCATCTAAATTAATTAAAGGACAAATGGCACTTATAGTATCATCATATCACCAATACACAAATTATACATCTCAAGGCGTTTGGAAAGAGTTGGGCAGGATAGATATTGTAGAAATTTAATATCATCCTGATGGTAGGGTGGACCAAAAATCTGAGGCCGGCATGAAATGCAGCCTCATAAAATGCAACCTCACCCAAGCGACCTGATAAGATCATCTCGCCCTCGTCTGGAATCCTAATTTGGATCCCATCTGAGAAGGAACATGTACTCAGGAGATCTAGGTCGCCCTGAGTCATAACATTAACCTCTTTTTCAAGAGGAGAGGTAGTGCTCATCTCGGGCTCTACCCTATAATCGAGAGAGTCGTCTCTTAGGAGGGATCCCTCGGGAGGCGAGGAAGGAAGCTGGTGTACCTCGTCAGACATAAATAACTTCTCTCCTAAATGTTCGGATACCCAAGAAGGTAGAGAATCTTCTAAATTTTCTAAGTTCCCTACATCGGCACTGTTGGACATGCACTTACGATTAAAGAAAAAAAAGGTAAAGGCAACAGTTAATACTTACTGAAGGACTGGATGAAGAAGTGGCGAGGTAACAGGGGTGAGCTGAACGTCGGAGCAGGAGCAGCAGTTTGACAGCACAAGCAAAAGAGTACAAATGAAAGGAGGAATCCCCTATTTATAAGAAGTACCAAAGGTTGAGATCTGTCTACATCAACGGTTTAGATTGCTCAACATTTCAAGTTCTGAGGATAAAAACTGTCACTCCCGCCAAAAGTCTTTGCCATTCCTGCCAAGACGTGCTAAAATGCCATTCCACCATTAATGCACTTTGCCACGTGTCGCCTAACGGAGGCACATAATCATTATTTGT
>BRYE01000017.1:16109079-16111579 GCA_030159115.1 Actinidia arguta var. hypoleuca | reverse complement strand
CAACAATCTTTGAAATGTCTCTTGTTCAACAACAATAATGCATGCAACCCTCATTCTAGGCTGTAACTTTTAAGTAGTGTTAAGTCATTGTTGTGTGTGTGAGTATTTGTAGAATGGAGAAATGAAATCAAAAA
Source organism: Actinidia arguta var. hypoleuca (assembly GCA_030159115.1). Classification (NCBI taxonomy): domain Eukaryota; kingdom Viridiplantae; phylum Streptophyta; class Magnoliopsida; order Ericales; family Actinidiaceae; genus Actinidia; species Actinidia arguta. The sequence continues at coordinate 16,111,445 of BRYE01000017.1, read as the reverse complement.
TAGACACTTACGATGGTTGAGCAGCGGTTGGCGGTAGCTGCTGATGCTCACCTATTATCTACAAGGCAGAAACAATGAGTTCAGCCAGCAAAGCCATTTCTGGGAAATGGATCTCCAACAGTCAAGTCAGGTGATCGGAAGTATGTAGGATAGATAGAGAAATTGCAACAATGGCTGAAGATAGCTAAAATTTTATACCTTTGAGAGAAAAAAGGGCTAGCCTTATATATCACAGTTTGACAAGTGCTTGGACGCACCAACTGTTTTGTCACTGGATAGACTTCAGTTCATCGCATGCCTGAACACACTGACTATCGTGTCAATGAGTAGGCGGCGCTGACACAATCATGCCTCTAAGCCATGGCTGGTGTCTAGCCTGTCATGTCGTCGGCGTCACAACCCGAATGTGCGGGTGTCAGAGGAAGCTTCGCAATGAAATTATCTTCTGCTTGCATCATGTTTTTAGGATGCCCACCGATCGTTGCTCCTCGACCAAGCTCCCATGCAGGAACTCTGCTCGAGCTTGCTGAATAGCGACAGCTCGGCATCGGTGCCTGCCCTAGCTCAGCTAGGGTTGGTACTTGATGTTTTATCCCCTTACAATTGCCCTTCAGTTCGCATGAGCTCGTCAATGCCTGCAAGTTATCTCTTCACTATCCTGCAGTGCCACGCGTCAGCCTCTGATTCTCTTGGAGCTCAGTTTGGGTGCGAATGTCACCTACCCTTAGGAACTATCTGGAGGGAGATCACGATGATCTGTCTGCCATGTGTTAACACCTGATTAGTCAGACGTAAAAAGTTGGTGTGAAAGGTGAAGCGCCCTATGGGCGAGTTTGGTGGGAATCTCGCCCTTTAGGTTTCCTATAAATACCCTTTTTCCTCCATAGGTACTGCTCATCCCGAGTTCTCAGAGTTTCTAGAGAGAGAAAATGAGTGCCAAAGATCTATTGTCGTCCAACCATCGTCTTTGACGTCGTCCCTCTTGCCACCAACTAATCTCCGTCCTTCTACAATTCCGGCTTTGCTCTCTGAACGTTTTCTGACAATTTTCTACAAGTCTTCTTCTGAAATTTTTGCAAAGTATGTCTTAGATGTATATGTTTTCATGCTTTCGAGTTTGTGGTTCTGCAAACCCTTTTGGATCTGCATTTGATGCTTTCGGGTTTGATTTTGTAATATCTTGTTGCCATGTGTTGCTAGAGTCCATAATTGTTGGAGTCTGTGTTGTTCTTGATCTCTCGTTTGGCCTGTCCGCCATTGATGGGTTTCCAAGCTTTCTAGTTTTTTATGATTCGGGTTGCCCTTGACCTACTTCCCTTTATGAAACGGGTCTGAGCTACCACTATAATGTTTGATCACTTGTTGTAAAACTTTGAAAAGATGCACATTGTAGGATTTGGGTTTTGCCACCTCAAGCCTGCTGAAAAAGGTTCAAGGTGCTAGGAGGACTTGCGAAGTCCCTTAGTGAAATGTAATGAACCTCATGGGTAGAGTTCGGAGCCAGCAGGGAGCTCGGCTAACTCTTCCTAAATGTCGTACATCGTGGGCCAGAGCTCGAGGCTTGCAGATAGCTCGGATAGCTCTACGCCCAATTGTCTGTCATTACTTAGTTGAGCTCATTCTTTTTTCAGAACATAAAGTTGCACCAGGCACAATTGTTAGGGCATGACGATACTGCAATGGAAAAGTTTAGGAGACACCATGATATTTTGAATGACGTTTCGATGGAGAGGTTGGGCCCAAGGAGGAGGCTAATACCATAAATGGAAATGGAAACCACATCCTACTCTGCACTTGGTTGATTCACCAAGCAGGCTTAAGATTCCCCATTAGTCCTTTGCTGAAGGAAGAAATGGCTCAATGCCGGCTCACCTTCATGCAAGTGTCCGTCAATTTCATTTGGACTGTGCTTGCAGTGGATGCATTGATGCTAAGGGAGGGGTTTCCTAGACACACATGTACACCTGCAACCACTATCACAATTCCGAAAACCCCATCAACCCTAGACAAGGCTGGTAACCGAGACCCCAGACAAAGATATATATTTGAACAAGTTTGTCTAGGTCTCGGGGAATTGGGAGTTCCAAGATGGAGATGATGGCCTTTGGTCATTTTCTCGGTATAACGGATATATCCCAATTAGTAATTTTTTGTAGTTTTATACTTTGTTGACTTTCGTACCTCGATTATGTAGATTTACAACACTTGTACAAATTCATATGTTGTTGATTTGATACTTTTCATCTTGGTTAGCTCGTTTTAGGATTCAGTACCAGGGTTTGGAAGAGGTCCGCCCAGTGCGCCACGGATAGAGTGAACAATTGTGGCTGACCCCGGGGCATGCCGACCCTTCTCAATTGCATGCC
>BRYE01000017.1:16099079-16104079 GCA_030159115.1 Actinidia arguta var. hypoleuca | reverse complement strand
AGTTTTTTCCTGATCAACGTACTCTTTCAAGTCTCCATCCTGAATGAGCTGATCAAGAAAAACCTCCAGGCTCTGCAATTTTCGATCTTATGCCCTTACTCCATATGAAAGGAACACTTCTACCATTAATTGCGCTTTTCAGGATCTCCTCCCATGGCAGTAGGCTTCTTAAAGTACGACTTATCTAGGATTCGAGTGAGGAGTTTGTAGATTGGTTCCTTGAAAACCACGTTGATGCCCTGCCTCACCCGATCTTCATGGTCTGTCGGACTTTCCTTTCGCTTTTTGAACGATCTGTCTCCCTAGGACAACGATCCCATAAAGCGTTCCGCTTGCCAGATGTCATCCTCTAGCTGAGCGAATATTTTGACCCGAGTCATGAGATCCCAGAGATTGGATGGAAGGTTGAGTATCAGGTCCTCCCAAAGTTTCTCGCCCAGGTTAGCCCGAGCTTGTAGCTAACCATGGCTAGCTCATTTGAGCACTCTTCTATCTCGTTGTATAGCTCCTAATAGAGTTTGCTATAGTTGCAGAATGATTCATTCTTGCCTTTTTGGAGTGTCAGAAGAGAGCTGACACTCTTCGATGTCTTCGTGTTGATGACAAACCGAGCCACGAATGACTCAAAAAGTTGGTAGAAGTTCCTTATGGACCTGGAGGGATGTTTGTCAAACCACTTCAGCCCGAGGTCACCTAGGCTCTAGGGAAACACCTTACACATGAGTCCATCAAGGTGGTTCTAAAGTGCCATCACTTGCCTGAAATGGCTGATGTGGGACCTCAGATCTGACTTCCCATTGTATAGGGTGAACTTCGCTGAACTTTTTCAGAGGATCCATTTCCTCAATCTCAGGCGTGAACGGGTTTTGGTACCTCTGGAACCTTGGTGGTATCTCGAACTTGGCAACCCTAGTGTGCGATTTGGCCGAGAGCTTGGCTTTTGCGGCCAAAGTTGTTTTGGCACTCAACTTGTCCCGCAAGTTACCTCATCTCTACTGCGTTTGGCATTGAGGGTTTCGCGAAGGTCCACGTTGGAAGGGACTCGGCTAGGTGATACCCTTCGCTTACTTGAGACAACGGTCCTACTATCACTTTAGCTATCGGCCTCATATATCAGATGCTATTTATTTTCCTTTGGGGCCACCCCAAGGTACGTCTGTGTGCCAGGTAGACCGTCCCTCGGGTGGTCCTTATATAACTTTTGTAATTGGTGATATCAAGTTATTGGCTACCAGAACTTGTTGCAAGTTTGCCAACTGGGTTTCTAGTTGCCGGATGGTGACAACTTGGCCGTCTTCTCCTTGTTCGGGAAGCAATCGACTCGACTGTTGCCTAGAGTGGCCCTTGGCCGCCCTCCAAGCATTGGCCAATAGTTTTTCCCCCTCGCCCAAAGTTCTGGGCATGAGGGGCTGCTCCCGTCGTTTGGATCGACTGTCGTTTCCATCATTTGTGCTTTCAAAGGATATAATATTGATTTGTAGATGTCTATGGTCGATTTTCCACATACGACTCCAATTATGGAGTGTAAGTGTTTGAAGAATGGAGAAAAGAAATCAAAAATAGACACCTACGATGGTTGAGCGGCAATTGGCGGTAGCTGCTAGTGTTTCACCTATTCTCTGCAAGGCAAAAATAGTGTTTAGCCGCCAGAGCTATTTTTGGGAAACGGCTCTTCAACGGTCAAGTCAGGTAACCTGAAGTATGTAGAATAGAGAGAGAAAATGCAACAATGGCTGAAGATAGCTAACATTGTGTACCTTTGAGAAAATAAGGATTGGCCTTATATATCACAGTTCGGCATGTGCTTGGACGCGCCAACTGTCTTGTCACTGGACATACAACTGCTCGACGCATGCTTGGACGCACTGACTGTTATGCCAGTGAGTAGGCGGTTGACCCAATCATGGCCCTAAGGTATGGATGGTGCTATCCAGTCACGTTGCCGGCGTCAGAACCCGAACATGCAGGTGTCAGAGGAGCTTTGCGGTGAAGTTATCTACTTCCCGCATCATGTTCTTGGGATTCCCGCCAACCGTTGCTCCTTGACCAAGCTCTGGCGCAGGGACTCTGTCCGAACTTGCTGAATAGGAACAACTCGACATCGGTGTCTGCCCTAACTCGGTCAGGGTTGGTATTTGATGTTTTATCCCCTTATAGTCACCAATTGTCCCCAAAACTTAAGTTGTTGGGAAATGGGCCCTCAACAATGTATATCAAGTCCTCCGACATCCTCCCTCACATGCAACTCTAACTTGCACATGAGATATAAATATTCATACATAGAACGAAATAAGAACGAAACGGGAACAACTGCAAACTGAGATAATTGAACTCAAGACTTGCAATTTCAGCTCTTATACCGTGTTAAGTCACCAATTGTCTGAAAAGCATAAGCTATTAAGAAATGGACCCAATAATGTATATCAAGCTTTCCAAAAAATAGATTAACTAATAATACTAGGTTTTGAGTTGGAATGTTTTTTGACAAGTTACAAACTCAGCACCGCGTGAACTGTCAATAAGGTTTAAAGATAAATGGTATTTTTCTCAGTGTTTCTAATTTTTGTTATCATCTGGTAAGGTGTAAGATTTTTGGCACCCTTGTTATTCCTTCTACTTCTGCCAAGCAGTTTTCCTTGTGGTTGAGCCATTCCCTTAGAGAATGTCAGGATGTGAGTCTTATCACAGCTTCCGTTTCCCCCATCCCCTCCTACTGAATGATAGAAAAAAGGAAAAAGATTAAAAGGGGCATCTTCCAGTACTCATTACTTACGGCAGAATTATTCTTATCCTTTAACTTCATATACTTGATTTTGTCTTCGTTTAGCAACCCATTATTTACGAGGTCACTTGCATCATTTCGCTGCCAAAAGGAAACAGTATAGAATTGACCCTATGCGACCTAGTCAATTTCAACGGCGTTGACGATCCAAGTGGGAACCAAATTAAGGTGTAAGATGCTTCATCCATTTTACCAAAGAAAAGGGAAGTATGTGGTTCATTATCCTGCTATTATTAACTTCAACCTTATCATGTTTACTTGTGGGCCTCAGTACAGAAATTTGCCTATGAGAAGTATTTTCTTTCTAGTTTCATCGCTAATATTAGTCTTTTAGAAGCTTCCTAATATAAAATGTGTGGTGGATGCACTGTAGATGCAAATCTTAGATGCATTTAGAGCTTGTTCATAGTTATTTTAGATTGTATACAAAACATATTTGCATAGTCCAGTGGCTTCTCGTGGGAAAAATAGAAAAAGCAAGCAAAAACCCTTTCCATCATAAAGCAATTATTAAGAGGATGTTTGGTAACGTTTTTAATTTTTTGCTTTTTGTGTTTGTTTTATATTTGTTTAGTTTTGTTTATTTTTTTGTAAAACGAAAACTAAAATTATATTTGTGTTCACCTTTTTTTAAACTATTTAAAAACAAAAATATGATTATGTTCACCCTAATATATGAGGCGGTGGTGGTGAGGTTACGGCGGTGGTGGTGGCGGTGGTGGTGGAGTTGGTGGTGGCGGCGGTGGAGGTGATGGAGGCGATGGTGAAGGTGAAGGTGAAGGTGAAGGTGAAGGTGGTCAAAAATAGTGATGAAGGAGAAGGTGGTCAAAAATAGTGGTAGTGGCGGTGGAGGTGGTGGTGGTCAAAAACAATGGTGGTGGTGGTGGTGGTGGTGGTGGTGGTGGTGGTGGTGTAGGAGGTGATTTTGTAAACAAAATAAAAATATATTTTTATTGTTTTCACTATTTTCAAAGTTGTAGTAATTTTGACCTTTTTTTATTTATAAATAGCAACACAAACAAATTTTTATTTACATTTCTACCAAAAAAGAAAATAAAAACAGAAAAACAAAAATTAATCAGTTAACAAACATCATCTAAATAACCTTTAACTTTTACTAATAGCTATTGAAACCGATAACTTAATTCCTTAGTGTCAAAATGATTTTTGATTTTAACATGTTAATTGTTTTGTCTGACCTTAAAATGAGAGTAACATATAGTTCTAAACACACCTCAGTTAACTCACACATTAAGACTTGAATCATCTATAATTATCTCCTCTTACTCTGCCCCATATACATGAGATCTCATACACCCAAGCTTAAGTTGAATCATCTGTGGTGTCGAAAAATCTCAATGTATTTTGTGTACTTCCTAAATTTGTTTCTACTTCAGATAAACTATGGCATGTGTAATTCCTTACAGTAAAAGTTTGGTATTGCCAATTTCCCTTTTAAAAAAATGAGGTTTTCAGTTATCCCCAAACTACTGGCTCAAGAAGAAAAGCTTTCCAAAATTTGGTCTTTTTGATCTTCGCCAATTTTCTTAAAAGAAAAAAAAAGTTTGCCAGTCATCCCGAAAGCACTGCTCAAGTAACATAAGAAAGCTTTTCTGGGTTGCCATGGCAGTGGAAATCGAAAGAAACGTATGATAAAATTTTAGCTCTTTAGTCATCCACATTCAGGTACTGGCAACAGACTATTTTGTTACATCAATAACTGGATTACGTATTGGCCAATGTATTGTGCAGGACTGTGTTCCAGAAGTCCTAGACAACTTCTCTGGTTCCAAGTCTCCTTCTTCCCCAGTTTCAACCTATAACAACTCACCCTTCGGGATAGAAGACTTCAATGAAAAATTGCCCGAATTGCCTCCGCTGCTGCAACAATCACCACTAGATCAGTCATCAGCGTTCAGGGACATTCCCGAGTCTCTGGAGAAGCCTTTAGCTGCTGTCTTGAACCACCTATACATTCAAAAATTCCGTACTGGCCAACCACTGGTGGCACTTAGTTCCACTCATCGCTTTCGCAGAAAATATGTGACGGCAGTTCTTTACAAGCCTCTGAAGAAGGTAAAGAAATGAAAGACTTCCCCAAATCCTCGGAGTTTTAGACGCAGATACGATATTGTTAGGAAAGATGTTGTGCTGGATTGCATTGATGCGTCAGAAGAAAGGGCAGCCTAGGAAAAGCGTAGGATTTTTGCCATAGAAA
>BRYE01000017.1:16089079-16091579 GCA_030159115.1 Actinidia arguta var. hypoleuca | reverse complement strand
AATAAAAATAAAAAGGATTCATAGTAGTGTGTGAAATAACAGAGGATACTGCTGGTGTGCTGTGTGCAAAATTTGTGGTAAATGGAACAACTGTTTAAGAAGGCTCATTGATGATATGGTAAAAGGTACGTATTACTCAGTGCATAGGACCAACTCCAGCAAATTATATGTTATTTTAATCGTGTCAATTCTATTTTTTAGCAGGCTATAACATCAAAATGTTATAATTTGACAAACTTACTCCAATAGTGTATGTGCTATTTTTAGCATGATAATCTTTTCACTTTATATCGTACATACCTAGATGACGAGTATGATGTTAACATAAAATACAAACACAATGATGAACATATTGACTATGTGATAATGAGTTTGATGCACCGGAAACGAAGCATCCAGTTCAAGTGAAAATGAACATACACTCCAGTTAAATGAGTTCATTATTTGTCACTATATGATTCAAGCTTTACAACTTCATGTTCTTTCCTTTAAAATTACCTAACTCGAACATTTGTGGTCACAATAAGTTTAACAAATTTATTGAGTGTTATCTATATATTTTTGGAATGCTTTGAAATTGAACTTTAAATATAGTTAATTATACATTTTTGAAACAAATCTTAATTTAATTAAAGTGGAATAAACCCAAAATAAAAATACGTAATATGACATATTTTATACGGTAATATAGTTAATTTTCCTAAATTCAATGGTCAAATATTGACCATGGTAAAATTTAGCACTCCATGTCAAATTTGGCATGAAACATATCCAGATGCTATATTTGACACAATTATAGAAATACTGTTGGGAGTACTTTTTATTTCAAATCGTAGCAAATCATGGAATTAGCACGATTATAAAAACAATGCTAGAGATGCTTTAAGCCTTCTATTACCTAGGAGGAGAGAGGGTACCAAAACCTAAAACACTTTTTTTGGGGAACTTTCTTTTCTCCAAATGCACTTGCTTCTTGACGTACTTTTGTTCAAATCTCTCAAAAAGAGAAGTTATCAGTTCCTTTTTATAGGAAAACTTAAAAAAAAAAATTGAATTTGAAATAAGTCCACTAAAAAAAACATCTCATTTTTTTAAGAGAAGATTAGAATTGTTTTATCTTTAGTATGATTTTCTTTCAAATTTAACTAAATAGTTTTAGTTTTAAAGTTCATCTTGACTAGAGTACTTAGAAAGTAAAAGACATGGTAACCAAATTTGAAGAAGTACCATAAAAAGGAAAAATAAAATTGAAAACCAAGTTACTTAGTAGTGATCCCAAACTAGAAAGAAAAAAAAAAAAAGGTTTCCAACAACAATCATTGATTAATTTATATTTTCGGACTCACTCAATTAAAGCTCAAAGAATTAGTTAAGTGATTGAAATGATCCTTACGAACTATAATATTTGGATCTAACTCTTACCGTTACAAATTTAAATTTCCCTTTTTTATTCTTCATATTTGTTGGCCATAATATTTATAATAATTAAGGCTAGTAATTTCCACTCTCTTTTTTTTTAATTATACTTATTTTTGTCTTTATTAGAGTAAAATTATACAAATATTCAATTTCTCAAATATTTTCAACACATAGAAGGTTGGGTAAATTAACTCTAGAAACAAAAAAATGAGTGTAATTGAAGAAAAGTAGAATGCAAAAATCATTAGTCATAATAAAATTGACTGAATGATAGTATGTCAATTTGGGTCCATTTTGATAATTTAAACTGTTCATATTGTAAACTCCATTATGAAAAATAATATTATAAAAATTCATGTTGATTAGATCCAGATCAATATTCGTTTAGCATTGTTTGATAACTTAATAAATGAGTGTGACACACAAGATTATACATATTTCTCTTAATATAAATTGATATTGATTGAATATTAATTTGTATTCAACCGATATAATTTTTAACAATATAAAACTTCTTGATGAGATCTGTTGAGGTAAAAATTCGGGGAGGGCAACCAACAATTACAATTGCTTCAAAACTAACCTGAGCATCTGTGTAAGAGAGCAAACGATATCAATACGGGTGAAACCGCTTAAAACCCCTCTAAAGTGACGATCAGGTCTTTTGGAGAGAAGATAGAATTCTGAATATAATGTAGTTCTATACAAAAGCACAATTGAACTTACCCTTTTATAGAGGTAGGAGAGCGGCTTTTATATGTGAACCTCAATCGTGTGAGGAGAAAGTGGCTTAATTTTAGGATTCATCAGCGTGCGAAGATAATGGAGTAATGGTCGGAGACCGTGTCTGAGATCGTGGAAGGAGATTATGGAGTGATTGACGGAGATTCTGACCAAAGGGGATCAGCTAGAGATCACATATATTTCTGTCTTGAGGATCTGGCGATATGAACAAAAACTGCAATCGGCGAGGAAAACTGCTTAATATTGTTTATTAGTGAATGACAATAGAATGACAATTACATATATAATGGGGCGACATGGCATCTCAAAATGAACCTCTTTCTCTACTCAAAAAACT
>BRYE01000017.1:16071579-16074079 GCA_030159115.1 Actinidia arguta var. hypoleuca | reverse complement strand
AAAATAATAATTCAAGGCACAAATTGAGAATCAACTATAAAACGAAGAAAATGAATTTACACACTATCCCATGAAATATCCATATGTTAGGACTCAGGGTTAGGTTGGCATTTTCCCGGCTAGTGCCTATTGGGGGTTGAGTGCCAATAATTCACAAGTTTAAGGTGCAATGCAGGACAATTTCTAGTTGAAAAATTAAAATAGAAAATGAGAATAGTTCAAGAGAAAACACTATTATTAACCCTACTTTCTGTATATATATGTAGAAATAGAAATAAATAAGAGTTTTTTACCATTTTAAAACAATTCTAACCAATCTTCTGATGAGTTAGAGACCAGTAATAGGCTCTAATACCATAAAGACAGAAGCAGGACATATATAACTATAAAATGAAAGTAATAGCTACAAATGAAATGCCTCAAATTTAATTAAAATAGTAACTTACAATTTTGTTTTACTAAAAATAACTTGAAAAGATAGAGACATAATACATTATTTGGTAAGTGAATCAAGGTTTACAAGGTTGGTTTGCTTTTTTGAGAAGAGAAAGTTCTTTGAAATTGGCTCATATTCTTTTGATGACTGAAGATCATTTAAATAGATTCTCCTCTTATGACTGTGGAACATTGGATATACTTATTGCAGTAAACATTGGTGCTGACTAAAAAAATTAAAGTTTGCACATGGGTGCACATGGGTTGTAATGATGCTGTCTTTTATTTTTGGTGAAAAAGTCAAATAGTGAACAATAATAAATAGTAAAATTGACTTTTAATACTCATCTTTTACTTTCGGTGGGACTAACTTAAGGTAAAATGAAAAATAACTTTGAAGACCAATAAACCAATAATGATAATAGCTGTTTTTCCATCATTAATAATGAAAGTATTGATTAAAATTGTTACAAAATTGTCTTTATTTAAGCAAAGGAATTTTGAGTATCTTGAGACTATAATCCATAAGGATCTTTACTAGGTGATACTTTAGAATTTGTAGAACCACTTGACCTATCTGACTCTTCTTCACTTGTTGCATAGGCTTTGGCTAGAAGTAATCTAGCCACTCTCAGAAGTTCACTATTTTCTGACTTTGATTTGGACTTGGACTTAGTTGGTTTAGAACTAGAAGAGAGTCCTCCTAACATGACTAGATTTTGCTGAACTTGAGAGGGAGTTGCAATCTACTAGATTAGAGCGGGTACTTGTACAAGGACTTCTTGTTTAACTTGATCTATGATGCGTTGTTGATTGAACGCATCCCACCATTTAACAAAAATATTGTCTAATAACTATATTATTGGCAATATTGTATTGCCATTTAAAGATCCAAGGAACTTTGTATTTAGACATAAATATAAATAACATAGGAAGCTGACTCATATGTTGATTAACTTTACATAGAGAAGAAAAAGAAAAATAAGTAACTTGATCCATAAGATCATAGGGTATTAACTCAGGGGTGGCTCCATGTTAAGACCAAAATCTTATAAACCAATAAGGAATAGATGATTTAAATTTATGATCAAAAGATAAAAATCAAGAATGTGTATGTGACTCATTTTAATATAGGAGAACTTTGAATCAGGTTTTTATATAGTCATAGTAACTATATAGAATATGATGACTAGATAGATTTCTCAACAAAGAAAGATAACCCCATTCATCCAAGAATACTATATTATGTATATAGAGAGAATGATAGATAACTTTACTTGAGTCATTCCTATCAAGATTGATTTGATTAATAAAAAGAGATTGACTTTTTCCGAATGATGAGGAATAAAATGTCATCCTTGGGGAAAAAATGATTTAACTTGTTCAATGGGATTATTTATATTCTTATGAACTGACTCTTTTAAAAAGTTGTTAGTAGAATGTAGTTTAAGAACTTATTATGTTCTTTTTATGGGTGACTAGTACTGGTATTTGGTCTGTATACTTTGACTTTGAAATATATGCATTGTTAACATCTACTGAGGTTTTGGATTTGTAGCAAGAACAGATTGGTAACTAGGGTTTGGAATTGTCTCAAGAATTTGGTACTTGTTTACTAACTCTACTAGTGTTTGTTGACTGGAACAAACTGCCAATTGCTTGGAATTTAGTTTTTCACTAGGCATCTGCAATGAAATATATGCTTTGTTAACATCTACTAAAGATATCTAACTTTTTTTGTATCATTTCTGACTTTTTTTTTGCAAGATATTGATTCTGCTAATGAGCCATGTAACTTCTATTTCTTTAATCTCTAGCGCATAATTACATTTATAAACAAAGTTTACAAGTCTATGGTATTTTGTAATGACTTTAGGTATAGTGTTTAGTTTTTCTTTTGTGATTACTACAAAACGGGGTAGGCATGACTATGTTTTTCCTTGCAACAATTCTCTAATAAAAAAATCTGGAATTAAATTTTTACTTCCTTTAATATATTCAATATCAAAATAAAAAATACTTAATATAGATTGCCATCTGGCGAATATTTGCTTACTAGCTATAT
>BRYE01000017.1:16031579-16051579 GCA_030159115.1 Actinidia arguta var. hypoleuca | reverse complement strand
AAGGTGGAGAATTTATACCTCATCAGTTGCCCCCCGACTTGATATGCCAAAGTGAAACACTTGGCACTATCGAGTCGTAAATCAAGGAAGGTGGTTCGATGTCATGGGCGCCTAATGATGGCATGTCTTCTTGGGCAAACACGTGGATGTAAGCATTAATGACAGAATGACATTTTGGCGGGAGTGGCGGTTTCGACCTCAGTATTTGAAATGACGCGTGATCCTGGCTGTTGAAGTGAAGGGATCTCAGCCCTCGGTGCTTTTTATAAATAGGGGGCTCCACCATACTGTGTATTCTTTTGTCACTAGTGATAACGAAGTACCGCTCCTGATCCGATGTTCACCTCGCCATAAACCTTGCCCTCCTCAGCTCGTAATCCCGTCCTCACTTAAGTAAGTATTTTCAGTCTTCCCTCAATCTTTAGTCGGTAGTTTATGTCAGGTAGGTCTGACGTAGGATACTTGGATGATTCCTTGCCATCTTGGATATCTGACCATTTAGGAGAAAAATCATATATGGAAGACGAGGTTACCAGACTTCCCTTCTCGCCTAGGAGAGATTTTTCTAGTTCCAAGGATAGTCCCCCGGCCGCCCCTCTTCCTCTGCTTAAGAAGGAAGTAAATACTATGACCTAGGACAATCTAAATTACCTTAGGGAATCATGTTCTATTCTGTCAAGTATTCAGATTAGGCTTCCTGAGGCGGGTGAAACCATTGAGTTTGCTCGTCCAGGCGAGGTGGCCTTCTATGAGGTCGCCTTTCAAGTCGGTCTTTGCTTTCCCATCCACCTCACAATTAGGATGATTTTGCATTTATACAATATTTGCCCACCTAGCTCGTCCCCAACATGTGGCGAAGCGTTGTCTGCGCGATAGTGTTATGGAGAGCTTATAAGTGCGCCCTCTCCCTCACCGAGTTCAGGAACTTGTTCAACCTTAATAAAAATCCTAAGCCAGGCCATGGATGGATATATTTCAAGGCAAGGCCGAAGAAGACCCTGTTCGGGGAATATTCCAGCAATGTCAAGGGATGGAAGAGGAAAATTTTCTTCATCTCAAGGAACAATTGGGAGTTATCTCGGAAAAGTTGGGATTCTAAGGGTCCCGAGATCATGGGGTACCCTAAGTCAGTCTCAATCTTTATTAGATGAATTTTTCTTCCATTCTTAAAGTGTTAAAGGACTAATAATTGTTCGATATGCTTTGTAGGCAAACGCTACAACAAGCTGCCCAAACTTTTCAAGGACAAGCAGGACAGATTTGATAATATTCTGAGCTTGGTAAAGGGAGGAAAACTCTATTCGGTCAAAGTAGTCCTCGGTTCCAAATATTTTCACAAGAGCTTCGGCCTTCCTTCTAAGTCGATGGCATCTAGCGGCGGGTGGGGCAGCTCCTATTATGAGCGACGAGGGTGAGTATCATCACTCCCGAGGTGAACCTCGCCCAGACAATCATTCTCGAGATGGCTCAGTAGAATACATAGGAACCATCAGGAAGGAAATGAGGAGAATCTTACCTCACCTTCCTGATCTTACAATGTTAAGGCTATTAGGGGAAAAAATTCGAGACCCAGTCTTAGGTTTGGAACCATATAGTTCGAGCTCAAGATTGAGCTCTAAATCAGAGATCTGATTAGATCCAGGGCTACCCCCCGAGCTTAGATCGGATGGTATTGTCTCTTTTTTTTCCTAAGTACTTTATCTCATTTTATGATTGATCTCTTGTTGTTGTTTTGCAGCTATGTAGAAGAAAATCAATTTCAAGAAACTCATCAAAATTGCTAAATAATCCAAGGGCATAAGCCCACGGTGAGGTCAACCCCAGCTGCAAAGGGGATAACAATTGGCGAGAAGTGCCTTCGAGATGAGGAGCCCAACCTCACACCCACCAAGAAGGGCAAATCGGTGACCACGCCACCAAAGGAGACCAAAAGAAAGGCGACGTGGAGGTTCAAGGAGACATCTACTACTGCTCCTAGAGAAGGCCTCGACTAACCCTGGCACTATGCTGGGGCCTGGGGCTTCCATATTGGGGAGTCCTTCCGTGGCCAAAAAACTCTTGAGTGGAGTGATTTCACCTTCTCACAAAGAAAAGGTAGATAAACTAACCTTGGATTAAGTGGCCATGAAGTTCTTCCATGTCACTAGTCAGGTATGTAGTCGGTTTCAATCTCAGTTTTTATTTTTGTACTTTCAATGATTCCATGCTATCACAAAAACTTATTTATAGCAGGCGATTGTGCTCGGGTCTTCCCTCACTGCTCATAGCAAGGAGATGGGGGAAAAGGCGACTCTTCAACAAGGTTGGGCCGCATCTCTTGAGGGCGAGATGGCTTGAGTTCAGAAGTTGGTGAGCAAGTTAGAAGGACAACTAGCTAAGGCCCAAGCCAGAGAGCAATAGGCTGCCAACGAGCTGAAAAAGATTAAGGAGGATTGGGATGCCAAGGTCGGGAGGTTAGAAAAGTAGGTGGCTACTGTAAAAAAGACAGCCATTGAGGCGTTCAAGGCTTCCAATGATTTTCAGGAGGCTGTTGGACTTACAGCCTCCAAATATTTTGGCGAGGGCTTTGATTTTTGTAAAACACAAATTGCTCACCACCATCCCGACCTTGGCATCGACCTCCAAGGCAAGGGCATCGACATCGATGCCAATCTACTGTAAAAAGAGGAAGAAAATGAGGCTGAGGATAAGGAAGAAGAGGAGAAAGAGAAGGAGAAGGAGAAGACGAAAGGCGATACCAGCCCTATCTCTCCTTAAATGCTTATTATTTTTCCTTCTTCGCAGTAAAGACGAGCTGTAATCCTTTCCCTTTTGTTAATGAATGGTAATCCTCTTTCTGCATGTTTTCTTCTTGCACTTTCTTATATGCTTGTATAAGTGATATCATATCTGATGAGATTGACGAGATAAACTTGGGGAACACAATCTTATAGCGATCATAATAAATACAATTTACCTTAATCAAGCAAATGTCAACTTAACCCATGGCGATCAAAACTTAAAAATTAGCAATGTGAAATTGGCGAATATCAATCAATTTCTTGGTGAGTTTAATGCCTTGGCACAAATTTAAAATCCTTTAATATCGGCATTTTAATTTGGCGATAAAAGGATAACCTCGGTGACCTCCACTTAGGCGATATCAATAAGTTGACAGTGGAGGGATAGGCAACATCTCGTTGTCTGGACGACTATAATTACATGGGGATGGGTGATCGTAGGACTTTGGCAATACCACGCTGTAGGCAATCTTCTTCTCATGGCGACCAACAAGATTACTAGTAATATTTTTTCAAATGTTTCAGCATTCCATGGATGAGCTAGTGCCTTCCCATTAATGTCTTCTAGCCAATAAGTTATTGGCTTGGATACTTTGACAACTTTTATAGGAGCCTTTGCAAGTAGGACTAAGCTTCCCAGTGTTTTGGGCTCTTTTATAGCTAGAGTTACTTTTCTCAAGACTAAGTCACCAGGCAAGAAAGATTTATGTCTAACTCTGTAGTTGTAGTACTTAGTGACATGTTGCTTGTAGGCTGTTTGGCGTACCCTAACTCTCTTTCTCTTTGTCAAAAAGATCAAGGTTGAGTCGTAACTCGATTTCATTATTCTCCTTGTCGAAATTTGAGATCTTGAAGTTTAGCATTCCTATTTCTACTGATATAATTGGTTCTGCTCCATAGATCATCGAGTACGACATCTTGCCAGTAGGGATTCTACTCGTGGTGTGGTAAGCAGACAGTATGCTCGGTAGGTCTTCAGCCCATTCACTTTTGGATTTTTCTAGCCTTGCCTTTAGATTTCTCAAGATCGTTCTGTTGGTGATTTTCACTTGACTATTTGCTTGAGGATGACCAGGCGAGGAGAAATAGTTGGAGATGGCGAGATCCAAGTAGAATAGTTTGAATCCATCGTTGTCAAATTATTTTGCATTGTTCGAGATGATAACCTTGAGAATTCCAAATCGACAAAAGATGTTTTTCCAAACAAAATTTTCTCTCAGTGATTTTGGTAAGAGGTTTTGCTTCTATTTACTTTGTGAAGTAATCTATGGCGACAATTAAGAACTTTCTCTACAATTGAGTTTGAGGATGAGATCTGAGTATATGAAATTTTCATTAATCAAATGGCCATTGGTTGGCCATTGGTACCATCTCAATTTATGAAATCAGCCAATGCCAGAGCCTTGATCACCATTCTTGGTCGGTAGCTGATGTAAAATTCACTCAGCTCAATTGACCATTTGAAAAGTCGTCTCGAGGTGTAAGGTCGCTGGAGAATTTGCTTCAAGGGTTGATTTGTCAGCACAGCAATGAAATGAGCTTGAAATTAATGGCGAAGCTTTTTGGCGGCAATCAAAAGGGCATAGGCAAGCTTTTCTATTTTCAGGTATCTAGTTTTAGCTCCCATGAGGACTTTGCTAACATAGTATACTGGTTTCTGAACTTTGTCTTCTTCTCAGATAAGCACTGCACTTACTGTTGTTGACGAGACGAATAGGTATACGATGAGTTCCTTACCCGTGGTAGGAATTGTGAGCAAGGGAGGCAATCCGAGGTACTCCTTAAGCTGCTGAAATGCCATCTTAGATTCTTTCGTCCATTCAAAGGTTTTGTTTTTTCTCAAGATCTTAAAGAACGGTAAACACTTGTTTACTGATTTGGAGATAAATCTATTAAGAGCGGCTACTCGCCCAGTTAACTGTTGCACTTTATGTATGTTTCTAGAAGAGCTCATTACCAACATAGCTTGAATCTGGTCAGGATTTGCTTCGACCCCACGCTTAGTGACGAGAAAGCCAAGGAATTTACTTGATGATATGCCAAAAATGCATTTAAAGGGTTTTAACATCACACAATGCCTTCGCAAGACTCCAAACGTTTTAGCTAGGTGGGTGATGTGATCAACTGCTTTCAGAATTTTGACCAGTATGTCCTTTATATAGACCTCCATCATTTTTCCTATTATTTCCTTGAACATCTTATTCACCAATCTTTGGTACATTGCTCCAGCATTCTTTAACCCCAAAAGCATGACTTTGTAACAATATAATCCTCTCTCTGTGATGAATGAAGTCTTCTCCACGTTGAGAGGGTGCATCCTAATCTGATGATAACCAGAAAAGGCGTACATGAAGCTAAAGAGCTAGTGCTTAAAGGTTGTATCAACAATCAGATCAACTTTGGTAAAGAAAAACTATCTTTTAGGCAGGCCTTATTGAGGTCGATAAAGTCAACACATACTCTCCACTTTCTCCTATTTTAGGGGCGACGACAATGTTGGCGAGCCAATCTGAATAGTAAGATTTTCTGATAACATTGGCTTTAATGAGCTTAGCCACTTCATATTCTATGACTTTTAGGCATTCCGGGACGAACTTTTTTCTCTTTTGAAAAACTGGAGAATGGTCAGGTTTGGTAAACAGCTTATGGACGGCAACTTGGGGATCTATTCCTTGAACATCACCTTGTGACTATGCAAACATGTCATAATTCTTCTTCAAAAATTCCACCAAGGCCTCCCGTAATTTCTCGAACAATTCGATTATGATCATGACATGGCAATTTGGATAGTCGGGAATGTATGAAAATAGGAGTCACTTCCTCTAGAGGCTTGGTGTTTTTGTTTCTCAGGGTTCTTTAAGAGTTATTTCATCTACCTCGTCTCTCAACACTTCCATCTCAGCATCGTTGATCTGTAATTTCTATTGAAAACTCAGTTTCAAGGGATATTCAATCTTCATAGCCGAGATGAAGCATTGTCTGGAAATCTTCTAGTTGTCCTTTACCTTGCCTATCCCCATTGAAATGGAAAACTTCATCATCAAGTGATAAGTGGAGGTGGTTGACATGATTTTTCCTGGTGTTGGACAACCTAGGATCGTATTGTAAGGCGACGGGCAATCCACAACAATGAAATTCTGCAACACCGTGGTTTGGTGAGGTTTAATTCCCAAAGTCAAAGGCAATTTGATCCACCCAAGTGGATGTGTTGCACTTCCTCCAAATCCGACTAGGGGGTGTGAAACAGGTGAAGTCTGTCTCACCCAATTTTCATCTTGTCAAATGCCGAGATAAATAACATGTCGGCTAAACTCCCATTGTCGACCAAGATCCTCTGCACATTGAAATTGACGATTGTAGTAGAGATGACTAATGCGTTATCATGGGGGAAATGTAAGCCTCTCAAATCATCGTTGGTGAAAATAATAGGCTAGTAAGCTTCTACAGTAGGTGTGGAGAGACTTACACTTCTTCTTCAACTCGCCCATTAGCATTTATGTCTTTTCTAAAATGGGCTTGAGCATCCTCCTAATCCAAACCATCCATTAATAGTCTGGATATCACCTATGGTCGATCTGTTGTCGCCATATGTCCTATTAGGTGAGTTGGGCTATGGGCAATCAACGACATACTTCCTCAAGTATGCTCTTTTGATGAGGTCAGCTATTTGTTCCTTCAATTGAAAATAATCCTCAGTGTTGTGCCCATGGTCTCTGTGAAACTCGTAATACTTGTTATTGTTCCTCTTGTTGGGACTGGTCTTGATTTTCCTTAGCCATTTCCCAAACTTTTCGTTCTTGATCTCCATAAGCACTTGGGCTATAGGAGTATTTAGAGGAGGTAAAACCAGTTCGAGTCAACGCGGTGGCGTGCGGGGGAGTCTATCGTTGGTCCACCTTCTAGTATCTCGATCCGACCTCTTGTTCCTCACATCGTCTCTTTAGTCAGCTCGCTCGTTATCAAGATCCTTTCTTTTGTGATCATCTATCCCTCGCCTTCTGCGCTTGGCTTTGGCCAATTCTTCTGCGATGATGTATATGTCAGCTTCGCTCTGGAATGCCGACTGGGTCTCTGGAATATTCTTGGAGAGAGAATCAAATAGCGGTCCTAGGCAGAGTCCCTCCATCATCGCCATGATCACTACTTTTCACTGGGGTCCTCTACTTCCAGCATAGCTTGGTTGAACTGCTTAATATAGTTTTTTAGTCTTTCCCTTTCTTTCTGGTGGACCGTGAAGAGGTGGGAAACATTCTTCTTCCTGATCCTACAACTCATAAAATTAGCAACAAAGAGCCTATCTAGGTTGGCAAACAAGTCGATGGTCCTCGAAGTTAACTTTTTGAACCATGTTCTCGCTGAACTCTTCGTCGAGAAAGCTTTGCACATCACCTTGTTCGAATATCCCTGTAGCATCCTCAGGTTCCTATACGAGTCCAGGTGGTCCATTCGATCTATCTTTTCTTCATACATCACGAGTTGAGATGACAGTTTGAACTTGGATGAAACTTTGGTCCTCATCACTCTTTTGTGAATGGCGGCTCGGTCTGTCTTATCAGAGTATCTATAGTGACTAGGGCATTTGCCCCTATGTTAATAGCATCAATCTTAACATCCAGGTCTCTGATCCTTTGAGTAGTAGTCTCATCTCGGCACTTGGGTGGCTGTTCATTATGGCAAGGTGATCTTCCTCTTCTCCTGGTTTTCTCGCCCTTTATTTCATAAGTCCGGCTAGATGATTAAAACTTTGAAGAAATAGGACTTCTCTCTCATCTAGAGCGCAAGCTAGTTGATCAGGGTCACCAATTTCTTATTGAACGAGCCTAATCAATACTTTGATGACTCTGAGATTCATAGTCACCTGATCGATGAGAACGGCAAGATCGACCAACTTCTTTTGGGACAAGCTCAACATGAGGTGGTGAGTTATTTGTGGTGAGGTGCTATATCAGGAGAGCATTGTTTTTGTTCATAATCCTAATCTATTCAGCGATCACATGCATCTCACGATGAAGGCCCTTAAGATCTGGAGCTTGATTGGTGTTTACCATAGGATGAGTTTTGCTATCTAGTGGGCTACTGGTACGTGGTCTAGATAATAAGCAGCTATGCAGGTGTAAGGTATAGAGAGTTGTTGTTCCCACAAACGGTGCCAAACTATTGTGATAAAAATCTGGGGACGAATAACCAATAGTTATAATTGCTCATGACCTCAATATTTGACTCGACAATGGCTTGGGCGACCTACATAGAGAACAAACGTGATCGGCCGGGGCGAGGCCACTTAATACCCCTCCAGCGTGGAGATCAGATCAAGGCAAATAAGCTAGACAAAGTAAAACACCATAACTCTTAAAGTGAGTAAGCAAAGGTTAAGTCATACCTTTTTATGATGAGGGGAGCGACTTTTTTATAGCGGGAGAATGGAGAGTCGTGTGAGAAGATTACAGAGAGATCTTTGGGTGGCTAAGTATGGAAGGAGATTCCGTGGATATCGGAGATAAAATAAAGAGATGCCATTTGGAGAATTAACGCGATCATAGGAGACGTGGTAGAGCGGAAGTCCCACAAAAATCTATTCTTAATGTCATCTTATTTCAACAGTGAAAACAAGGCAAAATGCAAATAGGCGAGCTCATTGCTATAGGCAAGGTGAGTAATCTTGACAGCCTTGGAGATTATGAGAATCTGATGTGGATCATGAAAGTTGTTGGTGATGTAAGCTTCACTGTGGTGAGGAGGTTCTGGTCAGATAAGAAGGTGAAGAATTTATACATCATCATTAAGGGAAAGAGAGAAATCAAAGATAGACACTTACAGTGGCAAAACTGTGGTTGTGGGCGGCTACAGGAAGCTATTGGTAGCTGGACCAAATGGTAAGACAAGAATGGTGAGGATGGCCGTCGAAGTTATTTTTAAAAAAACGACTCTCCGACGGTCAAGTTAAATGACCACAAAGAGTGTGGAAAGAGAGAGAGAGAGAGAGAGAGAATGTGTGTATTAAGTTTATAATAGCTGAAATTGCAAACTTTTGGAAGACTAAGGCTTGGCCTTATATAGTAGTTCGGCGTGTGCCAGGACGTACCAAATATCATGTCACTGGACAGTTTGCATCTCAGTGCGTATTTAAACGTGCTGACTGTTGTGTCAGTGAGTAGGCGACTGACCCAGCCATGTCCTTAAGGCTTGATTGATAGCTAGTCATCATGTTGTCGACTTCTCAATCTATGTGTGGGGATTGTTAGAGAAAACCTTGTCATATAAGTCACATTCTGTAACCAGATGTGCCTTCGGATCGTTGTTAGTCATTGTGTTTCGACCAAGCTTTAGTGCAGTGATCTTGCCGAGCTTATTATAGAGCAACATCCCGAAAGCATTGTCTACCTAGCTTGGGCAGAGCTGGTGTTTCGTCTCAATCGAGCTTGCTATATGGTGACAGCTGATCAACGATGTCTTCCTTAGCTCGGTCAAGGATGACACTTGGTATTTTATCCACTTACGATTATTCAGTTCTCTTCTAGTAAGTTCACAGGAAAACCTTACACGAATGTAAATGGTGCATATCAGCAAGTCATACCATATATCAGTGTAAAATGGGCCATGTGGCGCCCATTATAGTTGGTTCGTGTCGTGTTGTGTTATGCTCATGCCTTAACGTATTGTGCTTATGTCGTGCCTATGCCGACCCGACTCAATTTACATCTCTAATCCCAACAATATGAGAGTGCTATGTTTAAATTTTTTATACTTTCTTCATTCATCAACTTAAAAATCTGGGTCCTCCTCTAAATTAGGCCACTAACACTAAGGGAGTGCCTTGTTAATTTGACTAGTTAACTTCAAGGGAGGTCTGCTTCTTTCTAAAGTCTTAGGCTCGAAAGCTTCTAAGTGTTATTGATTCCTAAGATAGGTTAGTCCATATGAAACTTTGCTCCGACTTTAATCAAACCCCTATGCTAGTAAACAATAGAATTAATTTTTCAGATTAGTCGGTTCTTTAGTCGAATACCAAATTATTAAAAAGTAACTTGACTACCTAGCTTGGACTTATTCCTCTGAACTTAAAAGAGTCATTTGAACCATTCAAAATTACTGTCCATGCTATGACAAAAAGTACTTGGAAATTTATGTTGGATGATGCAAGCAAAATAAATTGGGTATGCAGGTCAACGAGTCAATCTTTAGAAAATTTCATGTAGGACTCAATTATTTTACAAGTGGACTTGCAAAGAGGGGCAAGGAGGTCTGGTCAACAATCCACACTTCAATGATATTGGATGAAAGATTAAAAATCAGTACCTAATCATATTTGTAGATTATATTTAAATTAGTAATTGCCCGTGTTCACGGGCACTACGAAAAAAAAATTATTACTTTTTATAGACCCATGCCTTGTCTCTTATTCCTACTGAATTAAAACAATGAGAATCATATTCTTATTCCTATTACATTTTTTTATTTTAATTAATTACTTTTTTAGACCATTGCCTTGAGACTTTTTATTCTAAGAGCATCTCAAGTCGAGGTGGCAATTGAGTGAGTTGAGTTAATATTAGACGGATCATAAATAAGTTGGGTTACTAATGGATTGATGACTGATTAGTAACCCATTGAACAATATGATTATAACTCAAACTTAACCCAACTCATTATTTAAAGTCAAACTCAATCCACAAAATTAATTCAATTATATATTTTTATTTAAAGGGTACCCTCACCCCAAACATGTTTTACTTTACTTATTTTTTTATGTTTTGAGAATTTAAAAAAATATTTTTTTTAGTTGAAAAAAAAAATAATGTAGATAAGATTACAAACAAAGTCCCAATTAAATTTGTGAAGTTAACGCAATTGAAGTCGATCGTCATGCAACTCATGAGACCCAGGTTTTATGAGTGTACAGAAGGTCTCCATAGGGTTGTTCTCCAATACGCAAAAGAAACAAAACACAACAAATAAACAAAGAAAGAGAAGTGCGACATCCAACCAAGAAGATAAAAGTGCGTAACAAATTTCCTGAAAAAATATGATCAATCTCCTATTAGCTATATGATCTGTCACAAAACTGATTATCTCCTAAAGCAAGAACTTCCAAAGATCTAGGAAAGTAGTAACAGATCAAAAGCCAAAAAGTAATAATGTTGTGAGATATCATTGTTTCCAATCTTTAGGGTGGAAAGATTGCTTGTCATGCTCAGTCATCTCTTGCCTCAATTGCTCAATATTTTCTCCATAAAGCACAGGATTTGGAGATGAACCTTTATATTTATCCATTTGAATGATTTGATAAGGTGCAACCTGGAAGTTTATTCAAGTGTTGAAATAATAACTAAAAACTTGATTAAAGAAAAGGAAAAATAAACTCTTCGCCAATGCATGAAGACACAACAGTATACTGTAAATAATTTCTTAAGCATCAGGATAGGTACGTAACATATCACTTGTATCTCGTTTGGGAAGTTACAATTATATCTTCTCAGTGCAACATAATTTTCTTCCAAATAAGCACCATATTTAAGTCAACCAAGCAAGATGAACACTGGCAGCGGAGAAGTCTTTTTAGTTCACAGCTTTAACAGTCAACTTAATACCAAATACTATGATGGCAATGTATAGAGAAAAAAAAAAAACTTCGTCCAGCCAATGTCGCAATCCAGACAACTTCAAAGCATATAGTTCTTCAATTTCTCAAAATTTTACATTATAGTGAGAGATTGTATCCGGTGCAGCGGCAATACATATGCATATCTATATTTGGTTCATTGTTTGTTTTACGTGACATACTAAGCTTACCAATGTTTCAATTATAAGGTCATGACGGAAAAATGTTATGCAATGTTTTTTATAATTAAGAACGCTCGAGTTAGAATATCCCAATCCAGGAACCTGTGTTCATATCAATGATATGGCTGGTAAAAAGACATTTTGAAATGGAATAAAACAGTAGCAGCAGAGAAGTTTTTTAGTTTCACAGCTTTAACAGTCAACTTAATACCAAATACTATGATGGCAATGTATAGAGAAATAAAAAAACTTCGTCCAGCCAGTGTCGCAATCCAGACAATTTCAAAGCAATAACACCCATACTCTGATTCTCACTAATTAATAAAATTGAACATTTTTTTTTCTTAGGGGTGGTTATGCCAATCTAAAACCTAAAGCACCAACCTAGGACTTTTTGTAAAGCATCAACCTGAAGGAAAGATGACGTATCATACTTGAAACACACCATCATGTATCAACCGTCCAACAATAACAGACCCCTAATTCAGTTAGCCAAAAAAATATTTGCATTGATAATAGGAAAAAAGTAAAACATGAATGCAACTTACACCTGAAACACAGTTGGGAAAAAATAGAAGATACAATGATAATAGGAAAAACAAAAATATAGAAAAAATACCAAAATATTTCATGTGTCATAAAATTGACATTTGGAATTTCTGGGAGTGCACTTCAATATTTTAAAACATTAGTGAATAGAGAAATTGTAAGAAACAGAATCCAAAAAGAAAATGTTTTGGATTTGGATTTGTACCTTTTCATCAACACAATGAAAGTGTACAGACACACATAACTTGTTGTTTTTCACTTTTGCCCCTGGGGTTGATTTGGTTTTCTCTAACAAAGCTTTGTCCACCTGAAAAAAAATCAATTCCCAATATCAATATTTCTATTTCTATTTCTATTTCCATTACTTTTAGAGAGAGAGAGAACCAAAACCAACCTCATCAATCATGGGTAGAAATTCTCTAGTTGGCTGTCACAGAATGGCTTGATTGCCCTGAATCAAACCCAAAAACGAATCAAAAAATACTACGAATTTGTAAAACTAAAAAAAGAGAAGGTTGTACAGAGACCATTTGCGTTTGCATTTAGAAGCTGCTTATGCAGTACCGAATAATTTTCCCTTTTCAGAGATAGACATATACAAATCTAAGAGCACCAAATAATTACTCACACACACCCAAAAAAAATTCAAACTACAGGGACCAATTGTGAAATAGAGAGAGAGAACTCACCTAGTGACTCTAATAAGAATTCAAGGGCCTTGCCCTTGTCCCATTTGATAGTTGGACCAATTTCCAAAACCTATTTTGAAAATCAAATACCAAATTCTAAAACAATTTTTATGAACATTCAAGCTAAAAATATCTTAGATCTATTAATGAATTTAAATGGTAATTTGGGTACCTTTCTTCCTTGAGTTCACCTAAGCTTTGGGTACTCGTTGATCACGGATCTAACTTGCTCTGCTAGAGCACTCCAACTCTGATATAAATAAAAAATAAAAAATAAAAAAATTAGATTTGTATCTTTCATTAACACAACGAAAGTGTACAGACACACAGAACTTGCCTTATTCGAAGAAACAAACAATAAGCGTTTTCGACTGGGGACTTTCATCGAACACCTTACGTGCATTCTCAACTGACCCACATCTATAGTACAAACGGGACGGGCTTGCACCCGATCTTAACGGTGTGGGTGTGGAGCTGGGAGCCGGCGACAGGCAGCGATAGGGCGGTGCAGGACTTGAGCATAAGGGGAAGGGAAAAGGGAAGGCAGTCGGAGAGCCACCGAAGCGGAGTAGTCGGCGGTAGAGGTGAAGGCTCTGGTGGTAGCAGCCGTGTTTGGCTAGCTCTATCAGTTGGGAATTCCATGAATTGCTTGAAGACCCAGATCTTGGTTTGTGGGAGAGTGGTTTTGTGTGTAAGAGAGAGAGAGAGAGAGATGAGACATTCAAGCTAAAAATATCTTAGATCTATTAATGAATTTAAATGGTAATTTGGGTACCTTTCTTCCTTGAGTTCACCTAAGCTTTGGGTACTTGTTGATCACGGATCTAACTTGCTCTGCTAGAGCACTCCAACTCTGATATAAATAAAAAATAAAATAAAAAAATTTTAGATTTGTATCTTTCATTAACACAACGAAAGTGTACAGACACACAAAACTTGCCTCATTCGAAGAAACAAACAGTAAGCGTTTTCGACTGGGGACTTTCATCGACACCTTACGTGCATTTTCAACTGACCCACATCTATAGTACAAATGGGTCAGGCTCGCACCCGATCCTGACGGCGTGGGTGTGGAGCTGGGAGCCAGCGGCAGGCAGCGATAGGGCGGCACAGGACTTGAGCATTAAGGGGAAGGGGAAGGGGAAGGCAGTCGGAGAGCCACCGAAGTGGAGTAGTCGGCGGTAGAGGTGAAGGCTCTGGTGGTAGCAGCCGTGTTTGGCTAGCTCTATCAGTTGGGAATTCCATGAATTGCTTGAAGACCCAGATCTTGGTTTGTGGGAGAGTGGTTTTGTGTGTGAGAGAGAGAGAGAGATGAGACATTCAAGCTAAAAATATCTTAGATCTATTAATGAATTTAAATGGTAATTTGGGTACCTTTCTTCCTTGAGTTCACCTAAGCTTTGGGTACTCGTTGATCACGAATCTAACTTGCTCTACTAGAGCACTCCAACTCTGATATAAATAAAAAATAAAATAAAATAAATTTAGATTTGTATCTTTTCATCAACACAATGAAAGTGTACAGACACACAGAACTTGCCTCATTCGAAGAAACAAACAGTAAGCGTTTTCGACTGGGGACTTTCATCGAACACCTTACGTGCATTCTCAACTGACCCACATCTATAATACAAACGGGTCAGGCTCGCACCCGGTCCTGACAGCGTGGGCATGAAGTTGGGAGCCGGCGGCGTGCAACGATAGGGCGACGCAGGACTTGAGCATTAAGGGGAAGGGGAAAGGGAAGGCAGTTGGAGAGCCGTCGAAGCAGAGCAGTCGGCGGTAGAGGAGAAGGCTTTGGTGGTAGCGATCGTGTTTGGTTAGCTCTCTCAGTTGGGAATTCCATGAATTGCTTGAAGACCCAGATCTTAGGTTGGGGGAGAGTGGCTTTGAGAGAGAAAGAGAGAGATGAGTGAAATAGATGAGTGAAACCTCGGAGAGGTAGCGTGCAAGAGATGAGAGAGAGGTTGATGCGCAGTCCCAGTCTTGAGACGTGAGCCATTTAGATTGAGTGGATAGAGAGAGGAAGGTTGATTTAAATCTTGACCGTTCGCTTAAAACCAAACCAATCTCAGCCGTTGGATTAAGGAAGTAATATTTTTGGACGGAAAAAAATAATTTCAGGTGAAATTTCATGCGTTGAATTAATTCAAATGAATTTCAACCGTAAATAGCGAGAGATAAATTTAAAATTCAAATATAGTTGTAATTTGTATTATAGATATTATCTATTGTGACTCTATACCAACAAAATTACATATATAGTCTCTCTCTTTATATATATATATATATATATATAAAATAACATCGAATGATATTTAAAATCAAATATAATAAAAAAATATGGTCGCACTAGTATTTTTATGAAAAAATTGTTAAACCAAACACTCAAATGTAGGATGGATATGTTTAAGCAGACAGGTAAGTACGAATTAACTTCGATATCCTATTTATAGCAATCACTGACCGCCACGTGTTGAGTTCATGAAGGGAGTGCGACACACCAGAGCACTTCTTGGGCGCATTGGGTTGTCGTTGCAGTGGATTTATCAGGAGACCTCAGCTTTGAAGAAAAACGGCCGTACTAATTGTGTTACCTTCAGAGTTGCTTACAGTTATTTGTTTATAATATATATTATGATCTATACAGATATTAATTTGTTATGTCAAATAATACCTAATAATTTTTTATAAATACTTGATATATATATATATATATATATATATATATTCAATTAAACACTTTGGAGGCCCCCGCTCTCAAAATATTTTCACAAATGATACTTTTGCATTCTCGCTTCCTCTTTCCACTTCGCTCTAGTTTTGTGTGACCTAGATCGAGGCACTGGTTTGTTTTCATGGATTTGGAGTTACTATTGTACCCTTGATACACAATATCTATTTTCTGGGTTTGTATGGGTCAACTTAGATAATGCAAATTGTTCATCTAGTACGATTTGTTAAGTATATATAATTTATGCAAAAAAAAAGAGTTTGTCAAACATTATTAATCACATTATTAGACTAGATTTGTCCTAATAAAAATAGACGTCAAGTATTATTTTAAAGATATGGAAAAAAATTTATACAAGCAAATGGTTATCATGTCCAATCAAAACTTGATTTTTTTACACATGGTCTTCTCCGGAGGCCTCACTAGATAAAAGGTTTGCATTACTTAACTGGCCCTTGGATGGTCCTACACAAGCTGAGATAGTAGAGTGATGTGCCTTATATCCACATTAATGACCCCGAATCCTGTTTTCGTTCAACTGTTTATGTGATCAAGACTATACTCTCAAAGTCTGTTTATGTGATCAATACTCCTCCGTCCAAATTTTTTTATTTTTTATTTTTGAAGTCACAAAATATTTAATATGTTTTTTTTTTGTTCTAAAGTCCACTAGGCTGAACTTTTCTAACAATTAGACACAATTCTTTTGGGTAAAAGAATTCGATCTATAAAACTAGGATTTTTTGAGTGAATACATTTATATTTTATAATTTGACATTATTACCCTTTCATATTCTAGAATATAAAAGAAAAAAAATTGCAATATAGATCTGGATTCTCTCTCTCTCCCTCCCTCCATTGCCACCTCATGGTCATACCACCGGTCACTACCACCAACGCTTGTCTACCATTACTGCATCGCCACCACCGTTATCACGACCTCACCACCACCATTACAACGACGACCGAATCACTAATGCGACGACGCCGAAACCACCACTGGGACGCTGACATAGCCACAACCTTACCAATGCCACTATGATGATGCAACAATCACGACCTTACCACATCTATTGAGATGACACCAATACCACCTCCTTCCTCCATTGCTGTAGAATCTTCTCTCAGATCTCAGGCCGTGGTCCGCCTTCATCACCTTCATCCACTAGTAAAATATATCTCTTAAATCTTAGAGCTACACTACCACTATGCCTTCTATCACCACTAGCCGCCTCCACTACCTTTCTTGACCTCCATCAAATCTCTCTCTTGTGTAAAGGTCGTACCAGATTTGTTTATTGGTACTCTTTGATTCAATCATAAATGTCTTGGAGATCTAGCAACTATTGTTTGAAAAAATAAATTTATTTGTTCATTAACTGATAACATGTAAAATTATTTGTATATATAGATAAATTTATCCGTTGGTTAATCAATAATCTATATGTTTAATTCTTTCTTTATCTCTCAGAACAAAGTATTTTTTATTTATTTCTTGTATGTTTATATTATTTTTGAAAAAGTGAATAACAAATAGAATATAGAAAAGACGCCAAACTTTTACTGTACACATATAATTTATATAATTTATATGTGTGTTATATATACAGACAGATAAATTTATATGTTGATTAATCGATAAGTGAATTTGGTTAGTTCTTTCTCTTTCTCTCATAATAAAGAATTTATGAATGGAACTAACAGTGAAAATTATTTCTGGAACCGCAAAAGTTTACAATTTGACTTTTCAGCGAACTTTTTCACAGATAAATTAATCTATGAAAGTTCACCAGAAAAATAGCCAAAAAATTTGACAAAAAGTCACCAGAGATTCGCCGAAAAAGACTTCGGCACTAGCCGAAAAGTGGCATCTGGCCTTCGGCTGTTAGTTGTGGTTGCTGGAGAGGGTAGGGATGGTGGGGGAGTAGAAGGGTATTTTTGTTTGGTGTGGTCAAAAAAAAGTTTTGACTTTAGATTTTTACAACATGAATCAAATGTTTTAGAAAATTAGTTCAATGGACCTTAGAGTGAACATCCCTAAAAAGTTAACTACCAAAATATTATAATTTTTCTTATTTTTTCTTCAGTTTTGAATTGATGTGACATATCTATTTTTTTATTTTAAATAACTTTAAATTATTGAAGATTAATTTTAAAAAGTTAAAACTTTAAAAGTATAGTTCCCCATAATAGACAAATAAATTGAGACGACAAGAGTACAATATTTTTATTTTTTTGTAAGAAAGTAAAAATCATGTAAACATGATTCAATACAAGACATTTTACTTTGGAAAAATTATCCTAGAGTTTTAGTGGATGTTTGGTAGTGTTGTCATTTTTTTATTTTTTATTTTTGTTTTATGTTTATTTATTTTTTTTAAAATATAAATTAAAAATATATTTGTGTTCACTTATTTTTAAAATATTTAAAAACAAAAACATGGTGGCAATGGTAGGGATGGAGATGGAGATCATGGAAGAGTTGGTGGTGGTGGTGGTGGTGCGGTGATAGTGGCGAAGACGGAGCTCGTGGAGGAAGCGGTGGTGACGGCGGCGATAGTGGTAGTGGTGAAGGTGATCGTGGAGGAGGTGGTGGCGGCGGCGGCAATGGCGGTGGTGGTGAAGACGTACACGTGTGAACAATACAGTAGCCGAAAATGAGTTTTGTTAATAAATAAAAATTTACATTTTGTTTTTTTAACTATTTTAAGAAATAGTAATAGTAATTTTATCCTATTTTTAATTATAAATATCAACACAAATAAATTTTTATTATATTTATATATAAAAAAAATTAAACTGATTACCAAATATCCTCCATTTTCGTAACTTATTTCCGGGTGAGTTTCGCATGTGCAACGGTTAATCGGCGCAGACCTCTCTTTGGTTAAATATACAAAATTGCCCTTATGTTAACAGTTGTGCCCGACTGCCCATAACTCAAAAAGTTGGTAGGGTGCTGATGCTATTCTAGTGCTAGTGGAGGACTGATAAGTGCGTCCTCCACTGAACTGGGGGTCCCTATAGTACCCAATTAAAGGGACACGCACGAGTCACACTGTCAAATACAATTGGAGATCTGCCATGTGCTAACGTGGCAATTTCTTCTTGCCTTCTTGGATTTCAAATTTTAAAATGGTTTATATGTTGAGGTAAATATATATTTTTTTTAAAACAAATTCATTTTTGAAATCTAATTATTAAGATCTATTAAATAAGACCTATATTGGATATAAAATTATGAAAAAACGGTAGCAATACTTTGATTGAAAATCATTATTTTTATTATTAGAATAATTATTTTACAGACTTATTTGTAGTAGTTGTTATATATTATAGTAAATTTATTAATAATTAATAAAGATATTATTTATATTAATAATTTTTAAGATTAAAGGAGATTTTTTAAGTTTTAAGGAGATTCATATTTATGAGCAAACTTTGTCCTACATTAATAAACTAAACTTTTAGTGGGAGAACTCTATATATAATAGATGTTTGTCCCATAATATTTAGGAAAACTTTTAGTAGGAGTTATTCTATCTATATAAGAGAAGTCTATCCCACATTGTTGAGGTAACCTCCTTGTGGGAGTGATTCTCTTTTTATGAGAAAATGTTTGTCCCACATTGCTTAGCTAAGTATTTAAGTGAGAAGGACTCTCCTATAAATATTAGAAGTATTATTATTATTTTGAGATTCCTCCTTTGAGGATTTTAATGTTTCTTTTATATATATATAAAGGAGAAGAAAATATAGATTTTAGTTTAAAATTTAAATTAGCGGTAATAAAAGTTATTTTAATTAATGACCGTATTAATTATCGTTTAATATACCTGTTAGGAACAACAGCTATATTTTTGACTGTTATTTTTGACTGTTGGCTAGTGTGTGAAAATGTATGAACTTTGAATGATTGTGACTTTCGTGAAGAGGTGTGATGATTTGAGATATCCTTTGATTCTCTATATATAGGATCAGAGGAAATCTGAACTAAATATATAAGTGAAAACTTTTCTCTTTAACTTTTCTTTCTTTCTATTCTTCATTATTTTTCTTTATTCGAGTGATATTCTGATCCTAAAATTATTAAAGAGTGCAACCTTAATTAATCTTAAATTAGTAGTAGACATTGTATTCTTGAGATAAAAATTTTAAGAGTCCATTTACACCATAGTAAAAAAATTACTATTTTAAAGATAGTATCCTAAGTGTACCTTGCCTAATTCTTAATTTTTTATATTTTGATTGTTATTCCTTTTAATTTTTTCATCATTTTCCCACAATAGTTGCGCACATAAAAAAAAGTTAACTAATAAAGTCATTTTGTCAAGTACAATTACATAATTGTTTACCATCATATTTATGCGGCCCAAGTTTCTAGCATCTTTTAAACACTCCAAAGGCATATCTAATTACTTTTGATGCACTCTTTTTTGTATTTTTTTAATTATAAAATTTAAAATG
>BRYE01000017.1:16009079-16014079 GCA_030159115.1 Actinidia arguta var. hypoleuca | reverse complement strand
ATCCTATATGTATCGTATACATATGTGCACTTTATATGGCCCGATGTATATTGGATATGGCAAATAAGTATCCGAGTATTTTTTTTAAAAAAAATCTATTTTCAGATACACCCTCCATATGCATGGATACTGGACGGATATGCTCATATACGTTTGGGATGTGACGGTGTCAAAACATAATTTTTAAAATACTTTAATAGGGTCGTAACATTCACAAAAATCGATCATAATAAAAAAAATCACATTTATCACAAAAATATCATAACATTTACCATAATATTTGATAAAAAATTATTAATTATTATTTTTAACATATATCTATTGTAACATTCACCACATCTGTATACTATGATTTTTTTGTTGAGTAATCATAGCTATGTGACAAGTCTAACTGTTTTTGTCTTTCCGAATCTACTGCGACACATACTGGTAATTGAATAATGTATATTGCGAAGGAGAGAGAAAGATAAATAAGAGAGAGAAAATGAGATGATAGCATTATGGTCATTTTAAACAAACTGTTAAGTTGTACATTTTAGTCCAAAACTATATGAGTGTCTTTTGCATGTTTACAAATGTTAGGGAGGTAATATGCACAAGGAGCATACCATAGGGTGGTTAAATGTATTTTGCCCCAAAGAGTTTTGTTCATTTTAGGCCGGTGCAGAGGATGCAACTTTTTAGGACAGTTCATCCTTTTAACTTATCAATTTCTATTTCTTTTTTTACATTAAATTCTTAATCCAAATATAGCCTTAATGAATTTAAGGTGTCCTTATCAGAAATAAAACGTGAATTGTGGGGAAATTACACTTTGCAGCCTTGTACTTTGACTAATATTCCAATTGTGTTAGTTAATCCCTTGTTTAGAAAGTCAAGTATTGTTGTGATATTTATGTCTATATTTTGTTTAATTAAGGCCCATGTAGGCTCTATTTATAATGCTACATAATTTCTTTATGTTACTTAATTTAACAGTTGAAGAGACATTGACATTTGACCTAAAATTTTACGTGACTAATGTGAAAGGTGCAAAATATAACTTTTGTAAAAGTGTGAGGATATAAATTGTAATTTACCCTTTAATGGTTCCCTTTGTCAAAAATGGAATCAGGTATCTAGGTATTTGTTGAAGGGCATAGTCACAAGTCCTCTTATGAAGTTCGAAATTTTCTTCCCTAGCATTTATTGTTCCAACCACATCATCATTAAGCCCTACTACCGTTCACACCAAGGGAGGCACCACATCTAGGCACAGCTCAGTTTCTTTGCAGTCCACATGTTTCGATTTCAAGTATTTTGGTATTTTTTGATAATTTAAATTATTTATTTTATAAATTTTATTATGAGGCACGATATATAAGGACAACT
This sequence comes from Actinidia arguta var. hypoleuca, assembly GCA_030159115.1. Taxonomy (NCBI): domain Eukaryota; kingdom Viridiplantae; phylum Streptophyta; class Magnoliopsida; order Ericales; family Actinidiaceae; genus Actinidia; species Actinidia arguta. The sequence continues at coordinate 16,012,708 of BRYE01000017.1, read as the reverse complement.
CAATTTTTATGTAGACTATTTTGATAATCTAAATTGTTTATATTGTAGATTTTATTGTAGACATTAGTACTGTAAAAATTCATGTTAATCGAAAACAAATTATTATCCTTTTAATACTGTTTTACGACTTAACAAATGAGTGTAATACGAATTATACCAATTTATATTAAAATAAATTGGTATTGATTGACTATTGATTTCTATCTGATCAACGTAATTTTTTACAATATTAAATTTTTCGATAAATTTTACAATATGAATATTTGAATCATCAAAATAGGCTCAAAATAAAATTCAAAATGTTTAAAAAAGCTGAATACTTTCAAAATATCTTTGGAATTGAATGGCCCAGATTTCTACAACATACAATTTTACGGCCAAATCTTAATTTTGCGAAGTGTTTGTCTACTTAAACGGTCCAGATTGCTTAATTTAAGAGCATCTCCAATCCAGGCTTTCAAAATAGAGACTCAAAATAATATTTTCAATTCAAAAAGTATATTTATAGGACTTCACTATTTATCACAACTTCAACCCTAAGTCTTCATTTTCAAAAAAAACTCCATTAATTCTCTATGTCTAAATTCAAATAACAATTGATGTGGAATAATTCGAACAAGTCCTAAATCATAAGATGTTCCGAGCAAGGCACGTCGCCCAAAATCTCCAAACTCACCTTCCAGATCGTCTCATATTGTTAATAAATTGAGCTCCATTCCATTTACTTATTCCCTCCATATCGCCATAGGGCGAGATGATCTACCTCGCCCAAGGCAGAGACGTCTTCTCAAAGACTTCTCCGTAAGGACTCCATCTCCATTAGAGGTCTGCTATCACCACTCTTGTACTTGATTAAAGTCCATCTCCATAAAGGGTTCCACCTCTACAAGAGAACTGTCTCCAATAGACTCCAACTCAACAACGACACCTATAATCACGGATGGATCACCAGTTGGCAGCCTCCTGATTAATCTCTAGATTTGATTAGGATATCCTCCCATGCTTATCCTTCCGAGGAATTCGCCATACTACACTGACACGGCTCAATTCTCCTGTCCATATAAAGGCTGCTCCCCATAATCAAAAAGGTACGCTCAACACAGGCACCACACGCACTTTCGTTGTTGTGCTCTCCATACTGCCTTAATTTATTTTTTGGTCGCCTTGGTCTGATTCATACGCAGGAGGGATTTTGAGCGGCCTCACCCCGGCCGGTTACTTTTGCTCGTTGTTGTGCAGGTCGCCCCAGTTCAGCCGAGGTCCAGCACCGAGGCCGAGGAGTAATTCTGACTGTTGGTTGCTCTCCCAGATTTTTACCACAACAACAATATTTTAAACTTTTATTAAATATATCTAATATTGATCTCAGTTTAAAGGTCTCTTCATTATCTTTTCATAAATGTTAATTTTATAAAAATTAAATTTAATAATTAAAAGTTATAAATATTTTTTAAAGAATAATAGTGGAAAGAAAACATGAAAATGGTTCTCCATTTTGTAAAAATATCTCTATATTTGGAGACTTTGTTTGAGATTTCTATTTTAGAAGTATAAAATGGAGCTTGATTTAAGCCCATTTTATCTCCAAAATAGAATTTTAAAGTTGGGGTGGAGATGCTCTACCAATTTGAGGGCAGATCTGTTTGGTAAAAACTTGAGTTCCCGCCTACCTTCTCTAATTTTTCGTACTCCCTCGTGTGTCACTCCCCTCGTCAGCATAGCATTGCTCAAAAAGTAAAATATGGTAAAAGTTAAAAAAATAATTTTATTTGGCATTACATCAAATACCCTAGTAATAAAAAGTTAAAAAGCCATACAAAATAAGTTAAAAAAAATATATAAAAGCTAAAAAAGAATTAAGAAAATTTATAAATGTATAGGCTAGTTTGCACATGTTAAGCTTAGGGTCTCAAGTTCAACTCCTTCCCAACACAAGTCTTTTTTTATAAAGTAAGAGAGAGTCGGCCGGTTCTAGCAACTCAGCGCCGGTTCGAATTGTTCAACGATTGGACTGACGGTTCAAGCTGATTTAATAAATTTATGCTGATTTTTGAGTTAAGTGGATATTTAGCTCTAATCGGACCGAATATCGAACCAGCCGGTTCATTCCGAGTTTCAAAACATTGATTTTCAGTGGTTTTGCCCTCATGGTCTGGCTTGAAGCAGTGCACTGTTTGGATTGTTGAGCATGTAACTTTACTATTGAAAAATGCTACACAACATAACATTTTTATGTATATGAAAAAAAAGGCTTTCGATCGGCCAAAGGTCCATGGTAGCTCTTTTCTAACTCAATTGAATAAAAATATCACTCGTACATCCTATACAATTTCTCACTACATCCCCAGCTTACGTCACTGTCAACTCCACCCGCCACAGGCCGGTTGGCAACTGCTTTGGCAAAGCAAATATTCACAGTTGAAAGGCAAAGTGAATATTCACTGTTAAAAAAATCAAAAACTAAGTATTTATTGTGTTGACTCAATACCTTGATTTTGATGATAAAGTGAATATTCACTGTTAAAAAAATTAAAAACTAAGTATTTATTGTGTTGACTCAATACCTTGATTTTGATGATAACTAAATATTGTAATTGTAATCTAATGAGTTTGTTTAGTGTACAAATTAATAAGAAGTATTTAGACTTAAAGCTATACTTAAAGTCTAATTCAAGTCTAATTCGCGATAAAACAAATGCCCAACAAGTCAAAAATCGAGCAATGCGTCAAAGGATGACTTCCACTTGAAGAGATTGAAGGCATTCAACTGACGAAATCACTAAACTTATGAAGAATCTCTTAAAGTATTCAAGGAACGGTTTTGAAATCATCATACTTAAACTAAAGGCTGATATTCAATTCATATACAATCTACTTCAAGGCTATTTGAAAATCATATGTCTATGACCTCATTTTAGTTGAGGCATACAAATCTACGAATAAAAGAGAAGACTCCTTGAAGTCCTAGAATTGATTGATGTTCAAAAGGCTAAGGAAAACAAGGAAATATGTTCTGGGCAAGAGGTGTCGACACATTTTTTGAAGTATCGACACATGAAAATAGTGTACAATTCTGGGAATTGAAGTGTCGGCACATGGCTTCTAGGAGTCAACACATGAAGACAAAGACAATTTGAAAATGAAGGTGTCGACACATGTCATTAAAGTGTTGACACATAGAGACAGAAGCCAAACTTTTAAAAATAAATGATCAGGAGTCGACATATGATACTTAAGTGTCGACACATATAAACAGAGAACAAAGTCTGAAAAACTGATGATCAAGAATCGACACACAGTATTGCCCCATGGAGACAAAGAACAAGAGCTGAAGTATAAAGGTTTGAAGTGTCAGCACAATTTCTTGAAGTGTCGACACATGTAACCAGTAGTTTCAAACAACACAGAAGGTGTCAATACATATTCTTGAGGAGTCGTCACATGAAACTCATAAACTTTAGACATCGCTTAAGGTGTTGACACATGAGATAATGTGTCGCCACATAAGGGCTAGTTTTTTGAATGCAGAGCTGTCTGAAGTTGCATTTAATGAGCCCCAACTACCACCAACGAGCAAAATTACTTCAAGTCATTAAATACAAGACTCCAAGTGCATTTATGCAGAAGAG
>BRYE01000017.1:15991579-16001579 GCA_030159115.1 Actinidia arguta var. hypoleuca | reverse complement strand
GTGTCAATCGTATATGATTTTAAAATCTTGATAGAGATCAAGAGTAATTGGTCTAAATGAGCCAATAATTTGATAAAAGGATTGAAAAAAATGAAGTTACTTTATGTTAAAATGAATTTATGACATATAATTTCATGGGCACTAGTATGTTTTATATAACTTGACTCACACTAGCCTAATATTTAAGACGTAGTTGTATGTAATATTTTAGGTAATGAGAACGAAGTGGAATGCGATTGAAGGCAGATGACCTTAGTTGATTTTTGATATCCTATGCTATGTACTTAGTATAGGGATGTTTAGTTTGAATATTATAGTTTTGATGACGGTTGTGCCGATCTTATAGCCAGAACCGTAGTTGTAAATATTTATATTTAGGAAGAATGTAAAGCTATTTATATGTTTTTATATGTCACATCAGTTTTAGATAATTTTAAATACATTCGAGTATAAATACCTTGTACGATAGAAAAATTCCTAAACTAGTTGAGTAATAGGCCTTAGTGAGTGAATTTCATTGGCCAATCACGACGACACATGTGTTAAGGGTGGACCCACATGTACAAATGGGTTGGGTCATGACAAAAGTGGTATCAGAGCCATAGTTTACAGGTTTTATTAATAAAACCCAGAGTTGGATAGGTATTTACATTATAGTTGCACTGTAATACTTGATTGAGTGTGTACTACGTAACATATGAAATTATATTTCTAATAACTATCCTATCTACACTATAGATTGATGAAGATGGTTAATACTCGATTGAATGGGCAAGGAAATCAAGTGAATGATAATACTCAAATTAATGAACTGAGGGATATGATGCAAACGCTGGTAAGAGCGGTGGCTACTAAACAACAATTACTGCAACAACATCTACAATCACTGCAACCACAACAGGCAAGGGATCAACACTCTGATGGAGGAGAAAATCAACAGCAAGGAGAAACATCCAAATACCGAAAAGAGACTAAAGACCAAGCATTATTGACTGAAAATATTTCCATTGTAAGGCAATTCTTAAAGCTTAAACCCCCCAACGTTCAAAGGTGGAATGGATCCTTGAAAGCCAATGAGTGGCTAGTGGAGCTAGATAATTTTTTTTGATTACTGAGGTGTGGAGAACAACAAAAGGGGGGGATAGGCTTATACTTGTTAACGAGCAAAGCAAACCGATGGTGGATTCTAAAGGGAGTTCGAGAATCAGAGATGAACTGGACTTATTTTAAAGTGAGCTTTAAGGATAAATACGAACCCAGGGCATTGAAAAATGCAAAATGCAAAATGCATAGAGTTTGAGCAGCTTAGAAAGGTTGGGATGACAATTGTAGAGTACGAGGCATTGTTCACAAACTTAACGGAGTATGCGCCGCATTTAGTTACCACGGACGAGATGAGAGCATGGAGTTTTGAAGATGGACTATGATATAAGATTAAGAGGGCGACAAGGCCATTAATGTTGCCGACGTACGCGGATGTTCTAGACCGTGCCTGTTTAGCACACAATATTGAATATAATCGATACATAGGGGCAGTCTTGGGACAAAGGAGGGACAAAAAATCGAGTGTCATCTACTATGATAGCCGAACTCTGAATGATGCTCAATTGAATTATACTACTACGGAAAAAGAGTTACTAGCGATAGTTTTTGCTTTTGACAAGTTTTGGTCCTACCTCATTGGATCACCCATTGTGATTTTTATCGATCATGCAACTTTAAAGTATTTAATGACCAAACAAGATGCAAAGCCGTGTCTCATACGGTGGATCCTCCTACTCCAAGAATTTGATGTTACTATCAAGAACAAGGACGGAGTAGAGAATGTGGTAGCGCACCATTTGTCCCAACTTGTGGTGGAAGATCTGCTGAACCATGTGCCTTTTGTTGACATTTTTCGTAATGAGAAACTTTTTGCTGTTTCGAATGGCACCTAGTATGTAGACATTGGAAATTACCTTGCCACGGGCTAAGTCCATGAACATTGGAGTCCTTAAGACAAGAGAAAATTTTTGGTGGAGGTGAAGAAGTTTGTATTTGATGATCCTTATCTCTTCAAGTATTGTCCATACCAAATTATGAGGAGATGTGTACCGGACTTCGAGATGAGTGGTATACTCTCTTTTTGTCATTTAGAGGCATGTGGAGGTCATTTCTCTACAAAGAAAAACACCGTAAAAATCTTGTAATGCGGATTCTATTGGCCTTCACTTTTCAAAGACTTATTCGAGTTCTATAAGAGATGTCAACAATTGGGGGGTGTATCCCGCCAAAACATGATGCCTTTTTCCCCCACTCTTATTATTGAGATATTTGACTGTTGGGGAATTGACTTCACGGGTCCTTTTCTCCTCTCTAATGGCTATCTCTCCATCCTTCTGGTATTGGACTACGTATCCAAGTGGGTAGAGGCTATCCCCATACAAACCAAAGACCACAAGGTGATGGTTATGTTTTTAAAAGAAAAGATCTTTTCACAGTTCGGGATGCCTCGGGCGGTCATAAGTGACCAAGGCACACACTTTTGTAATAGACCTTTTGAGGCCTTAATGACGAAATATGTTATCACACATAAAGTGTCCACTACCTACCACCCCCAAACCAATGGGCAAGCCGATCTTGCCAATAGGGAGATTAAACACATACTCGAAAAGACGATTAACCCCAACCGAAAGGATCGGTCCTTCCGATTGACCGATGCCTTATGGGCTTACCGCACTACCTATAAGACTGTCTTAGGCATGTCCCCTTATCGGCTTGTGTACAAAAAGGCTTGCCATTTTCCAGTTGAGATGGAGCACCGAGCTTATTGGGCAATTAAAAGTTTAAATTTTTGCTTACCCGAGGCCGGTGCCTAAAGAAAGCTCCAACTTTTGGAGCTTGAAGAGTTAAGGAATGAGGCTTATAAGAAATCGCGCATTTATAAAGAAAAGGTCACAACATTTTATGATAAAAACATCTTGCAAAAAACCTTTGAACCAAACCAAAAAGTTCTCATGTACAATTCTCAACTTCACCTTTTCCCCGGTAAGTTAAGGTCCCGATAGCATGGACCTTATGTGGTTAAGACGGTTTTCTCCCATGATGCTATTGAAATCGAAAACCCATTGAATGGCAATATTTTTAAAGTGAATGGTAAAAAACTTAAGCCGTTCTTGGAGCCTTTTGATGGGGAAACAACCATCGAGGACCTTGTTGATCCTATCTACTGGGATCCTCTTTGAGTTCCTTTTGTTCTACCGTAGTAAGTAGATTAGTTAGTTACTTAGATGCTTTACTTTTATGTCTTTAATTTTATGTATGTAATTATTTCTTTACTTTTATGTCAATTTCAATTCCATGCTTTACCCTTTTTGTGTGTTCTAGCTTCCTTCCAGCTTAGGCTCTTGGAATGGTGTGATCACGGGTACCCTCTTACCAATCCTCTTTTGTTTATAGTTCTCCTTTTTGCATTGAGGACACTGCACATTTCAAGTTTGGGGTGAGTGATTGATAAAATTAGGGATTGATAAAATTTAGCAAAATTTTTGAAGATTTTTATGCTAATCAGTGGTTTAGAGACATCGTAAACTCTTGGAACTCTCTCTTAGACTTTAAATTTGGAATGATGCCTTAATTTGATTTCGTGCATGTGTGTGAGCCATTCTCGTTTTTAATTGCATATGTTGTTGGATGATATTGAGCTTGATCATGTAGTCAAAGATATCTTGACATATAGAGTGGAGACTTATATCCCATTGCATATGCTTTCGAGCTTTCCATTTATTGTCGGAAAAAATATTCTATTTTAAACGGCATAACATGATACTTAGTTGTAATTTATGTTCATAGCATAACTTATGGCATGGACAAGGATGATACAAGGCAATCTTTTGATAAATAAAATCACATAATCGAGTTGTTTCTTTTGTTCCCCTATCAAGCCTATACACATGTGTCCCCGTCATTCTCTAAGCTTAAGATCCTTGAGTCGGTGGGGGTGGAATAAATTAGGGTTGTGATGAATAAAATTGAGAATGGTGATGTGAAGAAAAATTAGTGAGGAGGAATGAATTGTTGAAGTATTCAGTGGTTAGGGTAAGCAGGTAGAAGCAATTTACAACCGGTAGTGGATTTGAGAACTATAAGTAGTTAGAATTCAAGAGAGCTTTGGGAAATAATCACTACCGATAGTGGATTCATGACTACTGGTAGTCGGGTCTGCAGGGAAGAAATTCATACAGTGACTACCGATAGATCGGGACAAATTTCCAAATTTAAACCTGTTTCACAAGTTAAAACCTCATTTTTCCAAAACCTAAAAATAAAACCCTTAGAGCCTCTCTATTTAAACCGCGAAGCTCTCTCTCCTCCATGATTAAGGTAACGATTCTAAGCCCAAAATCTTCCAATTTTTCCTTGATTTTCTCTAGATTATGCCCTAGCCTAACTCTAAAGCCATGTACTTTACCCTTTCCCTCTCAAAATCCAAAACCCCAGCTTCTAAAATCTAAACCCTAGTCCTAATTCCTTACTCTCTCCCTCTCAAAATCCTAAACCCTTGCCCCAAAGTCATACACATTCACCATGGTTCGCACCAAGAACTTGGACCTTCGCAATGTAGATGAGGGTGGTTCCCAAGTCTCAAAAAAGACCAAAAGGAAGAGACCAGTGTTCGAATCTGAGGGTTTAGAAGCAAAGAAGAGGAAAGATGAGGCTAGAAGGGAGATTGCAAAATGGAGGAATTCTTTGGAGGGGTGGAAGATCACTTGCGAAAGAATGGTGAGTACAACGGAGGGGGCAGATGCTGAGGCCAAGAAAGTTGTCAAAATCTTAAAGGACTACGGCTTATCGTTCTTCTTCAAACCGGTAAAAGGTTATATCTTGAATATTGTTCCTGAATTATTTAAGAATTTAGAAATTGTGAGAGATTGTGGCGTTTTAAAATCAAAAGTGAATGGGAAGATTGTAGTTGTTACCCTGGATCACATTGCTAGCTACCTAGGATACATACGCCCTAGGCCAGATGAAGTGCAATTCCCTCACCCCAATTATACTCGCCTTTCTCCTAAACAATATGCCGAGATAGTTCGCACTAATTCGAGTCAATTCAAGGGTAAAATTCTCTGTGGGAATTTTGAAGGATAGGTATAGAATCATGAACAAAATCATACACTACAACATTCACCCTAAGGGATCCGAGAAGTAACCTAGCATAACTGATATAGAATTTTTATACATTATGATGTTGGGTATGCATTTCGATGTGGCAGAGTACATGTGGGAGGTGATCTGGGAGTTTAGGACCATGATGAGCAAGCATAAAAAGCCTTTGGGGCAAATGATCACCCAATTATGCATCAAGGCCAAGGTAAAGTTGGTGGTTTCCAACATCATGGTACCTCCGGAGGTTGGCCCAATCATGATGGGGTCAGATGCCAAGAGCTGATCAATGTCATAGGGTACGACATCTTCCACAACCGCCCAAGAACCTAAAGCCAAGGACCTTAAGATGAGGATTGATGAGTGGTTCCAGATACTTTTATGACATCAAACCAACATAGTTAATGAACAAAAGAAGGACTACAATCACTTATGGCACCAGGTTGACTTTTGTGTGACAAAACTCGAGAAATTGGGAGATGCAAATTACGAGTCCGAATCCGAATCCGAAGAATGTAATGAAGAGCAAGGGGAAAGTGAAGAAGGGAAAGATGAAGAAAAAGGTGACAAGGAAGATGAGAAAAGTGAAAAAGAGTAGGTCGTGGGCCTTGAAATGTGGTTATAGGATGTTAGTTATTTAGTTGTTTTTCTTTTTATATCTTTGATTTCTTAGTTGGTTGTTTTGTTATTGCATCAGTCGGGTTGGAATGTCGGTTTTTTTGGGTAGTATCCAAGCAAATCGAAAACCGACGTCCATTTAGATTTGTCTAACCCTTTTTCATTGTTAACCAAGGTCAATTTAAGCTTACAAGTCTTTGTTAACTCGGTTATGTTATTATCTATGTAATGAAAATTATTATCTTCATGTCTTGTGTATGATTGGTTTGTTGATTATTTGCTCTTTCTTGAGCAATAGTTGATTACTTTTTGTGCTTGCCATTTCATTGTTGGAAAGCATGCTCATTTTTGGCCAAATGTATAATAAGAGTGCATATTCGAATTAGTACCCAAGAGCTCAGAGACTGGTATCAATTGAGAGTGAACACCTTTTGTGAGAATTGAATTTGAAACTTGTTTGAATAGATAATTCAATTGCATGATCTTACTTAATGAAGTTTTGATGATTGATTGATTGATTGCGAGAGTGTGAATGAGTTCATGTATAAGCATATTCAAAGTTTTGCATCATTTTTAGAATCAAATAGTTGAATGAAGAGTTTTTGAGTTAATAAGTCCCGCTTCCACTGATTAATGTGAAATCTTGTTAGAAATTTATTTTTGCTAGGGACTAGCAAAGTCCAAGTTAGGGGCGTGTTTAGCACACAATATTGAATACAATCGATATAATTTCTCTCATTTTTGTATACTTAAAGGACACAATATTGCTATTTTTAATAGTTTAGCTGAAAATTTATTCTCATAAATTTCTTCGGTTGATAGCTTTGGAAAAACATGTTTTATACTTTTATATTTTCTTGAAGAAACAAACACATTTACTGAAAACCAAAAGATGTTTTCAAATTTTAAAAATCAAGTTTCTAAAAAAAATGCATAATATATGAAAATTAGAGATGCGTTCACTCTAGGAATGACAATTCTTCCCAAATTCATTGGGACCAGTCTAAATTGGTCGTTTGAATATGGTTTTATTCGATTTTTTGCCCAATGAAGACGAGTATGGTAAGAGGTGAAAAATACTAGATTGTGTATGAGTTAGGTATGGTTTCACAACCTCCATACACGAATACCAATTCTTTCCCGAGACCAATTTATATTTATTATTTCAGCCATATATATATATATATAAAGAGTTAAGATGATAAAAAATATGATGTATAAACTTTTGTTAAATGTTTGGATCACTAAGGGCCCATTTGGATTGATAAGTGAGAAACAAAAAAGAGATGATTGTGCTTTTTTTAGGTGAGAAAAAAAAAAGAAAAAAAGAAATGATTGTGTTTTTTGTAGGTGATAAAAAAAATGATTTTAATTTCTCACTATTATATTTGGATGAGTAAAAAGAAAATCATATGGGATATAGACACGAATGTTGTTATTGTAGAATTTGGGATGAGCAACCAACAGTCAGAATTGCTCTTGAGCTCGGTACTTAATCTATGCGACTTGCGCAAGAGAACAAACGTTACTAGCCGGGGTGAGGCCGCTACAAACAGTGGCGAACCCAGAGGGTGGCCAGCAAGGGTTAGAGCCCCACTGACTTTCAAGAAATTATAAAATTTGTTTTAGGATATTTTTTTTTACACTTTAGTCCCCTAAAATATGTTAAATTTGTTTTTACACTTTGGTCCCCTAAATTAAAATCCTGGTTCCGCCCCTAGCTACAAACCCCTCCGACGTGAAGATGAGACCGAGGTAAAAAAGTTAGGCAGAGTAGAGTAGGAAAAGTAATTGAGTTAAGGCTAATGCAATTACCCCTTTTGGGTGGAGGGTGACCGGCTTTTTATAGATGGAGAATTTAAAGTCGTGTGAGAAGATCATAGCGTAATCATCGGGTAGCCTAGTATGGAAGGCATGGTAGAGGATTTCGGAGTAAAAGGGGGAGGATGTCAAATGGAGACAGCACCGTGAATGTAGGAGACCTAATGGAGATAGAGTCTCAAAGTCATCTCATCCTCAGAGTGACCGGCAAGCTGGGTATGGCTATGTGAGATTGATGATGTGAGAACCCATGGAGTATGTAGACAGTATTCTAGGAAATTCGAGTTCAGTGGCTGGTGATGTGACCTTGGCGACATGACATGGAGAAATAATCTTGGCGACGTGCTTACTTCAGGTGAAGATTTTACCCCTCATCAAACGAAATTTATATTTCATCCTTTTTTATTTTGAATGAAATCTTGATATTATTAATAATACACTATGCTTCTCTCTCTCCTCCTCCCCATCGTCGATGCACCAACACCGGAGCCACTAATCCCCACAACAAAAACCCTAGTCCCCGTCAAGATCTAGTGCATGATCATTATGTTCATCACCGCCTCCTCGTTGGAGTCTCGCCGTACTATATCAAGTGGAAAGAAGGCCTAATCCTCTTACCCACGCAATTCGCTGGCAGAGTGTTCCTCACTACTACTTTTATGTAGTTCCTGAGCAATTCGAACAAGGCTTTCGAGAAATTGACGGCCCAAAACTACCCTTTCGCATTCATGTTGGCGAGTGTTGGGTGCTTGGTCGCTATGTTGGCGGATTGTGTAAATCTCTATTTATTGGAAGCAGAGGAATAGTGATGGTGGAGATTTTAGGGTTCAAGGTACTAATACAAATTTTGTCTTCTTATAAATCGTGTGTGTATATGTGTGTGTGTGTGTGTGTGTGTGTGTGAGCGCGCGCGCGCGCGCGCGAGCATGCAAGTGTATGTACACATTTTGGAAATGTGAATTTGCAGTAGATGAGTATAGGCTTAGAAAATTGTACTTAAGGAAATGACATATGCTATGGAAATTGACTATTCTCTGCTCGTTAGGGTTTTAATTTTCAAGGTTTTGGAATGGTCATGACGTGAGCTCAACCTTAAACTGAGACTGTTCCTTTTTAGAGCATATCCCAACCCAATTCTTCAATTTGGAGAACAAAATTTATTTACATAATTTTACTACCCAAATCTCTATATCTAGACATTTATTCAAAATCTAATTGTATAACAAATTTCCCTCCAAAACTTGGATTATGTTTTTCAAAAGTTTAATTAAATATATTTGTTATGGTAGAAATTTGGGATGAGCAATCAACAGTCAGAATTGCTCATAAGATCGATAATGACCTCAGCAACCTACACAAGGAAATAAACGTTACTGGTCGGGGAGAGGCCGCTACAAACTCCTCTAGCGTGGAGATGAGACCGAGATGAGGTGACTAGAGAGATCCTAACAAAAAGTTTGTATGGATATAGCTCAAAGAGTGAGAGTGCAGTTACCCCTTTCTAGTGGAGGGTGAGTAGCCTTTTATAGGAGGACAACGTGGAGGCGTGCAAGAAGATTGCGACACAATCATTGGGCAGCTAAGTATGCAAGCCGTGTCCAAAGATTTTGGAGTAAAAAGAAGAGGATGCCAAATGGAGACAGCACTGCGAATGTAGGTGATCTGGTAGAGATGGAGTCTCAAGTTCATCTCATCCTCAAGGTAACAGGCGAGCATATCCTCAAGTTTATCTAATCCTCAAGTCCATCTCATCCTTAAGGTGACGGGTGAGGTTCATCTCATCCCCATCCTCAAGTTCATCTCATCCTCCAATTCAAGATAGGCGACATGAGAATCTGTGGAGGACGTGGACGACATTCTAGGAAGTTCGAGCTTATAAAATGACAATCATATGGGATAAGGCGACATGACATCTCGACAACATGCTTAATTCAGGTCTTTAGCAAGTAAAGATTTTACCCCCATCAGTTGCCCCTACTCGAGATGCCGAGATGAAACATTTGGCATCGTCAAGTTCCAAATCATGGGGTGTTGATAGATGACATAAGCACGTAATGATGGCATGCCCTTACAAGTTGACACTTGGAAGTGCATTGATGATGGAGTGACCTTTCACCTGCGAACGGCGAGATCAATGTAATGGCGATCTTAATAAAATGTAGTTTTTCTTCATATCTATTTTTTCTCATATCTACTTTTCTTCAATAGCAATGTGCTTGTTTCTATTGGCGATATCATCACTAATGAATGTAATGAAACTGTCGAGATGAACTTTGGCGGACAAAAATTATTTTAAATCACCTTAACCAGGAAAACATTAAACTTAAACATTTCAATCAGAATAGTCAAGTGAGACACTTTGGCAAGCAAGATGCCTTAGTTAAATAATTGGAGGATGCCACTCTCAATCATTTTTGCA
>BRYE01000017.1:15981579-15986579 GCA_030159115.1 Actinidia arguta var. hypoleuca | reverse complement strand
AGAGATAGAGACCAAATAGGGAGAGAGTAGACATATCACAAAGAAAGAGCTCGCAGCAGTTCGGTAGCTAGAGATAGAGACCAAATAGAGAGAGAGCCGACAGATCATAAAGAGAGCTTGCAACAAAGAGAGAGAGAGAGAGAGCTCACAGTCGCACGACGACATCCAAAGCCTCGTCAGAGTAAGGCAAAGCCTCATCGGAGTTAGGCGGAGACAAACTCTTCCTCAATCGAACCAAATTGAGACAAGACAAATCAAATCAAAATTAGTTAGACCAAATCAAAGACCTATCAAAACAAATCAGAGACTAGCGGACCACGTGAAACACAAATCAAACTAACCCAAGCCAAATCTAACCAAACCAAGCCTTGTAGAAGTCAAATCGAGGCAAATTGAGACTCGTCGGTGTCAAATTAGAGTTAATTGGAGCTCTAAAGGGGCAGTAAAAGTCAGGAGAAGCAGATCCAGCATTGTCTGAGCCACTTTGGAGTTCAAAAATGTCAAATCTACAACCTAGGATCTAATTCGAAAGTCACCGGAGGTTGGGGTGCAAGGGGAGACTCTGGCGAAAGTCACCGGAGGTCAGGTAAGGTTTCCAAGGGCCTATTTGGCTTTGATACCATAATACTTTGGCTTAACCATGTATTCTCATTAAGTAGAATAGAATAATCAGAAGAAGAAACAAAAGATATATGTAATAACCCTAATAAGAGAAAGACTAAACTACCCTTAGGAAGCTAACAAATATATATATACATATATATATATATATATATATATATATATATACACATTCACAAAGGGGTGTTTCCCCACCCATGTCTTTCAGTCAATAGGTCCTTGGTCTAGCGACTTTGACAATTTTGTACGACCCTTCTCATCTTTAAAATATGTGATGATATCATCCATCCATGTCAGGTTTGTTGTTGCTTGGCATACTGTTTTGGAGACATCAATGCTTAGATTTGGCAAGAATTCCAAAGGAACACTCATATCTAAGATGAAATCAAAAGCTGAGGCTAGGTTAGACAATGCATCAGCTTTCTTGTTCTCCCCTTTGGGAATTTGGCGGATCTTGAAATTTTTGATCTTCATTGACATGGCCTTCACCTCATCCATATATGTCACCATTTGAAAATATTTGGCGAGGTAATCTCCTTGGACTTGGTTACCACAAGCTGAGAATCATTGTAGACGTCCAAGGATTCTACTTCCAACTTAGTTGCGACTCTCAGACCGGCGAGGAGGAGTGTGAGGATGTTGTTCATTAATTCGTTTCCTAGCATCTCGCTCGAACCTCTTGATTTTCAGCTCGCCCCTATAGTCTATTCGTCAAGTATCAGGTTACTTCCTCTTGTGTTCATCATTTCCTCACCTCCTCTACTTGGCCTCCGCCAACTATTCAGTCGTAATATATTTGTCAGCCTTACTCTAGAGTGCCGATAAGATTTTAAGGACACTTTGGAAGAGAGAATCAAATAGTGGACCTAGACGAAGGCCCTCCATCATTGCCATGATAACCACCTTATCACTGTGATCTTCTACTTCCAGGACAACTTGACTAAATTGCCTAATATAATCTTTCAAGCACTCCCCATCTTTCTGGTGAATTGTAAAAGGATGGGAGACGTTTTTTTGCCTAACTCTATATCTCATGAAATTGGCAACAAAACGTCTACTCAAGTCGCCAAACGAATCAATGGTTATAGGAGAGAACTTTCTGAACCATGACCTCACCGGACCTTTCAAAGTAAGCTACAAAACTTTGCACATGACCTTATTCGAATACCCTTACAGCATCATCAAGTTCTTATATGAATCCAAGCGATCCATGGGATCTGTCTTTCCTTCGTTTACTTCGAGCTAGAATGGTATTTTGAACCTGGACGAAACTCAAACTTTTACGACTCTTTCCGTGAATAGAGGCTCGGTTTGCTTTACCAAGGCATCCACAGTAACGGGGGCATTTGTGCCGGGATTGGTGGCGTCGATCCGAGCATCCAAGTCTTTAAATTTTTGCGCGAGGTGATCTTCCCCTTCTCCTGGTTTCCTCACCCTCCGTATCATAAGTTCGACTAGATGATCGAGACATTGACATGACAAGACTCCTTCTCATCTAGAGTGAAAGCTTGTCGATCAGTGAGAAAGGCGAGGTTGATTCGCATCTTCCGGGATAGGTGCGGTGGCAAGAGGTAGATTGGTTGTGGTGAGGTGTTGTACCAAGCGGGCACTTATCTCATTCATGATCCTAATCTGCTCGGCGATTCCATGCATGTCACGACGAATGCCCTCGAGATCTGGAGCTTGATTACTGCTCACCAATGGACATGCTTTGTTATCTTAAGGGTTATTGGTACTTGGTCTAGACAATAAGTGGCAACGCAGGTGCATAGAGTATTGAGAATTGTCGTTCCCATAGACAGCGCCAAATTGTTGTGGTAGAAATCTGGGATGAACAATCAATAGTCAGAATCGCTCTTTAAGCTCGGTATTTTCCTCCGCAATGACCTCGATGACCTCGGGGTGATGACCTAGGCTACCTACTCAAGGAAATAAACGTTACTGGCCAATGTGAGACCCCTACAAACCCCTCTGGCACCGAGATGAGGTGACTAGAGAGAGTTTAACAAAAAGTTTATATGAATATAGCTCAAAGAGTGAGAGTGCAGGTACCCCTTTCTGGTGGAAGGTGAGCGGCCTTTTATAGGTGGAGAACGTAGAGTCGTGCGAGAAGATCCCGGCATAATCATCAAGTAGCTAAATATGGAAGCCGTGTCTGATGATTTGAGACTAAGAGGAGGAGGATGCCAAATGGAGACAACACCGTGAATGTAGGAGATCTAGTGGAGATGGAGTCTTAAATTCATCTCATTCTCAAGGTGGCGGGCGAGATTCATCTCATCCTTAAGGTGGCAAGTGAGGTTAATCTCATCCTTATCCGCCGCCGCAGCCTCCTCCTCCTCCTCCTCCTCCTCAAGTTCATCTCATCCTCTAGTTCAGGATAGGTGACACGAGAATCTGTGGAAGACGTGGACGGCATTCCAGGAAGTCCAAGCTTATTAATTGACGACCGGATGGGATAAGGCGACATGCTTAATTCATGTTTTCCGCAGGTAAAAATTTTACCCTCGTCAATATTCAATATTGATCTTATTTTATTCATTCTCTGCTCTCTTTTTCTCCTTTCAATTTTCCCGAATCTGAGTTATAACTACCTCCTATTTTTAGGAGCTGTTCAGCATAGGAAATCTAGCAGGGGTGCGGGGACCTCGCGGTCACAGATTCAGGTAAGATTTAAGTTTCTAATTATGAAATAATGCTTCATGTATGCAAAGCCTAGCTTGGAAGTGAATAACCACATTTCACATAGAAATTCATATTTAAAACTGGAATGTCATTTGGAATGGCTATGAAGCGCTGTGGAACTCAGCTGACTAAATCTTTCCTTCATGCTTCAACAGGTTCGTAACGGCACAGATCATTTTATGAATGCCTTGCTTATTATATCTCTGTCCTTTGAAGACAGTGTGCTGTTGATAATAACCTTATGTTTCCATTCTGAATTCGAAGGCATTTCAATTGGCCTAGTGGATACAGAAGCTAGGGCTTGGAGAGCCCTTTGGACTGTCAGCCCGCCCAAGGTTTTCGCCACCATAGCAATGGGAATAGCCCTCCTGAGGACGATCCCTGACCATCCTCTCTTGTCCTGCATTGCACATGCTTTTGCCTTTTCCGTCTCAAGTCCTGTTAATGTCGCCGTACGGATAGTAATACATTCCACTACACCAGGCGTTGTCGCGGACTGGATTATGCCATATTCATGGGCCTCACGTCGTGGGTTTTCATTGATCTCTCCGTTAACCATTTACTTTTCATAGGTTACTTACCGGAGCGACCCTAAACCTCATTGCAAGCTTATGGAGGTGCTTTTGGGGGTTGGGGTAATTGCTGTTGTAATGATTTGGGATACGCCAAGTCATGTTTATGGAGGTGGGTGATCTCCGATCTCCATGTTTTTGATTCCTGAACTAGTGTTTTAGTTGAACCATCAGAGACCTCTAGTTTTCAGAAATATAAAAATGCTGAGATGCAAGTAAAGGCTGACGGAGTTTTGAACCTGCTATCAAGTTTCAGTAAGCCCTCTTTGTTTCTGTAGTTGGTGCACAGACTAAGCTTTTTTCTGATTATTACCTTCAGATTGTACAAACCTGAAAATATATGTGCATATTTTTGTTTTGTACATTAGGCATTTTAATCCAAAATAAGGCTTCATTTGGATATATGTGACTTTCAAATGATGTATTCGGCACTATTAATCAACAGCAGTAGCTCAAGTTTAGATTGGATTGTTTACATATGGATTTAGATATTGAGTTTCGAAGTTTTAACGTGATAGATTTAAAATGACTATTTAATGGGGTTGTTTTGAAATCCCTCATGGTAAGGGTTGTAGTTAACAGAGGATCCTAATAAAATACATTTCTTCTACCTCTAATCCGTCTAGTTTCCCAAGCAACCTACAGCTAATTCTCTCTTATTTTTGTGATACTGTGCATTTCATTCATTTGAAATCCACATCTACCCCAATAGAGCCCAAGGCTGTGTTAGGATCAAAGATTTGGCAAGTGAAAAAGGAAAGGCAAATGGAAAAGTTAGCGGATCTAATGGTCTTGAACGGTTAGATCCTCTAACTTTTCCATTTCCATTTGCTTTTCCCCCACCAAATCCTTGATCCAAATACAACCCAAGAGTGATGAAATTGAATTGTGATCAATTTGAAGTTTGGAAAGCTGGATAACTATTTCATAAGGATATATGGAGCTCAGTGTTTGTTACAGTATCATTGCAAGGATATTGTTGCTTTCATGAGGGCTAATCTCTTTAAATTGTCATTTCATACTGCTTACTTTGTAGTCCTCATGAAACTGGACTTAATTCTTATTTTGCAGCATATCATGAGTATCGATTCTTTTCAACATAACTGTGCCAATTTTTATTGA
>BRYE01000017.1:15949079-15951579 GCA_030159115.1 Actinidia arguta var. hypoleuca | reverse complement strand
CTGAAAGAGAGGTCAAATCATAAAACTGTGCATCTCATGCTTTCAAATAATCTCCCGGTGGATTATTCCGTTGAAGAGTTTAAAAGAAGTTTAACAGATCTAAATAGCTTTGTAATCTGGTAATTGATCTTTAATAAGAATTACATCAAGACTAATTCCTATATAATGATCTTCTTCATTTAGAATGTCCTTTTTAAATTGTTTTAATTGATTAACTCTTTTAATTACCATTAATCTTGTTGGTATGATAGAGAGCAATCTGTTTGGTTGGATGAAAGATTGGTTTTGGAATATGGATTTTAGGTCTAGGGTGTTTATCCATATTATCTTTGTTCTCTGAGGTTATCTCTAATTTATTTAGCTTTTGGGTTTGAACCTCTATGAAAGAGTCCCAATAATCTCTACAGTTATCAGAATGTTGACTGTCCGTGTCATTTGGATCTTGAGCTTCACCAGCCAAAGCTGAAAACATAGCAATGGGAGAAATGACCATGGCCTTTTCAGAATCTCTATTTGATGTGCTTGCTTCTGATGACAACTGTTGGAAATTCTCCATGAACTGACTTTTGATCATTTCCAAACCTTGATATGAATCTGAACTGGAGAAATATTTTATTCTTCCTTTTTCATTGCATTGGCTAATACTTGAAAAATGTTTGAGGGAAGAATAGGATCCTGAGGTTTCGAATGTTGGGCCTCATAGGCCTGCTTGTATTAATTTGTAGTGGATTTGATTAAAGATATTACTTCATCATCTTTAAACCCATCCTACCATTTGAGCCAAAATGTTCTTTGAAGAACATGGCAATTTAGATTGTCAAAACTGAATTGTAGATTCCATTTTCAGTACCAAGTAATTCTAAATTTAGTACAAAAATGATTTTTTTTAAGATTTTTTTTTTTTTGCTGTTCTTCCTTTTACCCTGGGTTGAAATTCATACCACGAAGGAAATGTTTCAAAATGATTGATTTTGGTAAAATGGACATTTCTGGTCCAATTTTTTTCCACCAATGCATAAACCATAATGGGAACCCGAAAGTTTTCGAAATATTTGGATTTAAAGAGAAAAATCAAGTGTGGGTTTGGGGTGAATTTTGATAGTAAAAAGTAAAATTCCACGCTTGGATGTAATCTCAATAGTTGAAATGAAAATCTTTGGGATTGGATAATTTTAAAATTTTGGGTTTTGCAGGGTCTAATCCCCATTCCTAGGGATGTAATACTTTTATAATATAACACTTTGAATGTGTTATGGGAGTTAAAATCTCCATAGTTTATATTATTATGGACAATCTGAACATATTTTGTTTCCACAAGCATTGCTTCATAGACATATCTGAGTCTCCCGTCCAAAACTATATAAGTTTGGTTTCCCAGGTATGATTTTGATGCCATTGTTGATCTTGAGTTTGGAGATGAAAAACATTCTCCACATGGCTCTTTTGATGATAAACTACTTCAGTAACCAAAGCTTCTTTAGCAGTTTCGGTCTTTGAATGACCTTTAGATGGTACTGTAGAACTCAGTTTTGGATAATCAGAATGGAAAACTCGTTTTGCCTTAAAACTCTTTTTTGCTTGCTTTTGATATTCTTTTTGCTTTGGATAAATATTTTCGTACTGTTCTGTTTTATAGATCAAAGGTACATATTTATAGATCCTATCCACAATTGGTATCAGAGCCATGATTGATTAAGTATATAGTTATTATACATAGGTGATCCCCTGTAATGGTTAATATTGTATAAATATTCATCCTCCTCTTTGATAGATGAAAAAGTTTTCTTAAATACCAACAAAGGATCACCGAAGTTGTATGGCTGAATCTATGCTGTAAAAGCCTAGTAGGTCAGGCGATAATAATCAAGGAATTCCTGTAAATGGTTGACAGATGTGTCCAAAGTTGGTATCCAAAGAATTCAATTTCAACATGTAGAGAAGAAGATGAATAATGATATACTTCATTAACCTACAAAGTCATCTTAGTATAATATCATGTTATTAAAGCATGGATATTGCATTATCAAGTACATCTATCAAAAATTCAGAAATAATTAAATTTTCTCAAACTCAACAACTAAATCAGTGGACAATTCATGATAGAGATAAGAAAAAAGAATATCAAAAGCAAGCAAAAAGCCGTTCTAAGGCAACTCAGAATGCAGGAAAAAGAGTTTTTCATTCTGATTATCCAAAAATGGGTTTTACAGTACCATCTAAAGTTCATTCAAAGACCAAAACTGCTAAAAAAGTTTTGACTTCTGAAGTAAGTTTATCATCAAAAGAGCCACGTGGAGAATGTTCTTCATCTCCAGACTCAAGATCAACAATGGCATCAAAATCCTTAGTTTATCAAAGGTAGATACCTGGGAAACCAAACTTATATGGTTTTGTAAGGGAGACTCATATATGTGTATGAAACAATGTTTGTGGAGACAAAATCTGTTCAGATTGTCAATAATCCTGTAAACCATGGAGATTTTAAAACTCCAATAACACA
>BRYE01000017.1:15939079-15941579 GCA_030159115.1 Actinidia arguta var. hypoleuca | reverse complement strand
ATGGAATCAGCCACTGGAATCCCCAGATATATAAAGGGAAATGAGCCTTGAGAGAACCTCGTTATATCCTTTATTCGATCCAGGTCAGATTCATAGATTCCTGCTTCATGGAAGCTAGATTTAGCCAGATTTATACACAAACTAGAGCAGTCTTCAAAGTGATTGAGATTTTCCATAAGGAGGGAGATAGAGGTGGGATCTCCTATAGAAAAAAGGACTAAGTCGTCAGCATACGCCACGTGAGTGATTTTTAAGCCCCCACATCTCGGATGGAAATTGAAATCTGGGTTTTGGTGCAAGTCTCTCATACTTCTAGAGAGGTATTCTAGATAGAGCACAAATAGGAATGGGGATAGGGGATCCCCTTGAGAACCCGTGTAGAGACCCATTGAAGAACCCGTGTAAAGACCCATTGAAGGCAAGAGAGAAGGAGGTAGATGTTTGTAGGGCTGCAAGCATGTCCTTAACAAATGCCCAGTCAACTGTGTCAAAGGCTTTCCTTAAATCAATATTCAAGGTGCATCTCAGATTTGTTCTTTTCCTACTGTACTGCCTTAGAAGTTCCTGCAGGAGAAAAATATTATCAACCATGGCCCTATTTTGGATGAATGCAACTTGGGCTAGATCAATGATGTTGGATAGAGCAGGGGCAAGTCTTGAGGCAATGATTTTTTAGATAACTTTGTAGACAACATTGTAGCAAGCAATGGGTCTAAAGTCCTCAACCTTGTCTGCATCTTTAGATTTGGTAATCAGAGCAATGACAAAGTGATTGATCTATTTAAGGATTTGGCCCGAGGAGAAGAATTCTAGAATAGCTGTTGTGAAGTCTGCACCCATTGTGTCCCAAGCCTGCTTGAAAAAGAGGGAAGAGTAACCATCTGGGCCAGGGGCTTTGTCCACCCCTATGCTATAGAGAGCCTTTCTGATTTCTTCCTCCATAACAGGGAGAGCAAGTGCTAGGGATTGAGACTGATCCAGTAACTTTCCATAGCGGACAATTTCTGGGTTAAGCCTTGTGCAAATTCTTTTAGTATCAAGCAGCCCCCCTGATTTGCTAGCTTGATGATGATCTGGTCCCATCCCCAAGAGAGATGGAAGGTATATTATTCCTCTTATGCTTGCTTTTGATCAAATTGTGGAAAAACTTTGTCCCTTTATCAGAGTTCTTCAAAAATTTGTCTTTGGCAATTTGTGAGCAAAAATTCATTTCTACCTCTGCTAGCTTAAGGGCTTTAGCTCTGAGATCAGGGATAGCTACTTGAAGAACTGGGTCATTTGGATTGCTATGAAGCTGTTGCTGGGCTTGCTGCAACTCCTTTTCAGCAGCTAAAGATCGAGCAAAGATATGGGAGAAATGAAGCTTGTTTAAGGACTTGAGGGGCTCTTTAAGAACTTTAAGCTTTTTACATAGTTGATACATGGCATTTCCTTCCACATGCATATCCTAATAATTACGAACTATGGCTTGAAAGTTATCACGATTCACCCACATATTGAAAAATTTGAATGGGATTGGGCCACAATTATTTTCTTCCAAGAAAGAGACTGAACAAGGGGAGTGGTCCTAGAATTTCCCTGGAGGATCAAAGTGAGCTTGATCCAGAATACCTCTCTAAGACCATTCATTGTTAACTAATGCTCGATCTAGCTTGCACTAGACAGTATTGTTTGTCCATGTGAAAAATGCTCATGTGGATCTTAGGTCAGAAAGCCACAAGTCGTAGTAGCAATCCTTGAAGTCCCTAATTTCATATGTCATAATAGGAAGCCCGTTGATTCTTTCATCATTACTTAGAACATTATTGAAGTCCCCTAGGAGAATCCAAGGGTGATGATGTATGGAGCTGAACCTGCGTAAGTTTTATCCAAAGGGATCTTCTCCCCATCGCAGTATTTAAAAGCATATACAAATATAATGGAAAAGACTAAGCTAGAGGACTTACAAGTGGCTTGGTAGTATATGGCTTGGTCAGATGTCTCTAGAATGTCCAGAGCTATTAACTCTTCTTTCCAGATCACTAAAATCCGATCGTTTGGATGGTGATTGAAATTGTCCACCATTTTCCAACCCCATAGCTTGTTTCTGGCTAACCCCTCCAGAGATTGGTTATTGAGCTTTGTTTCTATTAGGCCCATGATAGCTGGCCTGATATTCTTTAGGTGCTTTAGCACCCCATTCTGCTTCAGAGGTGAGTTGAGGCCTCTGATGTTCCAAGAGGTAATGATCATTGTTTTATAGGAATGGGGGAGTTACCCCCCATGTCCACACAAAAATCCGCAAAGGTGATTGCTTTCTTGATTTTTCCTTGGCTTTCTTTTTCCTTCTTTTTCCCTTTCCCTCCCCCTTTTAACGAGGCTAGGGTGGGATTAGAGGAAGATGTTTTGTCCAGATCTTTAATAGGCATGGAGATGGGAGGATGCTTTTTGGCCTGCTGAGTAGTTCCCACCTTCGGGCCACCAACTGGTGGGTTGTTCTGTCGAGCTATTTTTCCTGCTT
>BRYE01000017.1:15926579-15929079 GCA_030159115.1 Actinidia arguta var. hypoleuca | reverse complement strand
TTATTTATTTATTTTTGTGGAGTTCACGGGGTGGTTGTTGTAATCTTGTAGTTATCAAATTCAACCTAGCAGGAATTGGTACCAGTGTTTCTCTAATGTGTCCAACAAACAAGTCCAACACAATACATAACCACCATCCATGACAATTTCTCTCTTTCCCAGATGTTTAAATTCAGACACTTCACGCCTTTCACACATCTAGCTAGATTTCTGCACTTGCCCCCCTAGGCCTTTTGTTGAAGATTTGTTAGAGTTTTGGATGGCAAGTGTCACATGAGTAGCACGTGGCGTGTTTACATAAAAATTTGTTGACAAAAATGTCCGTTAGGTATAGGGTTTGGGCTTTCAAATCAACATCCAAACGTGATCTTCACTCCCCCCCCTTTTCACATGTTTGTGGACTACAAACTAAAAATATAAACACCGGTGCTTAACTTTTTCTTTATCATCTCCCACCTATCCCACTTAGTCTAGATTGGCGTAGCAGTGAGGTATTTTGTGTATGGTAGCGGTCAAGTCATGATCTATGGCCGGAAGGTAGTGGTGGGGAGGAAGAGAGAAAACTGAATGGGTTATGGAAGATAGTAATAAGAAACAATGAAGGGTCAAAATATAATTTGGCAGCTTTCGTTAACGGTGTCAAGTTTGTTTTTGATAATTGATATAGTTGGACGGGTTTAGCCTTAATTGGCTGGGTATTCACTGTAATTAACCAAAAAAATGTGGTGGGTGGGGGCGTGGGGTAGTCCTGTTAGGGGGAGCTTGATAAAAAAGATGTCAACTCAACTTTGTTTCATAATTCCATTTAAATACATGTTTTCTGTCTCATAGGACTTTGGGGTTTTCCCTTATAGACCAAAATCCAACACCATGAGACAACCAAATGGTTGCTGATCTTCTGCTGACCCTATCATCTTAAAGGTCTTCTCCCTGCTTTGCTTGGTCCACCCCCAAGGCCATTTACAATATTTGAATAGCCTTCATTAGATACACACGTGATACTTTGACTCTGCCTAATGCTCTTTTTTTTTTTCTTGTTTTTTTTCTTTATTTTTTTGCACTTTTTCAAATTGAGGATCTAGAAATTAACTGAAATGGTTTGTTGAAAAGTGTGATGGGAATAAGAAAAAAGCAAAAAGGTTGAGTGGACCTTAATACTGTTCTTAGTGTATTGTTTGGAATAGGAGAGTTAGTGTATTCTCTAAAACTCTCTCATGCATTTCCCTTTAGACATATTTTGTGCGCGTGAAATGTGTGTGCAATCGTGCGTATGCGTTCTAAAAGTGTCTGCAATTATTTTCTTGAGTTAATAAAATTTTATTATTCTTATCGCACAAAAAAAATGTGTATACAAAAGTGCAATTAAAAATGACAATGAGGCAAGTTGAGACGGATTTGGCAGAAACCATATCTAGTCCATTTAAGAAAATTCTTCCCCAAACCCTAACGAGGCGATGATAGAAATCCCAACTCCATCAATCATCCGCTTAAGTCGCCCTCGCCTCGTCTAAAATATTTCTGTAATTTGTTTGACTTTAAAAGAATTGTTGTACACCAAA
Source organism: Actinidia arguta var. hypoleuca (assembly GCA_030159115.1). Taxonomy (NCBI): domain Eukaryota; kingdom Viridiplantae; phylum Streptophyta; class Magnoliopsida; order Ericales; family Actinidiaceae; genus Actinidia; species Actinidia arguta. The sequence continues at coordinate 15,927,520 of BRYE01000017.1, read as the reverse complement.
AAGTTAAAAATTATTTAACCATAATGACCAAAAAAATATGTATAACTAACCATAGAACACATAAAAATATGTATAACTAACCAAAAAAAATATGTATAACTAACCATTTTTACTATTCTGAACATATTGAAAAATCACCTAAAATATCTAATTTATATTATTTTTTATGATTCTAAAAACTTTGTATAAAAGAACAAAGATGTTTTGATTGGTGTAAAAAAAATTAGAAACTTATTTACGAAAATATATTATTTGTTGATGATTAAATAGCATGAAATTTTTAAAATGGACAAACAATATGGGACAGAGAGAGTAAGTTTAATAATGGTAGAAACCTCAAACTTTTAAGTGATATAAACCAAAAAAGTGTATTTTTGTAATTTCAGATCTAATCAAGCTGGTGTAAAGGGACAAATTATACAATGATGTAATATGGCCTTACTAGGGCAGGAACCTCCGCCGAGCTACCGCTAGGAAGCAAGCTCGGTGGTCCCCTGCACTGGAGCTCGGTACAGACACCGTTGAGTATTGGCCTTGCTAGGGCAGAGGTCTATGTCGAGTCCTTGCTACAGAGCGAGCTCGTAGGTCCTCTGCACCGTAGATCGAAGAAATCGCTACTGAAGACGCACCGTCCGAGCCAAGGCTTTCGTTACATTCGAGGTGTTGCAACTCAGCAAGTTCGGAACAATAACTGCGCTAGAAGCTTGGGCGAGGGGCAACGGCCGACGGTATTCTTAGGGATGTTAGGGGACGGAAGGTGACTTCCACATCAGAATTCCATCTGACAGCCCCCACGCCCGAATGGAGACTCTGACAGCTGATCATGAGTCACTAGCCACGCCGTAGGAGCATGGCTGGGTCAGCGGCCTACTCATTGACATAGCAGTCAGCGCGTACAAGCACGCCGAGCTGTAGTCTGTCGAGTGACAAAAATAGTTATC
>BRYE01000017.1:15916579-15919079 GCA_030159115.1 Actinidia arguta var. hypoleuca | reverse complement strand
TATGATTATAGTGTTTTAAAAGAAAAGAGTCCATAGCTATCTGAAATTGGTCTTGGCATTCGAACTTTGATTTTGGCGTTCGAACGCTCAGGCTAAATGTTGGGTTCTCACTCTCTATCCGTTCGAACGCTGCACAAAGGCGTTCGAACTTTAAGACTAAATGTCTGATTTTGACTTTCTGTCCATTCGAACGATGCACGGAGGCGTTCGAACGCTATGACTAAATGATTAAGCTTTCCTTCTCTGTGCGTTCGAACGCTGGGCTTGGCATTCGAACTCTAAGGCTAAAAGTAACTACCATCCGAACGCTATAAAGTGTTCTAAAAGTGGCGTTCGAACGTTGAGGTTAAAAGTCTAGACCGTTCGAACTCTGTTCATGGGCGTTCAAACGTTACCTGCGTGGGTTTGCAGGAACAGTAGCTGGTCCTAAATATTTTGCCCAAAACTCAACCCAAATCTAATCAAATCTTTTCGAGACTTATGGGATACTATGAATGACCTACTAGCCCTAAAATATCTCAAAATCAACCCCTCATTTTAACCCTATCATGGTAGATCTAGTTTTAAACCAACACCAAAATCTTAATATACATATACATATATTTATATCATTTAGAGTGGTTACCTTTCTTTCAATTCCGAGTTTAAGCCTCTAATGGCATGTAGTTGAGCTTCTAAAATCCCCTTTTTTTTTCCTTCTCCTTCCTCATTTCTTTCTTTTCTTTCTCTTTTCTCTTTCTTCTCTCTCCGAATGTGTGTGTACCTATATTTGCTAAGACACATGGGAAATAATCCCATGTGGCTCGCCTCTTTTTAATCTGGTGTTCCCTTTTTATTTTTTATTTTATACTATTGGCATTCGAACGCCCTCCTTAGCGTTCGAACTCTAAGAAGAAAACGTGAGTTGGAGATATTGAGAGTATAAAATCTGTCACAGGCGGTAGAGTTTGAACTCTTTCTTTAACGTTCGAACTGTAAGAAGGATTCTGGGTTTAGCGTTTGAACGTCTCTCCTAGCGTTCGAACCCTAAGAACAAAACTGGGCGGAAATAAAATTTTTGTTTCAAGGATTCTTAACTTAGACTTGAGTCTTCTAACTTAATACTTAACCTCCTTAATCGACATACGGATCATGATTTATGTATTTAACGAATTTAACGGATTCGGGGTGTTACATTCTCCCCTCCTTTAAAAAAGTTTGTCCTCAAACTTGGCTAATGTCATAATCTATATTGTTTACTCCGTATTCGATTTACGATCTTCATAGCTTTATCATGCTTCCGTTGCGCTACTCTGATAACATTCTTTGGGCAATCAATTATCTATCTCGTGATCGTTAACATATCTGATTATGGGTTAACTCTTCTGTTGCGACTGCCTCTATTGCCCTCTCAGTGGGCAGCCTACAACATGGAGTTCCAATTGATATTAACCAAGACAACTCGGCCTTCCCGAGATGCCTGGCCAAACGACATCATCAAAATGGTAGATAAAGTTTCAACAAAATACTGTTACTGTAAAATATAATTATTTAGTTTCCTTCTACAAGCGTACTTTAACTTATTACAACGTTCATTCAAATAGAAACGGATAACGCTCTCGGATTTCATCTTCACGTTCCCAAGTTGATTCTTCCCACGTATGGTTTTTCCATAGTACTCGCACTAGCGGAATGACCTTGTTTCTAAGAACTTGATCTCGACGATCCAAAATCTCAATCGGCTTCTCGATGTAGCTTAAATCTTTATTCACCTCTAAGGGATAGTGATTAATTACATGCGTAGGGTCATGGACATACTTCTGTAGCATTGAGACATGAAAAACATCATGAACATGGGAAAGCTCCGGTGGAAGTGCAATACGATAAGCAACGGCTCCAATCCGTTGAAGAACTTCAAACGGTCCGATGTATTTCAATTTCAACTTCTCCTTTTTGCCAAATCGACTTATTCTTTTGGAAGGAAATACCTTTAAAAACACATGATCCCCTTCCTCGAACTCTAAATCTTTCCTCCGAACGTCTGCATAGCTCTTTTGGCGACTCTTAGCGGTTTGAAGTCTTTGTTGAATCACCTTGATCTTATCGGTTGTGAGTTGTGCAATCTCTGGGCCTAATATTTGTCGTTCCCCTACTTCGGTCCAATAAACGGGAGATCTACATTTCCTTCCATAGAGTGCCCCATACGGTGCCATTCCAATGCTTGCATGAAAACTATTATTATAGGCGAACTCCACAAGTGGCAAATGTGCTTTTCAATTTCCTTGAAAATCTAGTACGCATAGTCGTAACATGTCTTCTAAAGTCTAGATGGTCCTCTCTGATTGTCCGTCCGTCTGTGGATGAAAAGCGGTGCTAAAATTCAACTCGGTGCCTAAAGCTCGTTGCAAACTTTTCCAAAACTTCGACGTAAACCTCGGATCTCGATCCGACACTATCGACACTGGCGTACAATGTAGTCGTATAATTTCTGCAATCTAAAGGTTCGCATACTTCGACAAAG
>BRYE01000017.1:15909079-15914079 GCA_030159115.1 Actinidia arguta var. hypoleuca | reverse complement strand
TTGGTTATTCCTCCTTCCTGCTGGAGGTTGCTGGACTGAGGCTGATGCTGGTGTTCCAGCTCCTTGAATTCTACTTCTCGTTGGACAATCTCTAATCTGGTGCCCTTCTTGGCCACACCCATAGCAAGCCATGCTTCCTTTACGACACTCTCCCCAATGCTTCCTTTGACAAGTTGGACATGTCGGTAACTCATTGAATCTATTACTTCCTTGAATTACAGTATTCCTTTGCGGGGTTGATGAATTTCTACTCGACGATCCTGAACTTTGTCTTTTTGAACTTTGTCCTCTGCTCGTATTTTCTCCTGACCTCTTCTTATTGTTCTCTCGAAATTGAGACATCTCATTTAATGATCTCTCGGCAATCATTGCTCTTTAAAGAACTTCTTGATGGGTTGGTAATCGTAGTATGTCTACCTTATTGCGGATATTTCATCGCAGCCCTGCTTCAAACTTTCTCGCCTTGCGAGACTCCGTCGACACTATGTGTAGGGCATAACGGGATAATTCTATGAACTTGACATTATATTTTACTATGGTCATTTTTTCTTGCATCAAATTAAGAAACTCCATGATTTTATGATCCCTAACAATCTCAGAAAAATATTCATCATTGAACACTTCTAGAAATCTAAGCCACAACCACAATGGCTCCAACGGCTTCTTTAATTGCCACCAAATTAGTGTGGCTCTCTCAAAAGTAAAGGTAGCAAATACCACCTTCTGTTCTTCGGTGCACGGTAGGACTTCGAAAATTCTCTTGATTCCCAAAATTCAAGATTCTGCAGCCATAGGATCAGGGGTTCCTAGAAAAGTTAGGGGCATTAACTGTTGGAACTGTTTAATGGTGGTATGAGCCATCTCTTCTGCTCTTGGCATTTGTACCGCCGATTCTTCTAGTGCTTCAGCATTGTTATTGTTATGATTATCCTGGACTGCTTGAACGAGTCATTCTAAGATCCTTTCTATACGATTAATTCGGCCTTCGGGCTCTACGACCCCTCTACGGCCTCGGCCTCCCCATCTAGGCGGCATAGCTCACTACCAACATATCAAGCATTTAGACATTTATCATAACAATAGTTGCATTATACTTTAGCATATCAGATCTCGCATGGCATGTCGCACATATTCTAGTTAATTCTATAATTCTATCGAGACATGACTCGATCTTATGGTGTCAACCTATAACTCTGTGTACGGTGTCAACCTGATGCTCTATGTACGGTGTCAACCTGATGCTCTGATACCACTTTGTCATGCCCCGCAACCCGGCCTATGCGGATCGTGAACACGTGATAGCCGGTGGCTGGCCCACCTAGGCCTACTTACCTTCATACGGTTGATCACCTGTGCATACTCATTTAAAATGATACAATTTTCTCTTGTGCGGAAACATCATACTATATAAAAATATAAATGTGTGACGTGCACACAAATACAGAGCTGTGCCTAAGTTTTTAAACTACTTATGTACATATTGAGGTCAACTTTGATTACATTGTCTAGGGTCTAGCCCATAATCAAAGCTACATAATAAGGCTCGCAGGCCATAAAACTACATTTTACCTGCTAACTTCGTCTTAAGGCTCTTCGAGCTGGCTTCCTGAAAAGGTTTTTAAAAACGTAAGCTAAAAGCTTTGTGAATAACAATAATGCATGAACATAAAATACCATGGATCATTTCATAGCATACATATCGTAATCAGTATAAAGCATGTGATTAAAACTTCATAAACTTGAAGCTCACATAAACATGACATACATATCTTGAAAACGTACCGTGAGCATTGAACATATCATTGCTTCTTAAAATCATGAACATATCATAGGGTGTAACGACTCGGCTAATGACCCTTGGGTCATGCGTACTAACCATATAGGTTATGGGTGACTCTTTAGGCCTGAGATATCTCGATTATAGAGTGGACTTATTTTACGTCCCCCACTCTACCATTAGAACAAAAGTGTCACCATGCATACATACTTTGAACATACTTTACTTTTCACATAAATTCATGCTAAGTCATTTCAAATCATTCATCCATGGATTTGCAATACATAGCATAACAACATTTGCATATATTTAGAAGACATGGTATTCATATCATAACATATTCATTTAATGCATTAAAACATGGAAAGCAATTGAATATGCATAATAAGTATTGGAAACATTTCTAAAATACATAATTTTGTTCATGATATCATGTTACTCACTTGGGTTTCCTTAGCTAGGTGCTACGTCGTGTGTCTACATGTAAGGGATAGAAACATCAATGGCTAGGCATAGTAATACGGTATTAATGGACTTAAAGTAATACTACTCTCCATTTACCTTAGATACTTTTGTTCTAAGTGAAAAACCCTTAAACACAGACCTAAATCCTCTATTAGGTAGTCGAAGGGCTTAACATACTATGCATATGATTATAGTGTTTTAAAAGAAAAGAGCCATAGCTGTCTGAAATTGGTCTTGGCATTCGAACTTTGATTTTGGCGTTCGAACGCTCAGGCTAAATGTTGGGTTCTCACTCTCTATCCGTTCGAACGCTGCACAGAGGCGTTCGAACTCTAAGACTAAATGTCTGATTTTGACTTTTTATCCGTTCAAACGATGCACAGAGGCGTTCGAACGCTATGATTAAATGATTAAGCTTTCCTTCTCTGTGCGTTCGAACGTTAGGCTTGGCGTTCGAACTCTAAGGCTAAAAGTAACTACCGTCCAAACGCTATAAAGTGTTCTAAAAGTGGCGTTCAAACGTTGAGGTTAAAAGTCTAGACCGTTCGAACTCTGTTCATGGGCGTTCGAATGTTACTTGCGTGGGGTTGCAGGAACAGTAGCTAGTCCTGAATATTTTGCCCAAAACTCAACCCAAATCTAATCAAATCTTTTCGAGACTTTTGGGATACTATGAATGACCTACTAGCCCTAAAATATCTCAAAATCAACCCCTCATTTTAACCCTATCATGGTAGATCTAGTTTTAAACCAACACCAAAATCCTAATATACATATACATATATTTATACCATTTAGAGTGGTTACCTTTCTTCAATTCCAAGCTTAAGCCTCTAATGGCATGTAGTTGAGCTTCTAAAATCCCCCCTTTCTTTCCTTCTCCTTCCTCCTTTCTTTCTTTTCCTTCTCTTTTCTCTTTCTTCTCTCTCCGAATGAATGTGTACCTATATTTGCCGAGACACATGGAAAATAATCTCATGGGGCTCACCTCTTTTTAATCTAGTGTTTCCTTTTTATTTTTCATTTTATACTGTTGGCATTCGAACGCCCTCCTTAGCGTTCGAACTCTAAGAAGAAAACGTGAGTTGGAGATACTGAGAGTATAAAATCTGCCACAGGAAGTAGAGTTTGAACTCTCTTTTTAACGTTCGAACTGTAAGAAGGATTCTGGGTTTAGCGTTCGAATGTCTCTCCTAGCGTTTGAACCCTAAGAACAAAACTAGGCGGAAATAAAATTTTTGTTTCAAGGATTCTTAACTTAGACTTGAGTCTTCTAACTTAATACTTAACCTCCTTAATCGACATACAGATCATGATTTATGTATTTAACGAATTTAATGGATTTGGGGTGTTACAGGTATTTAATATAATTAATGTAATTGGGGTTTTTGTGTAAGAGACAAGTTCTAATCAAAGAGAGAGAGAGAGAGAGTTAAAGTGGTAGAGGTTTTAATCCTTATCATGTATAGTATATAATACTTCGATCCTTAATTATTTTTATCTTATTATAGTAAGAAGAAATATATAAAAGCACTGATAAAATTTTAGTAATTCTTAGGTAATTTTACAATAACATAATTTTTATTCGAAAAGTTTTTGTGATAAAGTATAACAGAAAACTAGACACATGTCCCACTTTGGGAACACATATCAACCATGCATGGAATGGGCTATGTAGAACCATAAGGACCACATGGTGAGAATGATGGGTCACCACCAAACCCACCTATCAAATCCAACTTTTTAGACTTATTTTCGTATGAGAAAAGAGAGAGAGAAGGCAGTAGAGAGAGAAGAGAAGAAATTTGGGGCGAAGAGAAAAGAAAGAGAAAGAATGGATTACTTGAGAAAAATGTGTGGTTCACTGTGATAATGAGACTTAGAACTAAAAATTAACGGTGAGACGATATCTGACTGAGATGAAAATTAAGTATGTTATTCATGGCTTACAGACCAGTATATCCAATGGTCCCGATTCCGATTTGAGGTAAGTAGAAGTATACAATATGCTTTCTAAATTCTGGAATACTTTTTTAAAATATTTGATTTTGTATTTCTCTTTAGTATGTGTGCCATCTATTGAAATGGAGGACATTTTATTAGAATCATGATATGTATGATGACTAAAATGCTATGAAATTGATTGGTTTACTGATTGAGTGGACCCGCCAAGAGTTTGACCAATAGACCGACGCCAAAAAGCTAGGTAAGGCGGGTGAGTCCAATCACCAGTAATGTACCATAAATGACCAAGTATGAGGTTCTTCATAATTTGATGATTCGTTAAACCTTCTAGATTTGTTGTTGAACCATTATTGAATTGGGTATATTCCCATCGTATTGTAAATTTTTTTGTTTAAAATTATTTTTCCAGCGGACATGGGAGTTCGGGTAGTACGAGATGGGTTAGGTGAAGATTTTTTAGATTTTAGATCATTTTGTATAAATTATTTTTGGAGATGTTGTAATATTAACATTTGAAAACTATTGAATATTTGAGACAAAATAACACTCTAATTTGTATATAAGGGAATACGACGATTATTGATTAATTAACGGCCGGGAGAATCGGGTCGTTACAATGTGGTATCACAGCCTTAGTTTACGGATTTTATTGAATAAAATCTAGAGTTGAATATGTGTTGACACTGTAATTGCATTATACCTTTTTAAGTGTGTACTACGTCTATAATTGTACATCTAATAACCATCCTATATTCGCTATAGATTGATCGAGATGGTTAACACACAAGCAAAC
>BRYE01000017.1:15896579-15901579 GCA_030159115.1 Actinidia arguta var. hypoleuca | reverse complement strand
AAGTTTCATTACCTATTACTTCTAATGAAGTTGTTACCACAATTGTCGAACAGTTTGAAAATAATAGGCAACAAACTATTGATCAACTACTCTATGATGAGATTGTCATTAATGAATTGATAGTAGAAGAATCACAAGGGGTAGCATTAAGAAAATTTTAAAGAAAAAAGAGATCAACTATTCTGAATGATTATGTGATATATCTACAAGAATTTGACTTTTATATAGAGACAAGTAAAGACCAGGTTTTATTTTCTCAAGCCATGGAAAATATTGATTCTAATAAATGAATTGATGCCATAAATAAAGAATTGAACTCAATGGACCAGAATGAAGTCTAAGATCTCATTGAATTGCTTGAAGGTTGGTTGCAAGTGAGTCTTTAAGACCAAACACGGCATTAGTGGCAATATTAAACGATATAAAGGCAGACTTATGGTCAAAGATTTTATTCAGAAAGGAAGTATTGATTATAAAGAGATCTTCTCTCATGTATCAAAGAAGAACTCTTTAAAAATTATTATGGCTTTGATAACTAATTATGATTTAGAGTTGCATCAAATAAATGTGAAAACTATTTTTCTAAATGAGAATTTAGAAGAAAAAGTTTACATGAATCAACTTGAAGGGTTCTCTATACAAGGAAAGGAGCACATGATTTGCAAACTTAAAAAATTAATATATAGACTTAAACAAGCTTCCCGACAATGGTATCATAAGTTTAATGATACTATTACTTCCTTTGATTTTAAGAAAAATACTATTAATCGGTGTATATATCTAAAGGTTAGTGGAAGTAAGTTTATATTTCTGATTCTATATGTTGATGATATTTTGCTTATCAGTAGTAATCTTGGATTATTGCATGAAACTAAGAAATTTCTCCATAAGAACTTTGAGATGAAAGATATGTGTGAGACAACTTACGTATAAGAATTGAAATATTCTAGGATCGATCACGTGAATTGTTGGGGTTGTCTAAAAAAGCTTACATTGAAAGAGTTCAAAAAAGGTTTAATATGAAGAACTGTTCAGTTAGTGTTGCTCCAATTCAAAAAAGAGTTAAGTTTAGCATTATGCAATGCCCACATAATGAATTAGAACGTAAACAAATGGAAATGATTCCTTATGCTTGTGTTGTTAGAAGCTTAATGTATGCACAGATTGCACTAGGCCAGATTATATGCTCACATTTAAGAAGTCTGATCATTTAGAGGTGATTGGCTATTCGAATTCGAATTTTGCTGGATATGTTGATAGTAAAAAGTCCAACTAGAGGAACGATATCATAGAAAAGTGTGAAATATACTATAGCTGCTTCATCTACCATAGAAGCTGAATTTGTGACATGAGGCCACAGTTCAAGGATTGTGGTTGTGAAATTTTATCTTAAGACTTGGAGTTGTAGACTCTATTGCCAAGTTGCTGAGAATTTATTGTGATAGTACTGCAACTATATTTTTTGTCAAGAACGACAAGTATTCTAAGGGTGCTAAACACATGGAATTGAAATATTTTGCCGTTAAGAATGAAGTTCAGAAATAGAAAGTGTCTATAGAGCACATAAACACAGAGCTTATGATAGCAGATCCATTAACTAAAGGCTTACCGCCAAAGACGTTTAATGATCATTTTAATAGAATGAGTCTTGAACGTAATCCATAATAGTTATTTACTATTTTTGAATTTTGCATAATGTTAATCTTTTGATTTATTGGACATTTTGAGATCTCATTTAAATATATTTCTGATATTTTTTATTTTTCATAATGTATAATTTATGAGATTGGATGAGTGATAACATGAATAGTCTCTGTTAAAAGATATTATGTTGTACCATTTATACACACTTCTAATTTATAAACTGTGTTAAACAGTTTTCTAATGTTGTAGTACATGGAATGCACTATGTCGACTTTTGATATACGACCGCCATGACTCTCATTAGTTGATTGTTTAATTATGTTATTATGATGATGACCAAATTAAAGTGAGGATACACACTTATATTTAACCTTATTGAACTTAATATGAAAAGTTATCATATGAGCCAAGTGGGAGAACGTAAGATAAATTATGACCCACATGATGTGACACATATGACTTATTTGATATCTATCAGATATATTTGTATTGTTGGTTTTATCATGTTAGGAATTCTTAGCCTATTCCATATAAACTTCTCATTCTATTGGTCAAGAAATAAAAGTTGTTTCTTAATACAACTACGGTAGAGTTTAAATTTAATAAGAAAATTGGTCCTCTATCTGCCTATAAATGTATATTGTATCACATCATTAATGTGTAATCAAGATTAAAGGTCAAGAGAGAGAGACTCAATTTTTAGGAGACTAAGAAAGATATTGGAGCCAATCATTTTAAAAGTTTGCTATTATGCTTTATTATCATGTAAAAATCATGATTATTTTAGATCTTGAATTTATAGTTTATTATGATAAAATCTATGAATTTAGATTTAAAGATACTATATGTCATTGATGACGTGGTATAAACGAATTTTTACTCCTCCTCAGCCAATGCGGAGTTCGAACCATGGGGCTTGGCACTTGTATTGCTAACTGAGCTGGCCCATGTTTACCAGTTGGATTCAGTTGAAATGGTGGTCCCTGAATTCACGTGGGTTCGGCCCACTTCCAAGTGCTTTCTTAGTTGTTGGGCCTTGACCCAACAATATGTCCGGCCCACTTAATTCGGTGGAAAGTTTTGGTCCACATCATGCAGAAACAAAGAAGAAGAAAATAAACTCTCTTCTTTTTAAGATCTGAGGAAGAAAGGAATCTATTAGAGAGGATTTTGATGAAAAAAGTATTGAATTCATGATTATTTAAACAAGGGTGATTATTTTTGCACCCACTTTCCTTTTCGTCTTTATTATGCAATGTTATAATAAGATTATTAAGTATTTTCTCAATTACTAAGATTATCTCTCCTCGAACTTATACATTTTTACTTCTTAATTTTTTTAAAGAGGGTTAATTTAGTCATTTATTCAAAAATTACATAATAAATACAAAAAATAAGTGCATTTAATAAAAATGAGAGTGTAAAAATCATATCCCTCGAACAAATATCAAAATACATCTATCTATTATATCGTGGGGTTGATATGGTTACAAACTTAAGATTTTTTTGGGGGAAATAATTCTTATGATAATCTAGTTTTTCAGGTTGCGTTTGGAGAAGTTAAAAAAATTATTTTTTAGATAAAGTGGAACAAAAAACCAAATTTGTTGTTTAGGATTTCAAAAAAAATTAATTTGTTATTTTGTAAACCATTTATTGGATAACAAAAAAAAATGGACTTAAAAAAACTTATTCCAAGCAAAGCAAAAAAAATTGAGATAAAATATCTAAAAAGCAACAAAAAAACAAACGACACTTCAAATAAAGGCTGGAAAAAATCGCAATAAAGTCCTGAAAATAAAGTCATAGTTTGTCCAAAACATCTAGTACTTTACAAGTTGGGGCTCTACTTACTGTATAATCCTAGAAGGTACTCGTTAACAAATTGTTGAGGAAACGATGTACCTTATTTTTGTGAGTTTTTGGCTCAGAACAAATCTGATCCGCTGACTGTCAGAACAGAGGGCGAGAGAATGTTTCTGATCAAGATCGACCAATCAATTGTTGAGTTGACGTCGATCGGTTTGGGTTTGCAAGTGTAGGGAGACAGTTCACATCCACATTATTTTGGGCCAATATATACTGTTTGAAACTTATACCCACTTAAAAGCTTAAGCCTTGTAAGTAGTGAGTACATCCAAAACCAACTATTTTTCTATTTATCCGATGTGGAATTTATTTTTCACACATGGCTTCAACAACAAGTTTAATGCGGGTTTAACCAACTTTGTCTAATTGGACTTGGTTTAAACTTCTTAAACTCTGTTCTGGTAGATGCGCAAGTTTAGCACGGGTTTAGCCGACTTTGCCTAATTGGACGTAAACTCTTTTTTGGTAAATTCCTTGATTGGAAAGAAAATCTTTTGGGTATTAGTTCAATTTAGGAATGACTCTTTGGTAATAAATTTGGAAAAAATTCTCTCTTTTTCGGTTGGACTTCTTTGAATTTCTGTTGGGAGCCCTCTTGTGTGGACTTGGTGACCTTTCGGGTCTTTGATGAGATTCAAAGTTCCTTAGGTATGCCCATGCGGGCAGTTGGTTAGATCTTTGAACCCTTTGTTTATGAGAGGATTTTTTTGATTGGTTCCAATTAGGTTTGGGAGAGAATTTGTAGTTTGGTTTTTGTGAGGTTTTTGTGAGAGGATTGTTTTAGAAAATTCTGATTTGTAACTCTTTAGAGCATTCGTTTGATTCATTAGTAAAAGTTTTTGCTCATTTGATTGTCCATGGACTTAAGCACATCGTTGAATCATGTAAATCTTCGCTTCCCTTGTTTTCGTTTTGTTATTCTCTCTTTCGTTTGTTTGTTTTCGCTTTGTAAATTTGTTTCGTTTTATTTCTTCATATTCATAGCCATTTGGGGATTGTGTTTGTTTCAAATTTTTGAACACTTCCGCACAACAATATTAACAGATTTACTGGTATTACTAGTTAAAACCTAGGTGACACAATCCCTAAGGTACAGTCTCAAATTGCACTATGAGTTGCGAATTTACCGATTAGGTGCAAATTCGGGTGTAATTTGCGAACTCGCTAAAGTCCTTGTTTTAACCTAGGTCACAAAAACCGAAAACATATGACTGTCTCGATGGTTTAACTCAAATCTTTCTTTCAAAAAAATAATAAAATAAAAAAAATTAAATTCTTCAATTATCTTTACAGTCATCTTTCGCACGTTACGCATTTTAGTTTTTCTAATAGGAAAACTAATGTGTACCATTTGTTCTATTTTTTTTTTTAACCTGAAAAATAATTTTATTATAATTTAGGTCCTAACAACTTAAAAACAAGGTTTTTTGTGCATGTCAATGAGAATAATCATTGGTTACATATTTCATTTTTTTAATACAATTCAA
>BRYE01000017.1:15854079-15874079 GCA_030159115.1 Actinidia arguta var. hypoleuca | reverse complement strand
GAAAAAGGTAAAGTAAAAGTTATTTTAGGTCCTTAAGTCTTGTTTGGTTTAAAACAATTAGTAAGGCCAATTATGGACCAACTAAATGACATATTCTCTCACAACCCATTTGCAAGCCCAATCAAGCCCATTAGTCACTTGCAATTTAAAATGGCTCACACTCAATGGCCCAATAAAATTTACACTTAGGCCCAATTACACAAGGAACCCAATTAAATTAAATGGCACAATTCTACCCAAACTCATAACGGTATATATATATATATATATATATAAATATACACATACACACACATACACGTGGCATGATGACGTCATACATGTGTCCTAATTATCCATATTCAAGAAGAAAAAAAATTTGAAACCTTACAATATCGGAGATAAAATAGGGAGATGCCATATGGAGACTGTATCGCAAAAGTAGGAGACGTGGTGGAGAGGAAGTCTCATGGCGGTGGAATTTCAAGGTCATCCCATCTTCAAAGTGGATGGCGAGGTGGACCTCTAATTGGAGAGCTCACCGATATTGGAGAGGTGAGCACTGGTAGAGATAAGATCTCATGTTCTACTCGTCCACTCAGTAAATGGCGAGGTGACGCTCTAAACGTAATCCTGGCAGTCATGGAGTTTGGGCAAGTCTGATATAGGTCATGAAGGATGTTGGTGATGTGAACTCCATAGGGCGAGGTCATCATGTTGAGTAAGCAGGTGGAGATTTTATCCCTCATCAGTTGCCCCTGACTCGATATGCCGAGGTAAAGCATTGGGCATTGTCAAGTAATAAATCACAGACCGTGGTCTAGTGTAATGATGGCGGGTCTTTATGGGCAGACACGTGGCTTGCACTAATGGCGGAATGACATTTCAGTGGGAACAACAGTTATGACCTCGGTATTTGAAATGCCACGTGATCTCAGCCGTTGGAGTATATAGATCTCAGCCCTTAGCACTTCCTATAAATAGGGAGCTTCCCCACCGCTTTGTACTCTTCTTGTTTTGACCCTCGCCCTGGTCACCTTGTGATCAGTACCTCGCCCTCGATTTAGTAGGTATCAATTGCTTGACTTGTTTCTAATTTTCTAGTTTTTAATGTATGTCCAGTAAAGTTGACGTAGGAGACTTAGAAAATTCCTTACCTTCCTGGATATTAGACCACCTAGGAGAAAAATTATACATGGCAGACAAGGTTACCCAACTTCCTTCCTCCCCTAGGGAAGATCCTCCCAGTCCCGAGGTTAGGCCTTCGGTAGATGCATTCCCTCCTACTAAAAGGGAGACTAACATCATGACCCGAGGTGAGCTGGGTTGCCTTAGAGAGTCATTCTCTTTTCCACCCAGCATTTAGATCAATATTTCCTGATGGTCTTCATTTTCCAATCCATTCTATCATTAGGAAGTACTTCTACAATATCTGCCCCTCCCAGCTTGTTCCAAATGCATAGCGAAGTCTCGTCTATGCGATAGTGGTGTGGTGAACTCACAAATTCTCCCTCTCCCCCTCAACGAGGTTAGAAGCTTGTTCACCTTGTACAAGAATCCAAAGCTAGACTCTAGGTGGCTCTATTTCAAGGCCAGGTCGGCGAAGACCGTGCTCAGGGGTATCTCAGCAACGTCAAGGGATGGAAGAAGAAATTTTTCTTCATCTCAGGAAATGTAGATGACTGGGAGTTCTCCCCGGGGATATCCATAGAAAATGGGGTTCTAAGAGTTTCGAGGTCGTGGGGCGCCCTAGGTCCGTCTTTGCCTGCTAAGTCATTCCTTTAATTGATAAGTGTAGCGCCTCTCCTGTACCTAATAGACATTCTTTCATTTTCAGGTAAGCACTGCAATAGACCGCCCGTCCTACCAAAGGCTAAGTAGAAAGGCTAGGCAATATTTTGGGATCATTAGAGGAGGGAGACTTTTTTACAATTAAAGAAGTTCTTGAATTTACGTACTTCTGTAGGTGCTTCAAGCCCGCTACTAAGTCAATGACATCCAGTGGTAGGGACAATAATGAGACCATACCGATTGGCATTGCAGCTCCAACTGCGAGCGAAGAGGGTGAGTCTCATCATTCTCGAGATGAACCTCGCCATGGCGATTATTCCCGGGATTGCTCAGTAGAATACATAGAAACTATCAGGAATGAAATCAGGAGAATCTTACCTCACCTTCCTGATCTTACACTATTAAGGCTATTAGGGGGAAAAGTTCAAGATCCCATCTTGGGCTTCGGTCCTTATAGTTCGAGTTTAAGCTCGAGCTCTAGATCGAAAGCCCGATCAGACCCAAGGGCTACCCTCGAGCTTAGATCGGATGGTACTGTCTTCTTCCTTCTCTAATTATTTTACCTCCTCCATTAATTGACATTGACTTTTTGTTCATAGCTATGTCAAAGAAAATCAGTTTAAAGAAGCTTGTCTAGTTGGTAGGGGGTGAAAGGACGTGAGCCCCGACAACGAGGTTAACCTCGGAGACAACGGGGGCAGCTATTGGCAAGAAACATCTCCAGGACGAGGACCCTGACATTACGCCCACCAAGAAGGACAAATTGGCATCTGATGCGAAGAAGAAAGGGACCACGTTGCCATCGGGAAACAAGAAGAAGGTGACATTAAGCAAAGCGGCGATATCTTCTGCTACCCTCAGGGAAAGAACCTCGGCCAGCCCTGGCACTGCTTTAGGGCCTAGAGCCTCCATGTTGAGGAGTCCTTCCACGGAGGAAAAACTCCTTGAGGGCATGATCCCACCCCTTAACAAAGAAGAGGTGGAAAAGCTAGATCTAGACCAGGTGGTCTCCAAGTTCTTCCATATCGTCAGTCAGGTAACTGTTTGATTTTATGTTCAGTTCATTTTTTTTGTATTTTTATTATTTTGACGATTTGGTCATTTTTAGGCGATTGTGCTCGGATCTTCCCTCGTCGGTCGTGGTCAGGAGATGAGGACGAGGCAACGCTTTTGCAAGGCCGAGCTGTCTTGCTTGAGGGCGAGACGACACATGCTCAAAATCTGGCCATAGAGTTGGAAAAACAACTGGCAAAGCTCGGTGCCCAAGAATAGTAGGCCGTCGATAAGCTGAAGAAGGTCAAGAACGATCGAGAAGCAGGTGGTTCACGCCAAAAGGCTAATCATTGAGGAGTTCAAGTCCTCGAATGACTTTCAGGAAGTTGTTGAATTTATGGCTTTCAAGTATTTTAGCGAGGGTTTTGACTTCTACAAGAAACAAATCGGTCGTCTCCATCTTGACCTTGACATCCAGGAGATGAAAATTGATGCCCAGATGCTCGAGGAGGGGGACAACGACGAGGAGGGGAATGGGGAGGGGAACAAGGAGAAGGAAGGAGAGGAGGATAAGCAGAAGGGCGAGGAGGAGGGTGATACCAACCTCCTCTCTCCTTAAACACTTTTAAATTTTTGTAAATTTTGGTACTGGCGAGATGTAATCTCTTTCCTTCAATGAATGAAAAAAACTTTTCCATTCAAGTTTTCCAGTTGCATAGTTTCTTCTTATTTTGGCAATATCATATCTGATGAGATTGGCAAGATAAACTTGGAAAACATATTAAGTTCAATTCGCCTTAACCAAGTAATCATCAAACTTAAATCATGGCGAGCAGAATTTAATAAACCGGAGATGTGAAATTGGCGAATATCACTTAATCTCTTGGTGAACAAAACTGCTTGGCAAGTACAATGCCTTCACTAAGTTTTGGAACTCTTTACCCTTGGCATATTGGTTTTGGCGATAAAAAGATAAGTAGGGAACTTCACTTCTAACGATGTCAATAAGTATAAGCTTACTAATTTAATTAAACGGTTGATAGTGGAAAGACTGGTGAGATCTAATTCATAATGATGTTATCCAATAGAATGGATAAAATAGCGATTTCAACTGTTAAGCGGCCATGCACAGTGACCATACTAAGTTGGGCAAATATCCAACTTAATCATGGTCAACAGGTTGACTTGGCGAGCTTTATTAATTGGCGAACTTTATTAATTGGCGAACATGGCCGGTTCTCGTTGCTTTAACTTTGGTAAACAACAAACCTTATCATGGTGATATAAGTAATCAAGCAAGTTAACATCTGGCGATCTAGATGTTGCATATTTCACAAATAAGCAAGAAGGGTGATCTTGGTGTTGGCGATACTAGAAATTCGTTTTGATCCAAAATTGGCGATATTATGGCGAATTAGAATTGGCGACGTAATTCAATAAGGCAAAATCAATTCTTCTAGCGAGATAATTGAACTTTACATGTCGAATTCGTTATTTTATTGAAATAAACTTAATCACACAGAAATTGGTGATCACAATCACTGAGTTTTTGGCGAATAAATTTTTTGAAATTGGTGACATAACCCATTCTAGAGAACTCTGGCCATATACCAGGATTGAACTCTTATTCTCTGGGCGACTATAACCACATGGAGATTGGCGATCATAGGACTTTAGTGATACCACACTTGTAAGGTTACAAAAATTTTCTTTTATAAATATATATAATTAGAACACATATGTGATAGCCAAACTAGGCCTAAGGCAACTTTTATTTCCTTCTCTCTCTTCTCTTGGCCAAAAAGCATTAAATCTTAGCATTTATTTTCTCTCTCTCTCTTCATTCAAAGTAGATCTCAACATTTAATCCAACATTTAAGAGTGTTAGAGTGAGATTTAAGTAATGGTCCTTTAGAGGAAAATCATCTACTTAACGAGGGCTTTGTATCGAACCAAAGGCATTTGAAAATGGAGCAAGTTGGAGTTTCGGACATCATCTCTTCTTCACCATTTTCTTATAGCTTTATTCCATCTATTTGATGTAAAAAGGGTTAACTTGTTAGGATTTAACATTTATAGTGTGTTGATGGCTTATACTTAGCCTATCGAGGTATTATTTTGATATTAAACCTTAGCTTGAAAAGTTTAGCTATTGAAAGCAAAATCGTAAGTCTGCGATGCTAGAATTTTTTTGTTTTTAATCGATCTACCGGTAGTGCTTAATCCACTACCGGTAGTGCATATCTTGACTTCGTATCTGGAAGTCTGTCTATAAATCTTTTAATTTTGCCTCTAGAAGTCTGTCTACTAGTAGTGCTGAATCCACTACCGGTAGTGAACATTTTAATTTTCGTCTCTGGTTTCTTGTCTACCGATAGAGCTTAAGGCCACTACCGGAAGTCACCTGCATATACAAAAATAAAAGAGATTTGAGTAAATTATATTCTATATTGTGTATTAAAGACTTGGAACTTGTTTGGGGAATGTTTGTTAAACATTTGAGACTTAAAATTTATTTTGGAAATGTGAGTTAAACATTTGTAACTTGAAAACTTATTTTGGAAATGACATGCTAGGTAGTGCCGAATTTCGTACATTAGTGTACCCGAAATAATGTGGCTTAGAATAAGTCCACGGTGAGAAACTGAAAAATCCGCACAGGAGGGAAAATCAAAGCCCTCGACTAGTGACCGAGAAGTTGTCCGGATATTGTCTCATATGCTCGGTGCATGATGATGCCGGTTTAGGTACTAGCCTAGGTGTGTCATTTGGGATAATCAGATCAATACCTTTTGAGAATGTAAGGAAAATTTGAGAATCTATTGGTTTTGTAAATCATGGATTGAAAAGTGTATTTTGAATCGTATTATGTAATTCATTCTAAACATACGTATCATGGTTTTGGCTTGATCCATCAACCCCATTATTAAACTATTTCAAGATAACTTATTTTTACAATTAAATAAATTTTAGGTACCGAGATTTATTCAGATCCTTGAGGCACATGGATGTCATTTTACTTATTTTAGTTTATGAACTTAGTAATGTGTAATTTGAATTGTAATATTCTTTTGTCTCGGTGTGGACATTATACTATCATTTTTGTTTTGTACTATGATAGTTCATGGAGATTATGGTCCTACAAGAAGTGATTATTTATACTCTGATATTATAACCTAGTTTTGTTATATTGTTATAGTTTGATTTTCTTTTATTAGGGTGTTTGCTTAGTGTACAGGTGCTGTTTATCTTGGGGTGTGACATCATGGTATCAGAACTCTAGGTTCAAATACCAATGAGTCATGGGGTGGTTACGCCATAATTATTTTCATGTCTAGTTACTAAGGAGTAACATGAGAGTATTATATATGTAATTGAGATAACATGAACATGCTTGCTACGTGTTTTTGATTTACATATTGTAAAGTAAATGTTTTGCCTGAATCATAAATGAATATGATTGTATTGTTATTTTCTTGTGGCATCGTGTAGAATATGCCGCCGCGTCAAGCTAGAGGTCATGCTAGGCCACTTCCTAGAGCTCATGGGACTCGCAAAGCTGGTAGAGCTTGTGGGGAACATGAAGAGGGTGATGGTGAGAACCATCAAGAGTCTGTGATGGGAGGAGGAGCCAATGCTCCTGGAGGGAACGTTGGAGGTGGTCTACCTACGGAATTTGGTGGTGCCGAGTTTATGCAAGGGATGTTCACCGCCATTGAACAAATGGTAAAGAACAAAATGCAAGCGATGCAAGTGCCTATTAGCGCTGCAGACACTAGGGCTACTACGGCCATGAAGGCTTTTCTTCAGCTTTGCCCGCTGACTTTTTGTGGAGAACCAGATCTTTTAGTTGCAGAGGATTGGCCAGAGCAAGTGACGAAAGCGTTATACATGATTCTAATGATGAAGGAGGACTTGCGAGTGTTGTTTGCGTCATATCAATTGCAAGGAGGACTTGCGAGTGTTGTCTAGCGCAATACTTTACGGATATGGCTAAAGAGGCATTGAGGATGGAGTTCATCAATTTGGTTCAAGGAACCATGATGGCGGCGCATTATGAGGCCAAATTTACTAGTTTGTCTAGGTTTGCAAAGGCATATTTGTCAACTGAAGATGAAAAAGAAAAATAGTTCATGAGGGGACTCAAACCGTCCATAAAGAACAAGATCAAAGGAAATTTGATCAAGGTTTACTAGACGATGGTTAGCTCGGCTATAACTATTGATGAGACATTGAATGTGACTAGGAAGATTCTGAATCCTAACTCGTAGCGTGATGGTACTAGTCCTCAGTCCGAGGGGTGCTATTCAAAGAAATCAAAGACTTCTACTTCATAACAATAGTATTCTACTAGATCTTCACCCGCTCTTCCAGTAGCGTTATCTGGATAGTCATATCAAATAGGACTGACATGTTTTGGTTGTCAATAACTGAGGCATTGTATTGCGGAGTGCCCACATAAGGGTCAACAGCAGTAGCGGTAGTTTCAACAAAGGGGATAATCCTATAGTCAGACTCAGGAGCAGTCACAGGTTAGAGGGCCACCTACTTGCTACTAGTGTGGTCAAGTTGGTCATGTCATGCGGCAATGTACACAGAGGAAGAGCAATCAAGGAGCGACATGATCTCAGCAACCTACGCAATCAATTCAGGCCTCGAAAGCCACACCAGTAGTATTTACATCGGCGCAGTCTTCCTATTAGCTAGGACCACAGGCTTTGGGTCAACAAGGTTAGAGGACTCAAAGGAGAGTCCATGCGATGACATCAGCAGCTGGAGCATCATGGACACTAGGACATCAGGAACCGCTACTTGATACCTCTATCGTACGAGGTACCTTTCTTGTGTTTAACTCTTGGGCTCGTGTTCTTATCGACATAGGAGCATCGCATTCATTTATCACATCATCTTTCATCTTAGCGTTGGGATTAGAGATAGAGGTATTAGATTCAGTACTTCTGTTAGACACTCCAATTAGAGATAGATCAACCTTGAGACGAGTTTATAGATCTTGTGAGATTGAGATCACCGATTGACGTTTTGTGTTTGATTTTATTGTGTTATACAAGACTAGTTTTGACATGATCCTTGGTATGGATTGGTTGACCAGCTATCGTGCTACGATAGATTATTTTCTGTATTGAGTTATTTTTTGTACGCTCGAGGGCGGCCGTTTTCAATTCATAAGAGATCGGGGTTGTAGCTTTACTCTATCGTCTATCGATGTGCGTAGACAAGGAGAATTGGTTTTTCTTTTCTTAACTTTTTTGATTGACGAGGGTAGTGTAGTTAGTGTGGTTTTGCCACTGGTTGTTTATGAATTTTTAGATATCTTTTTGAAAGATCTGATAGAGTTACCGCAACATCGGGAGATTGAATTCTCCATTGATCTTATACTGGGCACTGCGCCCATCTCTATACCACCGTATTATTTTGCACTGGCAGAGTTACAAGAGTTGAACATTCAGATTCAAGACTTATTGGATTAGGGTTTTATCTGACCTAGTGTATCACCGTGGGGAGCTTCAACTTTGTTTGCAAAGAAGAAGGATGGATCACTTCGAATGTGTGTTGATTACTGATGACTAAATCGTGTGATGATAAAGAACAAATATCCACTTTCAAGAATTGACGATTTGTTTGACCAATTGAAATGTTCAAGCAATTTTTCGAAGATTGACTTGAGATCAGATTATCACCAATTGCGGATCAAGGAGGAGGATATAACAAAGACTGTTTTTCATTCACACTACGAATACTATGAATTTCTTATAATGCAATTTGGTCTTACGAACGTGACAACAACTTTCATGAACTTAATGAATCATATCTTTCATTCATATCTTGATCGGTTTGTAGTTGTATTTATGGACGACATCTTGATCTATTCATCATCAATTGAGTCACATGAAGAATACCTGGGAATTATATTAAAGTTGTTACGAGAGTATCGTTTGTATGCTAAGTTTAGCAAGTGTGAATTCTGGTTACCTGAGGTGAAGTTCTTAGGTCACATTGTTTTTGGAAGTGGAGTAGTTGTTGATTCCTCGAGGATTGAGGCAATGATGAATTGGGAACGATCAAAGACTGTGTTCAAGATTCGTAGTTTCTTGGGTTTAACCAGCTACTACCGACGGTTCGTGGAAGACTTTTCATGTTTAGCTACGCCGATGACTCGACTTTTGAGGAAGGGGATTCGTTTTGTTTGGAGCGACAATTGCGAGCATTTATTTTAAGAACTTAAGAAGAGATTGACTTCTGTATTTATTATTGTTATACATAAGCGTGGATTGGGGTACACTGTGTATTGTGACACTTCACGTGATGGATTGGGATGCGTTTTGATGTAGTTGGGCAAGGTGATTACGTATGGTTCACGTCAATTGAAGATGCACGAGCAGAATTATCCGACTCACAATTTAGATCTTGCAACTGTTATATTTGCTTTGAAGAGTTGGAGACATTACTTGTACGATGAACGGTTTGAATTGTTTTCAGATCACAAGAGCTTGAAGTACCTGGTCATGCACAAAGACTTGAACTTGAGGCAGTGATGCCGAATGGAGTACATGGAGTACTACAACTTTGACTTGCACTGTCATCCTGGAAAGACCAACGTCGTGGCCAATGCACTTAGTAGGAAATCCCTTAGTACCTTAATGAAAATTTCTATTCATGAGTGGCAGATGCTTTAGGATCTCAGTGAGTACGACTTGTTTCTAAGCGAGACGAACGAGCTTGCTACATTGTTCACATTGTCTATGGAGCCATCCATTAGCAGTCGCATTATTGAGGCATAACAACAGGATATGGAGGCCAAGACGATTTGAGATCGCATTACTAGAGATGTAGGTCCAATAGATTGGGCTTTGCATTCAGATCAAGGTTTGAGGTACACGTCCAGATTATTCGTACCTTTGTCAAGTAGAAACGACATTCTTCATGAGTTTCATCATTCACGACTTGCAGTTCATCTTGGAAGGATGAAGATGTATCATGATTTGTGTCTCCAGTTTTGATAAAGGCGAATGAAAAAAGGCATTGCCTCGTTCGTTTTGAGGTGTTTGATTGGCCAACAAATGAAAACAAAATTCCAAAAACCAACAGGTTTACTACAACCATTGTTAGTTGCTAAGTGAAAATGAGAGCATATCACGATAAACTTCGTATCAGGTTTGCGTAGATCACTGAGAGACATGACACTATTTGGGTTGTGGTCAATTATTTGACAAAATTTGTACACTTTCTTCCTATCCGTTTGTCAAATTCGACAGAGGATCTTGGCGTCATTTACATTCGTGAAATTGTTTGACTTCATGGGGTTCTGGTATCTATCGTTTCTAATAGAGATCTGCATTTTACATCACTCTTTTAGAAAGGGATGCAGTAAGCTCTTGGCTCGGATTTGCGACTCAATACCGCATTTCATCCTTAAATCGACAGGCAGTCTAAGCATACTATTCAAATTCTAGAGGACATGCTTCGGGCATGTGTGCTTGACTTTGGAAGATCGTGGGAGGATCATCTACACTTAGTGGAAGTCACGTACAACAACAGCTATCAGGCGAGCATTGGGATGACACATTTTGAAGCGTTATATGGTAGACCGTATAGGTCACCTATTTGTTGGACCGATGTTGGAGAGGCAGTGCTTGCAAAATCAGATTGGGTTCGTGATACGACCGAGAAAGTAGTCTTAATTAGAAAGTGTTTACTCATAGCACAGAGTCGTCAGAAGAATTATGCCGACTGGAGGAAACGTCACTTAGAGTTTACTGTTGGAGATCACATTTTCTTGAAGGTTTCACCAAAGAGGGGATTGATGCATTTTGGGCATAGCGGCAAGCTATCACCAAGGTTTATTAGTCCGTTCAAAATTCTTGATCATGTTGGAGCCGTGGCGTATTGTCTTTCTTTGCCACCGAGATTGGGCAATGTACACAACGTATTTTACGTTTCGATGTTGCATAAGTATGAGCCCGACCCTTCACACGTTTTGGATTGGGGAGATCTTATTATCAACGAGGACGACACTTATGAGGAGCGACCAATTCGTGTGTTGGACACACATGATCAAGTTCTTAGAGGAAAGACCATTCTATTAGTGAAGATTTTATGGCTTCATCATGGTATGGAAGAGGCCACGTGGCAACGTGAGTTAGAGGTTTGTGCAAAGTATTTAGATTTTTTTAACACATCTGGTACGTTTATCTAATTTCAAGGATAAAATTTCTTTAAGTAGTGGAGGTTGTAAGGTTATGATTTTTTTTTTATAAATATATATAATTAGGATGCTTATGTGATATCATCATACTATATGTACATTTATATGTGTGTATATGTATATATATGCCATTATGAATTTTAGTATAATTTGACCCATTTAATTTAATTGGGTCACTTGGTGAGTAAGTGGGCTTAGATATATTTTTATTTTGGGCCTATGAGTAGGGGTCATTTTAATTGGTAGTAACAAGTGGGTTTATGTGAGAGAGTAGGTCATTACTTTGACACATGATTAGCTTTATTCCCTTATGGTAGCCAAACAAGTCCTAAGGGCCTAAGACAACTTTTACTTCCTTTTCTCTCTCCTTTTGGCCAAAGAACATTAAATCTCAGCATTTATTCTCTCTCTCTCTTTCTCTCTCTCTCTCTCTTCATTCAAAGTAGATCTCAATATTTAAGCCAATATTTGAGAGTGTTGGAGTGAGCCTTAAGTAGTAATCATTTGGAGGAAAATCATCTACTCAACGAGCGCTTCGATCGAACCAAAGGCTTTTAGAATCAGAGCAAGTTGGAGTTTCGGACATCATCTCTTCTTCACCATTTTTTTAGAGCTTTCTTCCATCTATTTGATATAAAGGGGTTAACTTGTTAGGGTTTAACACTAAGAATGTATTGATGACTTATACTTAGCCTATCGAGACAGTATTTTGATATTAAACCCGAGCTTGAAAAGTTTAGCTTTTGGAACAAAAATTGTAAGTCTGCGATACTGGAAATGTTCTATTTTTAGTCAATCTATCGGTAATGCTTAATCCACTACCGGTAGTGCATATCTTGACTTCACCTTTGGAAGTCTGTCTATCGGTAGTGGATGAATCCATCCACTATCGGTAGTAATTCTTTTAATTTTGTCTCTAGAAGTCTGTCTACAATTAGTGTTGAATCCACTACTAATAGTAAATATTTTAATTTTGTCTTTCTGTCTACCGGTAGTGCTGAATCCACTACCACGCACTACCAGTAGTGAATATTTTGATTTTGCCTTTGGAGCCTTATCTACTGGTAGTGCTAAATCCACTATCGGTAGTGAACATTAATTTTTGCCACTAATTTTTTGTCTATCGGTAGAGCTTAAGGCCACTACTGGTAGTCACTTGCATATATAAAAATGAAAAAGATTTGCACAAATTGTATTCTATAATGTATATTAAACACTTGGAACATGTTTTGAGAATGTTTGTTAAACATTTGAGACTTAAAATTTATTTTGGAAATGTGAGTTAAACATTTAGAACTTAAAAACTTGTTTTGAAAATGACACGCTAGGTAGTGTCGAATTTGGTACATTAATATACCCATAATAATGTGGCTTAGAATAAGTCCACGATGAAAGACCGAAAAATCCACGCGGGAGGGGAAGCCAAAGCCCTCAACTAGTGATCGAGAAGTTGTCCGGATATTGTCTCATATGCTCGGTGCATGATGAGACCAGTTTAAGTACTAATATAGGTGTGTCATTTGGGATAATCAGATCAATGCCTTTTGAGAATGTTTGAAAAATTTGAGAACTTGTTGATTTTATAAATCATGAATTGAAAAGTGTGTTTTGATATAAATGCACGCATTATTTTATCGTATCATGTAATTAATTCTGTACATACATATCATAATTTTGGCTTGATACATCAAGCCCATTATTAAACTATTTCAAGATAACTTACATTTATAATTAAATAAATTTTAGGTACCAAGATTTATCCGGATCCTTGAGGCACATGGATGCCGTTTTGCTTATTTTAGTTTATGAACTTAGTAATGTATAATTTAAATTATAATATTCTTTTGGCTCGATGTAGGCATTGTCCATGTATTATCATTTTTGTTTTGTACTATGATATCTCATAGAGAGCATAGTCCTACAGGAATAGATTATTTATACTCTGATATTATAACATAGTTTTGTTATATTGTTGTAGTCCGATTTTCTTTTATTAGGTTGTTTGCTTATGTGTTCGGGTCCTGTTTATCTTGGGGTGTGACAACATTGCCTAGGCGATCCTTTTCACATGGCGACCAATAGGACTACTGGTAATATTATTTTAAATGGTTAGCATTCCAAGGATGAGGTAGTGTCTTTCCATTCATGTCTTCTAGCCAATAAGTTCCCGGCCTAGACACTTTGACAACCTCTCAGGGGCCTTCCCATGTAGAACCGAGCTTTCTAGCATTGGGCAATTTCGTAGACAGAGTGACTTTTTTCAAGACTAAGTCACCGGCTAGGAAAAATATGTGCTTAACTCTCTGGTTGTAGTACTTGGCGACCTGATGCTTATAAGCTGCTTGGCGTACCTCAGTTCGCTCTCTCTTTTCGTCAAGAAGATCAAGATTGAGCCTTAGCTCGATTTCGTTGTTCTCTTCGTTGAAATTTGAGGTCCTGAAGCTTGACATTCCTATCTCCACTGGTATAACTAATTATGTCACGTAAACCATCGAGTATGGCATCTTGCTTAAAGGGATTCTTCTTGCTGTGTGGTAAGCCCACAGTATGCTTGGTAGGTCTTCTACCCATTCGCTCTTTGATTTCTCTAACCTCTCCTTTAGATTCCTCAGGAATGTTCTGTTGGTGACTTCCACTTGACCATTTGCTTAAGGATGACCAAGCGAGGAGAAATGGTTGGAGATGGCAAGGTCTGAGCAAAATAGTTTGAATCCATCGTTGTTGAATTACTTCATGTTGTCCGAGATGATAACCTTGGGAATTCTAAATAGACAGACGATGTTCTTCCATATAAAATTTCTAGCATTCCTCTCAATGATTTTGGAAAGAGGCTCTGCCTCTATCCATTTTATAAAGTAGTCTATGCCGACAATCAAAAACTTCATTTACAATGGAGCTTATGGTAAAGGTCTGAGCATGTCAATTCCCTATTGAGCAAATGGCCATGGGCTGGTCATTGGTACCATCTTGGTATGGGGAAGACGACTTACTAGAGCAAACCTCTGGCACTTATCACATTTCATGGTATATGTCATCGCATCTTGTTCTATCTAAATTTAGAAATATCCTTGGTGAATAGCCTTCTTAACCAGTGATCTCGCCCTAGATTGATTTTCGAAGATGCCTTCATGAATTTCTCTAAGTATGTAATCTGCCTCTTCAGGTCAGAGACATCTCAGGAGTGGTCCCAAGAAGGATTTTTTGTACAAAATTCCTAGGATGAGGCAAAATCTGGCAGCTCAATACTGGGTCCAGCACGCTTGGAGCCTATCTAATGGCAGTGCTCCATCTCGGAGATATGCAATGATGTTGTCCATCCACATCGAACCTACTTCTACTTGATAGACGATTTTGGTGACCTCTATTCTTGGGTTTGACAAGAACTCCAAGGGAACATTTTTGTCGGAGATGAAATCGAAGGCCGAGGCTAGGTTAGATAGGGCTGTAGCCTTCCTATGTTTCTCCTAGAGAATTTGGCGAATCTTAAAGTCTCTAATATTTATTTACATGGCTCTCACCTCATCCAGATAGGCTACCATTTGAAAATCCTTGGCGAGGTAATCCCCTTGCACTTGATTTACTACAAGTTAAGAATCACTAAAGGCGTCTAGGGATTCTACTCCCAATCTTGCTGCAATTCTCATCCTAATAAGGAGAGCCTCATACTCAACTTCGTTATTGGTGGCTTTAAATCCGATGCGTATAGCGTATTCCATCTATTTGCCTAAAGAAGTCTAGAGAACAAGTCCTGCACCACAGCCATGCTAGTTGGACGACCCATCTACAAAGAGCTTCCACCTGGTAAGATCACCTTCTTGTCCCTATTTTTCTGGGATTTCCACCTCAAGGAGAGTCATCTCTAGTTCCAAAGCAATGTCATGAGTAAACGCAGCTATGAAATCAGTCAATGCTTAGGCCTTGATTGCCATCCTTGATTGGTAATTGATGTGAAACTCACTCAATTCAATGGACCATTTGAGCAATCACCCTAAAGTATTAGGTCGCTGGAGAATTTACTTCAAAAGTTGATATGTTAGTACAAGAATAGCATGTGCTTGGAAGTAGTGGAAAAGCTTTATTGTGGAATTTAAAAGGGTATAAACAAGCTTCTCGACTTCAGGTACCTAGTCTCAGCTCCCACGAGCACTTTGCTGATATAGTATACTAGCTTTTGAACCTTGTCTTCTTGTCGAATAAGCACTGCACTTATTATTGTTGGCGATATGGATAGGTATACGATGAACTCCTCGCCTAACCTAGGAACTGTGAGTAGAAGGGGCGATCCAAGGTATTCCTTAAGTTTTTAAACACCATCTCAGATTCTTCTGTCCACTTAAAGGCTCTATTCTTCCTCAAGATCTTGAAGAATGGTAAACACTTGTCTACTGATTTGGAGACGAACCTGTTTAAAGCGACTACTCGCTCAGTTAACTACTACACCTTATGTATATTTCTAGGTGAGCTCATTGCAAGTAGAGCTTGAATCTGATCTAAGTTGGCCTTAATCCCACATTTTGTCACTAAAAAATTAAGGAACTTTCCCGACAACACACCAAAGATACATTTGGAGGGGTTAAGTATCATACGGTGTTTTCGTAGGACGCCAAATGTTTTCTCTAAATGGGCAATGTGATTAGCTACTCTCATGCTTTTGACCAATGACTCGCCCCCAAAGGTGCTCTATTTATCCACTAGTGCATGGTTGACAGTTTTAATTTTATCCAGGAAGTCCGGAATTGTATTCCCTCAAGGACCAAGCCCAATATAGGCTATTGATACTAAACTCATACTAAGCTAACTTGGATTGAATAGAAATTATGTGAATTAAATCTAAATAAAAGGGAAAATAAAGGAGACCGAAAATCTTTTGGGTTTTTGATGAGTGTTCTAAATTACTAAACTATTGCAATTAAAATAAAAGTAATTAACAACTAGGCATTTAAAGTAAAGCAAACTGAAATTAAAGTCTCGGGATCACTTGTTCCAACCGATTTCGTTTCTTGGAATTTCAAAGGTGATGAGTTTATAACTCAAATACTTTGACTACGTCGTGATCCTTGGATTCGAAAGATTTAGCGAGAAAACTCCTTGTTCTTTAAAAATATTATTTTCTAGATTGAATTGAGTTGTTAGTTTTAAGGATGAATACCATCGATTCACGCAATGCCTATGTTAAGACTAAGCTCATGCATAAGCATTACCGAACATAATTAATCATCCAAGTTTTCAATAGTTTCTAAAACAATGAATATAAAGAGTGATAAAAACTGAATATATAACTTTGAAACCCAAAATCTCAAATCCTTTTTCATCCGAGACCTTCAATCGATCTTTACATTCGATCCCGAGATGGAAGAAGTTAGCTACTCATATCTATCTATGAAAATTAGACATTAAAAGCAAAAAATATAAACATGAACTTAGAAAAGAATGAAAATTTTAGAACTAAGCATGCATTTTAAGGACTAAATATAAATGACATGGTATTAATGAAAATTAAAAAAAAAAAAAACTTACAAACTTTAATTGAAGGGGTTGAATCCAAAATTACAACTCTTGAACTTGAATTTAATCTAAAACTAACTAATCTAAAAACTAATCTAAACTACTAAAAAGAGAAAATGTAAAAAGGAAAGTGGTAGAAAATGAAAGTGAAGTGCTCTACGGGTTCTCTCCCGTAGTTCCCTTCCCCGTGTGAGAAATGGTTGGCCTTTTTAAAAGGTCCATCCAACTCCCAAAATCAGCCAAACAAGTTCCCATGAAGTTGTACCATCCTCGCCCATGCTGCTGCCATGCGTGTGTATAAATAAGAGAGAGAGGGGGGGAGAAGAGTGATATATATATAAGAAAGGGAGAGTGAGAGATGTGAGAGAGAGGGAGAAGAGTGATGGGAGGAGAGAGAATGAAAGTAATGATGGAGAGAGAAATAGTGATGGTGATAAGAGAGAGAGAGTTTTAAAGAGAGAGGGAAGAGTGGGTGGGTGGGTGGGTGGGTGGGTGAGTGGGTGAGATGTGTGAGAGGGGGAGTGTCAGAGAAAAGGGAAAGTGATAGATGGTTATACAATGCAATTAATGCTCTGTTGACTTGTGGACCACCGGTAGTGAATATTCTGATTTTTGCCTCTGGAATTAGTTCTACTGATAATGCCTAAATATACTACAGGTAGTGACCTACTTCGATCACACTTTTATGGTGTAATCAACCAACATATCGTCTATGTAGACCACTATATTCTTCCCAATCATTTTCTTGAACATCTTGTTAACCAACCTTTGGTATGTTGCCCTATTGTTCTTCAACCTAAAAGGCATGACTTTGTAGCAGTACAACCCTCTTTCTGTGATAAAAGAAGTCTTCTCCACGTTGGGCGGATGCATCTTGATCTGATGATACCCCAAAAAGGCATCCATGAAACTGAGAAGCTCATGTTTAGAGGTAGTATCAACGATCAGATCAATTTTGGACAGAGGAAAACTATCTTTTGGGCAAATGTTGTTGAGGTCAGTAAAGTCAACACATACTCTCCACGTTCTTTTGGGGGTGACTACATTGGCTTTGATGAGCTTAGCCACTTATTCTATCACTTTTAGGCATTCTAGGGTTAACTTTCTTCTCTTTTGGCGAACTAGAGAGTGGCCAGGGTTAGTGAACAGCTTGTGAATGGCGATCTGAGGATCTATTCCGAGAACGTTGCCCTGTGACCATGTGAACACATTGTAATTATTTTTTAAAAATTCCATCAAGGCATTTAGTACTCCTCAATCAATTTGGTCTCAATCATGACATGGCGATCAGGATAGTTAGGATGTATGAAAATGGGAGCCACTTCTTCCAGAGGCTTGGTGTTTTCCATTTCTCGAGGATCATCAAGAGTTATTTCATCCACCTCATCCCTCAGCGCCTCCATCTTGGCATCAACTATTTGTAATTGCTATTGGACACCTAGTTTTGAAGGGAATTCGACCTTCATGGCTGTGATGAAGCACTGTCTAACAATCTTCTGGTTACCCCTCACCTCGCCTACTCCTGTCAAAATAGGAAACTTCATCATCAGGTGATAGGTGGAAGTGATGGCATTGATTATTCCCAACATTGGGTGAAGGGCAATCCATAATAATGAAGTCTTGCCATACCGTGGTCTGGTGAGGTTCCATTCCTAAGGTCACTAATAACTTGATCCATCCAAGCGGATGTGTTGTGCTCCCCCCCCCCCCCCCCGAATCCGACTAAAGGGGTGTGAAATGGGTGAAGTCTGTCTCGCCCAATCTTCATCTTGTCAAATGCTGAGATAAACAAAATGTCGGCAGAACTTCCATTGTCGACCAAGATCTTCTGCACATTAAAATTGGCGATTGTGGTGGAGACGACCCATGCATCATCATGGGGTAGATGCGAACCTCTCAGGTCATCGTTGGTGAAGGTAATGGGTGGGTGAGTTTAGTTAAAGGCACGGAGATGTTATAGATCTCTTCTTCAGCTCACCCACATGCCTCACTGGCATGCCTCTTTCGAGACGAGCTTAAACATTTTTCTGATCCAAACCCTCCATGGATTGTCTAGATATCTCCTGTTGTCATCCGGTTGTTGCCATATCTTCTATCAAGTGAGACAAGCTGTGGGCGATTAGTTACAAACCTCCTCAGATACCCTCTCTTGATCAGATCGGCTATATGCTCCTTAAGCTAAAAATAATCCTTAGTATTGTGCCCATGATCCCTGTGAAACTCATAATACTTGTTTTTGTTTCTCTATAAGGGGTTGGTCTTGATTTTTCTTGGTCACTTCACAAACTCTTCATTTTTTTATCTCCATGAGTACCTGGGCTAGGTCGGGTCAGCGAGGTGGAATGCGGGGACGTCGGTCGTTAGTCATCCTTCAAGCATCTCGATCTGACCTTTTGCTCTTTACCTCATCTCTATAGTCAGCTCACTTGGTGTCAGGCTCTTTTCCCTTGTGATCATCTCTTCCTCGCCTTTTACGCTTGGCATCGGCCAATTTTTCTGCGGTGATGTATTTGTAGGCTTTTCTTTGGAGTGCCGACTAGGTATCTGGAACATTCTTGGAGAGGAAATCAAACAACGGTCCTAATTTTCTTGGCAAAGTCCTTCCATCATTGCCATGATCACCACTTATCACTAGGGTCCTCCACCTCTAGCACAATTTGATTGAACCGTTTAACATAATCTTTCAAGCTCTCCTTTTCTTTCTAGTAGACTGTGAAGAGGTGAGAGACATTCTTCTGCTTGATCCTACAGCTTATGAAATTGGCAACAAAAAGCCTGCTCAGGTTGCCAACAAAATAATGTTCCTCGAAGACAACTTTCTGAACTAGGATCTTGCTGACCCCTTCAATGTAGCTGAAAAGGCCTTGCACATCACCTCTTTCGAGTATCCCTAGAGCATCATTAAGTTCTTTTATGAGTCTAGGTAGTCCATTGGATTTGTCTTCCCTTTATAAACCCTGAACTGAGATAGCAGTTTCAACTTGGATGAAACCCTAGTCCTCATCACTATTTCTATGAATAGAGGCTCAATCTACCTTATCAAGGCATCTACAGTAACTGAGGCATTTGCCCCTATGTTAATGGCATCAATCCTAGCACCTAGATCTCTAATCTTCTAGGTGGTAGACTTAGCTTGATACCTGGTCATCTCAGAGAGGTGATCTTCCTCTTTTCCTGGTCTTCTCGCTCTCTATATTGTGAGTTCGGCTAGATGATCGAGACTCTAACGAAGTAGAACTCCTTTCTTGTCTTGATCATAAGCTCGATGATTGGGGTCTCCGAATTTTGGTTCAACTCTCCCGACCTATGCTTTGACGACTTTGAGATTTGTAGTCGCACGATCAATGAGAATGACGAGATCGATCAACTTCGTCTGGAATAGGTGTAGTAGGTGGTGGAAGGTTGTTTGTGGCAAGGTGCTGTATCAGGCGGGCATTATTCTCGTTCATGATCCTAATATGCTTGGCAATCTCATGCATCTCACTATGGAGGCCCTCAAGATCTAGAG
>BRYE01000017.1:15844079-15846579 GCA_030159115.1 Actinidia arguta var. hypoleuca | reverse complement strand
ATTAAAACTGCATGAATCTAACTATTTAAATTAAAATTCTAAGGATAGAGTTAAACTCTACAAGGACTAATAATGAAATTTACCTTAAACTCGCGGACACATATATAAGGCAAACTGGTAAACTTAACTAGAAAATGGACTTTAGTGGTATTAAATTATGCGTGTTGTGAAATTTTGCTGGTATTAAGTGTCAAGAGTGGTCCCTCGTTTTCCCAATAATTACCAATGTCACTGGGTACAGAGAACCAAATAATTGAGGTTGTGGGACACATCATATTATAAATTTTTGCTAACCAAACCACACACTAAGCCGTAGTTAATGCATACATGTCACGGATGTATATGTAATTTTTTACACATTTTAATACGCTTTTATGCACTTATTACTTATTGGGTGGTGGTTAGCATTTTTCTTTTATGTAAAATAATGAAAAAATGTAATGATCCAATATCAACCTAGTGTGGTACAGAAAATGTAAAAATATTATGTGTAGGACAAAGCAGAAGAAAAGAGAGACAGCATCAACCTAAGGAGAAAACAAAGAAGCAAAAGTATGCTTACAAGGCACTAGAATCTGTTCATTTTGGTGAAGAAGTTGGTAGAACTTGAACCTATTGTTTTCCTTCAAAATTTTGAAATCCTTCATGATAGGGATTTGAATGTCTACGAGACATGTATCTCTTCTACTCGAATCTTCATCACACTCATATTTCACAGGTCACTTATAACTAAATCTCTATATTTTTGTTAAAACTAACACTAAGGCCCAGTCTAACCTATCTTTTATGAGATTTTTTAGTTTTTAAGATTTTTTGTCGTGAACTTTTTTAATATTTGATCACAATTTTATATTTTTTTCAATTCTTCTTAACGAGAGATATCGGAAATGTAAAAATTCAGTTCAAATTTAGAAAAAAAATTCACGAAAGATAACAAATTTAGATAATTTGTCGAGTAAAAATATATTTTTTTTCTTTAGTGAACATTTTCCAAAATTAGATATCGTCAAGCAAAATTGGACAAATATGAAATTGTTGTCAAATGGTTAAAAAATTCACTAAAAATAAAAAATTAAAACAGCTAAACCAAACTGGGCCTAAATCTCTTAATTTGAAATCTTCATGTAGCCAAATGGAGCCTAATTGTCTTGTACCCAAACAAGTTGCAGACCTTAACCATTTCTCATCATAGGGAGCCTACTCCATCATGTTGTTTTGATAACAAAACTGGGAACTAATCATGTGGGTTGATAAGTTAACAATTCATTGCAGTCTACTTTCATGTTGCTGTTTCCACAACTGCAACCAAATGATCTTTCCAAAAACACAACTGCTCAAGTTGTTGATCTTGAAATTTAAGCTAAATGTGATATAATTAACTATCAACTCGTCTAAAAAATTAAGCTATTAGAGAGAATGACAATTTTATTATTTATTATATTCTTAGTATGCCCCTCACGTATAGGCCGGCGTTCCTCCATAAGCGGGTCAACACATGTAAATATTTTAATTAAGTAAACGGTGAGGTTTGAATTCAAGATCCATGCCTACTTTCATACCATGTGAAAAAATTAACCACCAACTCATCTAAAAACTTAAGCTATTAGAGAGAAAAACAACTTTATTATTTATTATATTCTCAACACTAAATATGAAAATAAATTTCAACAACAGAGCATTTAGCAGAAAATAGATATATTTCAATATGATCAGATTGTTTACAAGAACATAGCAAATGCTTAGTTTGTAGTTTAATGTGGGCTTCAATATGATCAGATTGTTTACAAGAACATAGCAAATGCTTAGTTTGTAGTTTAAGTGCCCACATCCAAAGTACAGAATATGAAAGCAGGGAAAACATTCCCAAGTTTGAAGCTTTCCAAATATCGGAGTAACGCAGAACATATTGTCTTGTCTATTTAGTGAAGAGCATAGTAGCAGTGAACATTATCTAATTTTTTGAATCAATCCAATTAAGGCTGCCAACAACAACCGGCAGAAACAAATCCGGCATACCCTCAAACATCAGCTTCTTAAACACTTCACTGTAGGGATCATGAGAACCAAGACCACACACACCTTTGTACTTTATCAAAAAATTTCCATTTTCCAGCAGGCACAGAACTTGAACATTTTTCTGTCTCGAAATGTTATTCCAAATCCAATACGATGGTAGCCACTGCGGTCTCATTAACCGAGGGGAGAAATCTTGGATGATGACCTTATTGATCCACGACTCTTTCGCATTGTACTCTTCCATAACCCAAATCTCAAACCTTTCGAAATAGTAGACAACAACTGCAGAAAGGCACCCTCCTAAAGCGACCAGATAATAGTTGTGCCTATTTAGGCTACCATAGTCGGGTCTCCGAACCTCTCAGAACTGCTCGTCCGCTAGGTCGAAAGAAACTATGCTTCTGCTATGAAAAATCAGCTAATTCAACCAATGTAGTCTTCCATTGACCAAAGCTTCAAACGCTTGTTGTTCAAGCCGGTAAAA
>BRYE01000017.1:15829079-15831579 GCA_030159115.1 Actinidia arguta var. hypoleuca | reverse complement strand
GAAAAATCATTTTAACTACAAATATTAAAGTGTCACTCAAATGATATTTTTATTAGGGAAAACTTCACCTACACCCCCTAAAGTTTGGTGTATTGACACTTAAATTCGGTACTTATTAAAAATATGCAAGTAGACCCCCTGAGGTTTGGTAGGTTGGCAATTAGCCCCCTTGCAGTTAGTGACGTCAGCATTTTTCGTCAGTTGACCACTTTGACCAACGAAAATGTCATAAATACCCTTAAAAAATTCTCTCTAGTTTTTTGTTGTTTTTTTTTTCAGTTTTGTATTTTTTTTTATTTTTTTTTTCTTTTTTTATTAATTTTTTTAATAATTTTTTTTTATCAAATAATCTTTATATAAATATTTTTTTTGCCTAATTTAGCAAAAATTAAGTTAATTACTAAAAAAAATGATGTGGGTTAGGGTCAATAAAATTAGTGATATTTAAGCTAAAAATTTATTAATTATTGGAATATAAAGTGATATTTTAGTTTAGCTTAAACATGTAGGCCAAATGAACCCAACTAAACTGAGTTAAAATATCAATGGGTCATCTGAAAAATTTATGATTAATTAACAAGCCAAAAAAAAATAATTTTTGCTAACCCACATCATTTTTTTTTAATAATTAATTTAATTTTTTCTAAATTAAACAAAAATAAGAAATTTTTATAAAAATATTATTTGATTAAAAAAATTATTAAAAAAACTAATAAAAAAAAGAAACAAAACTGAAAAAAAATAAAAAACTGAAAAAAAAATAAAAAAAATGAGAGAGAGAGAGAGAGAAAAAAAAAAATTTCAAGGATATTTATGACATTTTCTTCGGTCAAAGTGGTCAACTGACGGAAAATGCTGACGTCACAACGGCAGGGGGTCTAATTGTCAATAACCAAACTTCAGGGGACTACCTGCCTATTTTTGAAAAGTGCCAAGTCTAAGTGTCAATACACCAAATTTCAGGGGGTGTAGGTGAAGTTTTCCCTTTTTATTATTAAATTTAATAGTAAAAATACAAAATTATATTTTATTGATGTCGTATCATAACAAAATCTTAGATTTTTTGAGTTAAAATACATGTCTGTACCTGTATTGTATTTTTTTTATATTTCATATCTAGATTTTTTAAGTTGAAATATATCTTTGCACCTGTATCATATTTTTTTCATATTCCATCCGTTGATATTATTCCCGTTCCGTAATCCTTAAAGATTGAAGTATCCGTGCTTTCTAACTTGCCATTGAGAGTGAAGTAACGAGTGTGGAGAAAAACCAAAATCAAAACCTGGGGAAAGCTTCCCTTGTTTGGTTCATAGCGTTGGGGCTTGAGAAATGCATGGCATTATTTATTTATTTTTTCTCATCAATTTTCTTTCGTATTCTTTCCTTTTCTTCCTTTCTATTCTCTTTACTTAAAAAGTTATTTTTTTATTTTTTTATCTTTATTTTAAAACTAAACAGATTTCAAAAAAGGTTATCTTCTTAATTATTTTTATTTTACTTTATTCTCTTATTTTTATTTTATTTCTTTCCACAAGTTCCGAACTTAGCCCAAAGTAGAAGGGAAGTGAATGTTCTTTGAGAAACTGCAGGGAAAGTTTCTATTGTTATTCGAAACCTAAGGGGAGGTCACTGTAATTTTCCATCTATATCATCTTTCCACGATCTCTGATCTGAACTTGCCCGAATCGTTGTGAAGCGCTCTCTCCCTCCCTCTCTCTCGACTCCCATTGTATCTTTTGCTGCTTCGAGTTTCACAATCCCTCTCTCTGAACTCTGGAATCATCAGTAGAAGAGAAAGAAGTACTCGAAACGATGTCAGATAACCTGCCGAGCGACGTGCTGATCGAGATCCTCGCGAGACTCCCCGTGAAATCGCTGGTTCTGTTCTCATCCGTATGCAAACAATGGTATACTCTCATCACCAACCCTGTTTTCATATCCACACACCTCAATCGTAGCCACAACCAACTATTACTCGTTAGGCACTACAATATGTTTCAGAAAATGGAGCGATATGCCCTACATTTTCCTAGTGAGTCATATGGTGAATATGCGGAGCTCGAATGTCCGGTCAAGAGTGCGAATGAGTATTTCAGGATAGTGAGTTCGTGTAACGGGTTGATTTGCTTGTCTGATGATTATACCACTCACACTGATACTATAGTTATTTAGAACCCATCTGTGAGAAGATCTGTGACCCTCCCGAAACCTGGATTCCCCCACGCGACCCAAGGCACGTGCCTTCTGGGTTTTGGGTTTGATGCCCTCAGTAATGACTATAAAGTGGTGAGGATTGTGTATGAACATAATGTACCTGATGATAGTTATTATAGGCTCCCGCCTAATGTGGAGATTTACGCGCTTAGCACGGGGAGTTGGAGAAGCATAAGTGGTGCTGCTCCAAACTATGTTATGTATAGGTTCTTCAACTTGCCGGCTCTAACGAATGGGGCTGTCCATTGGGTGGCAAACGGACAGGGAAACAACGGTAGCGTTC
>BRYE01000017.1:15796579-15799079 GCA_030159115.1 Actinidia arguta var. hypoleuca | reverse complement strand
CCAATAAATAAAATCCACATACACACAAGCGTAAATAAAAAGAGGGATTAAAATAAATAAAATGGTTCCAATCACTTGTCAACAACTGGAAAAATACATGATCGATAAATATACAAACGAAAAATACGATATTTCAGTAATCATCAAGATCTCTTACCGATTCATTGAGGCGGTCGAGAGAAGATGTGAGAGAAGCCGAGGCATTTCGGTAGCGTGTGCCACCGTTGCTCAGGACAGCAGAGACGGAGCGCCTTGAGAATCGGTGCATGTTAGCGGCCACCAACAGATTGAAAGAGAGACGACTGCGATGCTGTGAGGGAGTGTGGATGTGTGATTGGAGAGAGAGAGAGAGAGAGAGAGTCAGGCTAGGGTTTTAGTACGGCTCCTTGCGAAAGGGGTTTATGGAAGGTTCTCGAGATGGGTAAAAAAGCCCGTTCGCGCTTGATGCTGGGGAGGGTATGATTATGGGTATTTTGGTCATTTCGACTAGGACTAGTGGCAGAGTTGGAAGCTTCTAGGTGCACACCCTTTTTCTCTCTCTACCCCCCATCAAAAAAATTTAGGAAAAATTACAAACAAAACTCCGGGTTTGAGTAGGGGAACAAATTAAATTTATAGTTTCATTTGTAACAAATAGAACCCTATAATTTTAATCCGATACTAATTTAAACTATTTGGTAGTCTCTATCTCATGTAGGGCTACCCCCCATTTAAATTCCTATTCGAACCAATTAACAACACAAAAATTAAAAAAATTGAGTGTTGTATTTGTATTAAAGATACCAAAATTGTATTATTATTCAGTGCTATTTTAAAATGAGAATAATTTGATTAGGGCTATAAAAAGAGAAAAAAAACACTATACAATGAAGTTTTATTGTGATGACTCCCGACATCCATGCCGCGTCATGCTAGGTTCCAAAATTCTTTTTCTTTTAAAGTTTTTTATTTTCTTTTTGTTTGCAGAAGCAAAATATGTACATTTATTTTTTAAGCCAAAAGAGAATCAATATTAGATTTATTCATTCAAAATGCATGTCCGTATTGGTAGAGAGACTGTACTTGTCATATCGTTTATACATACTTACGTACGTTACATGTTCAAAAGGCCTCGGATATTCTGGTCCGAATCAGACAACATCAAATCTATTATTCTTGCTACATAACATGACGTAATTTATCTTAAATTTTATATTTTTTAAATAAACTTCAAGACGTGTGGTTCTATAGAACTACTCCACTTGTTTTTCCTATCACTTAAAATATTGTTAGAAATAATATTGCTAAGCACATTTGCTTAGTGTATAACTATAATTTCTAACATAGATTTTGATATACATATAGAATAAATGAAAATACCATAGTAGATGCGTATAACATATCATTACGTAATGTAAGCTAAAACATTTTATATTTTAAAATAACATATTGAAAATTCATGTTAACATTTGTGTCCGTCCTTAGTTGGGTATCATATGTGATAGTTCATTCTGAAACTTGTCATTTGACCATGCATATAATAGTCAACATGATTCTTAAAACACACATTATGCACTATGATCTCCCGTTCTTAGTTGGGTTTGATAACATACTTCCTCACCCCTGTGAGTCAAGGTGCGCCGGTCGAATACCTTCCTGAAAGGGCGAAACATATGGTAGATTCGTAAGATTATTATCTAATTCTTGTATTTGATTTGCATAAAAGATTAATTTACTCTACTTTAGAAATTAAGGTTACTTACATGTTTGCGTACGAATTGCGCTATACTTGTTCGTCAAGATCTTTAGGCTAGTTGAATTGATTTCATATATGTATCATTTATTGAAATGATTAGAGTTTGGAACTTAAGTGTTTACAATTTAATTGAACTTATCGACCAAGGATTAGGATAACCGTGTAGGTTTCGGTATTCAAAAATATAACTTGGTGCAGGACTTAACCAGTTGGAGAAATGTTCCAACAGTCGAGGGCAAGTAGTAGCATAATAGGGTAATCTTCTACCGGTTGAAGAAAAGTTCAACCAATTGAGTCATGTTCAATTGGTTGAGAAAAAGATTTGACTGCTTGAATTTTTTTTCGTATGTGTTTGAAGTAACTATTTTACGAAACTTTAATCAACTTAAAAGATTTTTATATGGAGAAGTTTTAGCCAAAATACTAACAATAGTTTTGATACAAAACATGACGTAACTTTGGTTTGACACTTGATCCTAACACTCGTGTTATATTCTCAACGTATTTCTTAACTTTAATTAGGATATAGTATAATACTCAATTCTAGAGCATTTAGACCCTTTCTTAAACCAAAAATACGTAAAATAAATATGGTAAACAAGGTGAAATTAGCTCATAAAACTAAATCGGATCTCGTGTTCTTCGTTTCTTCTA
Source organism: Actinidia arguta var. hypoleuca (assembly GCA_030159115.1). NCBI lineage: Eukaryota > Viridiplantae > Streptophyta > Magnoliopsida > Ericales > Actinidiaceae > Actinidia > Actinidia arguta. The sequence goes on along the minus strand of BRYE01000017.1, from coordinate 15,796,690 downwards.
TCATTTTTCTTTTCTCTCTTCTCCTTTCTCTCTTCTTCTTATTCTCTCTCTTTCTTTCTTTGTAGTCAAGTCCCAGCACAATTGCTGGGACACGAAAGGAGTGGTTGGGAG
>BRYE01000017.1:15749079-15751579 GCA_030159115.1 Actinidia arguta var. hypoleuca | reverse complement strand
TCAATTTTTGGATTAATAAAATTGCAGAGTTTTCTCTCAGTATATTTTCAATTTCTTTGGTATTCTTTGGAATCAACAAAGTATGTGATACTTTTATTCCTAATATTAGTTTAAAATCAACAGGTTTAGAGAAGGATTATTCTAGGTGAATCAACATACCCGAATTCATCTATTTTTTATTTCATTTATACGCTTCCGCTACATTAGTTGGTATCAGAGTCTACGCTGGATTCCTGACCGATCATGCCACAAAGGAAATGTGTTATAGAGGGCTTTTACAAGATTTCCCCGAACTCTCTCTAAGAGATTGAACACAATAGCTCATCATCCTCTCTATGTTCTCTTGCCCCTTCCTTATCTCTGCCCTTTCCTTCCTAGCCTCCTCTTGGGCATCCAAAATGTCATTTTGGTAACAAAAGATCATCTTCAACCACCCTGTAACTTTCTTTAGGAAATTCCACTTGAGTTTTGAGAATTTCCGAGATGAGGTTGAAACATCAATTTTGGAAAAGGCCTTGACCTTCTCCAAACTAGCCTATGTGATTGGAACAATCTTGGTTTTCTCCCATTTAGCAATCGTGTGCTCTTTCACTTTATCATCCACACAAAATAGACATATCATACCCGGGATAGGCATTTGGCTCGTCACGTTGGTCACGGTACGAAATTTGGCAATAACTCCCTAAATGATCTTTAACACATCAAACACTCGCTCATTCATCATAACATGCAAGAATTCAATTTCATTCATGCCTAATTTCTTCTCTGAATCCTTGGGCCTAATATTGTAGTGAACAATCTTATTCAACTCTTGATACTAGTCATTTAGACTTCCCAAGGAAAATTTTGTTCCTTTAAACTCTTTGGGATTAACAAGCATTTTTCTAGCATATTCTTTGATTGTAAGTGCTTTTTAGGACAAATAAAGGTATTGAACATCACTAGGGTGTGGAGGAGTGTATTTTAAGTATTTTGCAATCCTTTTGGCATCAATCTTAATGGAAGTTCCATTAATCTTAGACTTGATCAACATTTTAGAGAAAAAAAACTCCATTTTCTCATAAAATAGAGAAAACAGAGAGAGGGGGGGGGGCCACCGCCACCTCCCCCTACCGTCAACCAGCCAACGTCCACTGCCATTCCTCCACTACCTTCTCCATCCTTTCTCACCTTAGCCCTCCCCTTGTCTGTACTCACTCTCATGGTCACCTATGGCCACCACCGTGCCTTCTAAAATCTACAACCGGCTTCTAAAGGGTGTTTCCACTTAACTACGTTGTCGATGGTCTTGCCGTCGTGAGCTGCCACCAACCGTCAACTCAATGAAACACCCATCACCTTATATTTGCACTATAAACTCTACAATTAATTTGTGGATAGTTTTCAATATTTGATTAGGGTGAAGGTCACCCGTTATTATCGACGTATCCTTTTCTAGGTCCCAACTTTAGGGGACGCGATAAGCAGACTAGCAAATAGGAAGTTATAACGAGGTTACTAAATTAGGGACTTGATATATCATCACTAGATGGTAGCGTCATACAGTTTTATGGATGTGTATTTGCGGTGACCCAGGCCTGAGGCTGGTTAATTACCATCACCAAGCATTGAGTAACACTTAACCAAGATATTGCAGTTCATAAATTAAAGTACCAAGGTCAATATGTAAATATAAAGAATTTAGGAGTAAGAAGATTAATTGAGTTATTTTAACATAAAGATTAACAAAGTATTATTATTTCATCAAAACAAATATTTCTAAACCCTTTTCCCAATAGTTTTAAAAAAAAAAACCAAGTAACCAGGGTATAGAACAATTCACTTCACACCATTTTGTACTTGTTATTAGCGTTTGAGACGAACTATGGTAAGAACCTAACAAACTTCAAACCTGATCATAATATTTCATGCCAATATCCTAGACAATATCTGCAAGAAATAAGTTACACTCAGTGGTCATGCAGGTCAAAAGTTGGCCCACCGTAGTGGTGGACAGTGGCGGTAGTTGGTGAATTCAAGCGAGGTATCAATCTGAAATCTCGATATAAGTGGAGAGTCCTCTAATGGTGTCAATAGGTTGTCCGATGGCCGGGGATTGGCCGGAGTATGACCGGAGAATTTTTTTGAAAAATTATCTATTTTTCTGTGACGGTTTATAACACAACTTTTGACGACCGGAAAGTCTAACGGAGGTCACAAATGAGTTCAGAAGATCGATTATAATCGAGGTAAGGTGAATTCTGCCTATCTCAATGTTCTACGGTGGTGGTCTCTGGCTAGCACCCGAAAATAACAATTTTGAGAATAATTATGAGAATAATTAAGGTTTTAAACCCGAGTTGTTGCTACTTGTTATCTTGAGTTGCTGTTGCAAATTCCAACAACCTATTGTTGCATTTCTAGAGCAAATTCTATCACCTTATTACTGTATTTTTCAGTAAATTTCAGTACCTTATTGCTAAAAATTTCAACAACTTAATGCTACATTTTTTGAGCATAT
>BRYE01000017.1:15726579-15734079 GCA_030159115.1 Actinidia arguta var. hypoleuca | reverse complement strand
GTCGAATTTGGAGAAAGCACAACACATCCTCTTAGGTGGATCAAATTGCCGGTGACCTTAGGGATGGGGCCCCACCAGACCACAGTATGGTAAGACTTCATTGTTGTGGATTGCCTTTCGCTCTACAATGCAATTCTTGGTCGTCCAATGCTTGGAAGAATCAAGGCCACCACTTCTACCTATCACCTAATGATGAAGTTTTCCACTTCAACAAGAATAGGCAAGGTGAAGGGCAACCAGAAGGTTTCTAGATAGTGCTTCATCACGGCCATGAAGGCTGAATCCCCTTCAAAATTAGGTGCCCAATAGCATTTACAGATAGATGATGCCGAGATGAAAGCACTGAGAGACAGGTGGATGAAATAACTCTTGAAGATCCCCGAGAGACAGAAAACACCAAGCCCCTAGAAGAAGTGACTCCAATCTCCATACATTCCGACTATCTAGATCGCCATGTCATGATCGAGATCGAATTGATAGAGGAGTTACCAAATTCCTTGGAGGAGTTTTTTAAGAAAAATTATGATGTATTTGCATGGTCATAAGGCTACGTTCCAAGGATAAACCCCTAGGTCATCGTTCACAAATTGTTCACAAACCCTGACCATTCTCCAATTCACCAAAAGAGAAGAAGATTCACCCCAGAATGCTTGAAAGTCATAGAAGAAGAAATGGCTAAGTTCATCAAAACTAATGTTATCAAGGAATCTCGCTCTCCGAATTGGCTTGCCAACTTTGTCATCTCCCCTAAAAAGGGAAAAGTGGAAAGTATATGTTGACTTTACCGACCTCAACAAGGCATGCCCGAAAGACAGTTTTTCTTTGTCGAAAATTGATCTGATCCTTGATGCAACCTCCAATCATGAGCTTATCAGTTTCATGGATGCCTTCTCGAGGTACCATCAGATCAAGATGCATCCGCCCAACGTGGAGAAAACTTCTTTTATCACAAAGAGAGGGTTATATTGCTACAAAGTCATGCTTTTAGGGTTGAAGAACGCTGGGGCGACATACCAAAGGTTGGTCAACAAGATGTTCAAGGAGATGATTGTAAAAATGATGGAAGTCTGTATACACGACATGCTCGTCAAAAGCCTCAAAGCAATTAATCATATCGCCCACCTAGAGGAAATATTTGGCGTTCTATGAAGGCATCACATGATGTTAAATTCCTCCAAACGCGTCTTTGGTGTATCCTCAGGAAAGTTCATTGGCTTCCTTGTGACTAAGCATGGAATTGTAGCCAACCCCGACCAGATTCAAGCTCTACTTGCAATGAGCTCGCCCAAAAACATACATGAAGTGCAACAGTTAATTGGGCGAGTAGCCACTCTTAACATATTTGTCTCCAAATCAGTAGATAAGTGTTTACCATTCTTCAAGATCTTGAGGAAAAACAAAACCTTTGAATGGATGGACGAATCCAATATTGCATTTCAGCAACTTAAGGAGTACCTCAGATCGCCTCCCTTGCTCACAGTTCCTATCATGGGCGAGGAGCTCATCGTATACTTATCTATCTTGCCAATAGCAGTAAGTGTAAAACTTATCTAAGAAGAGGACAAATTTTAGAAATCAGTGTACTATGTCAACAAAGTCCTCATGGGAGCTGAAGCTAGATACCTGAAAATTGAGAAGCTCGCCTATGCCCTTTTGATCACCGCAAGAAAGTTTTGCCATTATTTCCAAGCTCATCTATTTGCTATGCTAACAAATCATCCTTTGAGGCAAATTCTCCAGTGACCTAACACCTCGAGGTGACTTCTTAAATGGTTTATTAAACTGAGTAAATTTCACATCAACTACTGACCAAGGATGGTGATCAAATCCTAAGCATTGGCCGATTTCATAGCTGAGTTTACTCATGATATTGCTCTAGAGCTTGAGTTGACTCTCCCTGAGGTGGAAATCCCAAAAAAATAGGGATAGAAAGATGATCTCGCTAGGTGGAAGCTCATTGTGATGGGTCGTCCAACCAGCACGACTGTGGTGCAGAACTTGTTCTCCAAATCTCTTCCGATGAATAGATGGAGTATGCCATACGCATTGAATTCAACGCCACCACCAACGAAGTCGAATACGAGGCTCTCCTCGGCATACTAAGGGTTGTATCAAGATTGGGAGTGGAATCCTTGGACGCCTTCAGTGACTATTAGCTTGTGGTAAATCAAGTGCAAAAGGATTACCTTGCCAAGGATCTCTGAATGGTGACCTATTTGGATGAGGTGAAGACTATGTCGACAAAGATCATAGACTTCAAGATTAGCCAAATTCCCCGAGAAGAAAACAAGAAGGCTGACGCCCTAGCTAACCTCGCCTCTGTGATTGAGTTCATCTCTGATAGGAGTATTCCCCGAAAATTCTTGCCAAGTCCTAGTATTGATAATGCCAAAACCATATGTCAAGCAACAACAGATCTGACGTGGGTGGAAGTGGGTGGATGATATTATTGCATACCTCTGAGATGGAACACTATCATCGAACAAACTCCAAGCACACCGATTCTATTACTGAGCATCCATATTTTGCCTCATCCAAGGAATCTTGTACAAAAAATCTTTCTCAGGATCACTATTGAGATATCACCAACTTGAAGAAGCAAATTACGTACTCAGAGAAATTTATGAAGGCGTCTGCGAAAACCACTCTAGGGCAAGATCATTGGTCAGGAAAGTTGTTCGTCAAGGATATTTTGTGGCCTTAGATGGAGAGGGACGCAATGACATACACCAAGAAATGTGACAAGTGCCAAAGATTTGCTCCGACAAGTCATCTTCCTCATACCGAGATGGTGTCAATGACCAGCCCATGGCCATTTGCTCAATAGAAAATTGATATAATTAGACCTTTTCCTCAAGCATCATTGTAGAGAAAGTTCTTGATTGTCGCCATAGATTACTTCACAAAGTGGATAAAAGCTGAGCCTCTTGCTAAAATCACTAAGAGGAACGCCAAGAATTTTGTGTGGAAGAACATTGTCTGTCAATTTGGAATTCCCAAGGCTATCATCATGAATGACGCAAAGCAATTTGACAACAATAGATTCAAACTTATAAGCACTAGGTCGCTAAGTACTACAATTAGAGAGTTAAGCACAGATCTTTTCTACCTAGTGACTTAGTCTTGAAGAAGGTAACTCTGGCTACAAAAGAGCCCAAAGTTGGGAAATTCGATCCTACTTGAGAAGGCCCCTACAAGGTTATCAAAGTGTCTAAGCCAAGAGCTTATTAGCTAGAAGACATGAATAGGAAGGCACTACTTCATCCCTGGAATGCTGAACACTTGAAAAGATATTATTAGTAGTTCTGCTGGTCGCCCTGAGAAAAAGATCGCCTATATAATGTGGTATCGCCAAAGTCTTATGGTCGCCCATCTCCATGTGATTTTGGTTACCCTAACAACTAGATGTCGCCATGGTATTGTTTTCATTAAAGCCTTTATTATGTTCATCAATCTCCATGTAATAATGATTATTCCCATAAAATCACATTTCTCTAATTTGATTCTTATATGTCGCCAAAGTTCGCCAATTTCAAAAAATTTATTTTCCAAAAGCTCATGTTATTGTGATCGCCAATTTTTGTGTAATTAAGGTTATTTCGATATAATAATGAATTCGCCAATTACAGTTCGATTATTTTCCTGAAGAGTTGATCTCGCCTTATTGAATTATATCGCCAGTTCCAAGTTGCCATTAAAATTCCAGTTTTAGATCAGTATCGCCAATATCAAGATTGTCCTTATCAAGACATCTTGATCACCAGAGACTAACTCGCTCAATTATTTATCGCCTATTAATCAAGCTCGCCCAATTAGCCTGCTTCGTCTAATAGTTGAATTTGTCAGTTTCTCCGTTGTATGGGAAGACACCATTATGTATTTGAAGCTGCATATCCCTCCACTGCCAACTATCAAATTATGTCAATAAGCTTAAACTTATTGATGTCGCCTAAATGGAGGTCACCAAAGTTATCTTCTTATCGCCAAACTAACGTGTCAAGATTAAAGGGTTTTAGAATTTCACCAAGGCATTAAACTCGCCAAACAGATTTATTTGCCAAGAAAATAATTGATATTCGTCAATTTCACATCACCAGTTTATTAAAGTTTTGGTCGCCATGGTTTTAGTTGATTTTTGCTTGATTAAGGTGGATTGCATTTATTATAATCACCAATAGATTATGTTCGCCAAATTCATCTCGCCAATCTCATCAGATATCATGTCACCAATATAAATATGTAGAAAGTGCAAGAAGAAAACATGCAAGAAGAGGAGATTTTCATTCATTAAAAATTAAAATGATTATATCTCGCCATTACAATGAAGAAGAAAAAATTATAAGTACTTAAGGAGAGAGAGGGCTAGTATCACCCTTCTCCTCCTCCTCCTCCTCCTCCTCCTCCTCCTCCTCCTCCTCCTCTTCCTCTCTCTCCCTTTTCCTCAGTCTCATCTTCCTCCTTCTCAAGCAGATTGGCGTTGATGCTCATGCCTTGGATGTCGATACCAAGGTCGGGATGGTGGCGAGCAATTTTCCTTTTACAAAAATCAAAGTTTTAACCAAAATATTTGGAGGCTGTAAGTTCAACAACCTTTTGAAAATCATCAAAGGACTTAAACTCCTCAATGTCTATCTTTTTTGGTGGTGGCCACCTTCTTTTTGAGCCTCCCAACCTCGGCATCCCAATCCTCCTTGATCTTCTTTAGCTTGTCAGCAACCTGTTGCTCTCTGGCTCGGGCCTCGACCAGTTGTCCTTCTAGCTCACCAGTCAGCTTCTGGGCTCGGGTCATCTCGCCCTCAAGCAAAGCAGCCCAACCTTGTTGAAGAGTCGCCTCGTCCCCATCTCCCTATTACGTATCGCAAGGGAAGACCTGGGCATGACCACTTGTTACAAATAAGTTTTTATGATCACCTTGAATCAATGAAAGCACAAGAATAAGAATCGAGATTGAAATCGAATAGATACCTAGATGACAATGTGGAAGAACTTCGTGACCACTTGATCTAGGGTTAGTTTGTCCACATTTTCCTTGTCAGTAGGTGGAATCACTCCCCTTAGGATTTTCTCAGCCATGGAAGGACTCCTCAGCAGGGAGGCTCTAGGCCCCAGAATAGCACCAAGGTCGTTGATTTGCCTTTCTGGGTTGGCGTGGTGTTATGCTCCTCGTCTCGGAGGCACTTCTCACCAATTTTTATCTCCTTCACCACTGGGGTTGACCTCGCCATCGGGTCTATGCTATTAGATCTTTTAGCGATTTGGACGAGCTTCTTCAAGCTGATTTTCTTCGACATGGCTGCGAAAGAAATTGAGATTAGTCATGGAATGAGATAAGATACTTAGGAAAAGAAGGAAACAGTAACATCCAATATAAGCTTGGGGGGCAGCCTTGGGTCTGACCAAGCCTCCAATTTAGAGCTTAAGCTTGAGCACAAACTATACGGTCTCAAACCTAAGACTAGGTCACGAATTTTTCCCCCTAACAGCCTTAACATTGTTAGATCAGGAAGGCGAGGTAAGACTCTCCTCATTTCCTTCCTGATAGTTCCTATATATTCTACCGAGCTACCTTAAGAATGGTCCCCTCAGTAAGGTTCATCTCGGGAATGGTGAGACTCACCCTCGTCGTCTGCAACTGGAGCTGCATCGCCCGTCAATGTATCCTTGCCATTTTTCCCGCTACTAAGCCATGGATTCAAAAGAGGGTTCAAAGCACCTATAGAAATACTTAGATTCGAGAACCTCCTTAATTGTAAAGAAGTTTTCTCCTCTAGCGAGTCCAAAAAAAAGTTTTCTCATCGGCCGTTGGTAGGATGGGCGGTTTGTTGCAGCGCTTACCTGAAAATGAAAGAATGCTTATTAGTCGCAGGTGAGGAGCTACACTTGTCAATTAAAGAAATGACTCAGTATGCAAGAACTGACCTGGGGTGCCCCATGACCTCTGAACCCTTGGAACCCTTTTTTCTCTGGATATCCCCAAGGTGAACTCCCAGTCATTTCCCGAGATGAAGAAGAATTTCTTCTTCCATCCTTTGACGTTGCTAGGATACTCCCCGAGCAGGGTCTTCGCTGACCTGGCCATCCATCCAGAGTCTGGCTTCGGGGTCTTGTATAGGGTAAATAAACACTTAAACTCATTAGGAGAAAGGATGAATTTGTGAGCTCACCACACCATTATCGCACAAACGAGACTTTGCCATGCGTTGGGGACGAGTTGAATAGGGCAAATATTGTAGAAATACAGAATTTTCCTAATGCTAGGGTGGAGAGAAAAATGAAGACCACCTTGGGAAAGGCCACCTCGCCTGGGGCGAGTAAACGTTATGGTCTCGTCCGCCTTAAGAGGCTTAATCTGAATGTTAGAAGGAAAAGAGAATAACTCTCTAAGGCGATCTAGCTTGCCTTGAGACATGGTGTTAGTCTCCCTTTCAATCGGAGGGAGATCATCAGCCAAGGGTTTAACCCCGGGACTACAGGTGTCTTGCCTAGGAAAGAATGGAAGCTGGATAACTTCATCAGCCATATATGACTTCTCGCCTAGGTGGTCAGATATGCAAGAAGGTAAGGAATTTTCTAAGTCTCCTACGTCGGCTTTATTGGACATACACTAAAGACTAAAATTGAAGACAAGCCTAATAGTTAATACTTACTAAATTAAGGGCGAGGAAACAATTGCAATATGACAAGGGTGACGTGAAGGTCGAAGCAAGGGCAGCAGTTCGACAGCGAAAGCAAGAAAGTATAAAGTGGTGGGAGAACCCCCTATTTATAGGAAGGGCTGAGATCTATTTGTCCCAATGTCCAGGATCACACGACGTTTTGAATACTGAGGTCGAAATCGCCACTCCTGCCAAAATGTTATTTTTCCATTAATGCTCTCGTCCACGTGTCTGCTAAAAAAGACATGCCATCATTAAGTGTCCATGGCGTCGAATTGCATTCCTTGATTTATGACTCGACAGTATCAAGTGTTTCACCTCGGCATATCGATTTAGGCGGCAACTGATGAGGGGTAAATTCTTCACCTGTTTATCCGACCAAAAAATTCTCGCCACAATGAAGCTTACGTCGCTAATGTCTTTCGTATCAGATTCACCCAAGCTCCATGGCTTTTAGAAGTACGCACCTCACCTATATCGAGTGGGCGAGAGAAACATTTACCTCCATCGATGCTCACCTCGCCTATAGCGGTGAGCTCGCCTATTTGCACTTTACCTCGCCATCCACTATAAAGATGAGATAACATTAAGACTCCACCTCTATGAGACCCCTTCTCCATTACATCGCCTATAGTTGCGGTTTGTTCTCCAAATGGCATCTCTCTATTTTATCTTCGATATTTTTGGGATATTCTTCCATACTTGGCCATTCGGGGATCTCGCCGTAATCTTCCCGCACGACTCTCCATTCTCCCACTATAAAAAAATCGTTCTCCCATCATAAAAAGGTACGACCACTAAACCCTTGCATACTCACTCTGAGAGCTCTAGTGATTTGCTTATT
>BRYE01000017.1:15694079-15701579 GCA_030159115.1 Actinidia arguta var. hypoleuca | reverse complement strand
CCTTATGGAATGCTTCTAACTCGGATTTTCAAATGTCTACGAGTTGATTTGGACGATGAAACAATAAGAACCCCAAAGGCTGTAAGCGATGAGTATAATGAGAAAACTCTAAAATGCATGGGATATGAGCTGATTGAAAATAAGTGGGTTCCAAAATCAACTAAGAGAATCGAGACGGGGAGTAGCTCAAAAGGGAAAGAAAAAATGGGAGGTGAAGAAGCTAGTGAAGAGGGAGGTTTTGAAAGTGAAATGCGTTCATTCATGATCCAAATGACTGAATCAATAACACTGTTGCATACGAAGGTCGACAATATGGCATTCCGATTGGTTGTTTGTGAAAGGAAAATTCGAAACCTGTCGAATTTGGTGAGCAAAGGAAAGAGACCAATCGAAGACAGTGATAGTTCGGACGAAGGAGAGGGAAACAAGAGTGAAGAAGGGGAAGAAAGCAAAGAAGAGGAGAAGAAAGATGAGGAAGCAGAAAAAGAGAAAGAAAAGAAAGATGGCAGCAATGCAGATCTTGATGACTCCTCTGAGACTGACTCGGATGCTGCTCCACTCATCTCACGCGCAACACAACGACGTTATAGTACCAGAAATTGGGAGCTGCGATCCAAATTCAAAAATACTCCAGAAACGGCTTTAGAACTATCTCCATCTCCAGCCCCCTCCACACCTATTCACAACGCGTCGTCCACCTCACCCTCTCCATAGATCTATGTGTCTTGTTTTAGGAAAATATGTTATGTAATCGAATGTGTATAAATTCTGATTCTCTAACAATTTGTTTTGTTTTGAACAATACATCTGGCTTATGAATTATGTTTATGGATTATGTTTATGGCGTATGGATTATGGTTTATGGATTGTGGCAAATGGTCTATGATCTAAAATTGCTAGTCGATAGTTTATGTTTATAGTTTATGCATTATAAAATGAAAATAGAATGATTAAACTTATAGATGGGCGTGAATGATATCTCAGTGCACATGCTTGTGGTAATTGTTGATATCTTGTTAGATAAATGGGCGTGAATGATATAAGTTATAATTTGTCCCTCATACGAGTCATTGTAAGCTACCCCTTTTCGATGAATTGACAAAAAGGGAGAGAAAGAACGTGCAAATATTACAAAAGAAAGGGGGAGATAAGAAAAAGGAAGAAATACATGATAAGATATGTATACTTTCATTATGTTTTTGCTTCCTTATGTTTTTCTTCGCGTTCATGTTTTGTCATCATCAAAAAGGGAGAGATTGTTGAATCAAGCCTCGATTTCGATGATAACAAAACCATTTATTAGTGTTTAACATGTTTACTAAGCGTGCAGCAAAGAAACATAGCGACTTACAATTCAACTGATCAATGAAAGCATCTTAAACACTTTCCAACAGAAAGTGTCGACACCTTATTTAATGTGTCGACACCTTGAGCCCAGAAGTCAAAATGATCAAATCGGTGAAAGACCAAGATAACTCATCAATTTGGATTTGATAATTGTAAACAGAGACCATGTAAATCCATGGAATGATTTCATAAATAAATAAAACCAACTCAACGCTTGGATCATCAAAGAATCAATGGAAAACATTTTGGATGTAAGTGTCGACACCCGAAGTACAAGTGTCGACACCAAATGTCAATAGCTACGCACGGAAGACTTTTGAAAACAAAGTGTCGACACCTGAATCGACACCAAATGTCAGTGGACTTTCTGAAGACAAAGTGTCGACACCATGTATCGACACCAAATGTCAGTAACTACTCACTGAAGACTTTTGAAGACAAAGTGTCGACACCTGAATCGACACCAAATGTCAGTGGACTTTCTGAAGACAAAGTGTCAACACCACATATCGACACCTAATGTCAGTAGCTACTCACTAAAGACTTTTTTGAAGACCAAGTGTCGACACCAAACGTCATTGCTCAAATTTCAGAAGTTTTTGAAGGAAAGTGTCGACACCATAATCAGCACCAAATGTCAGAAGCTGAAAACAGTACCCTAAAGAAGAGACGTGTCGACACCATCATTAGCACCAAATGACAATGTGTAAACTGGAAGCAAGTAGTGTCGACACCTACATTAGCACCAAAAGTCAGTAGCCAAAGAAGAATTTTCTGACGGAAAGTGTCGACACCGTGATCAGCACCTGGAGACAGTTTTAAGGCAAGAACAGAAGAGTTGAAGTGTCGACACTATGAAGTAATGTGTCGACACATGGGAAGTGTCGACACCATGAAGAAGTGTCGACACCCAACAGGAAGATTTTTCAAACGCAGAGATATCTGATACAGCATTAATGGCCTCCTAACTACCATCAACGGTACACTCTTCACTCAAGTCATTAAATACAAGTCTCCAAGGGCATTTATCACACAAGGGAATGATCCTAAGTATTTGATTTCATCCTACAAGCGTCAAAGTCAAGAATCCTTGAATATTTTTTTTTCCCTTGGTGTAAGCATTGATTATGATACTACATTCTTATCCACTCTATTTGAGAGAGTCCTTGATCATCTTAAAACCTCTATACTTTCATCCTTGCTAGTTTGAGTGTGACTTGACCAAAAATACTTGGTGAGAGTTTTTGAGTGTTTCTCTTGTTGAAAGCCAAACACTTAAGAGTTTGAGTGTTTCCTCTTGTAAGTAAAACACTAGGAAGTTTTAGTGGAGCTTGGACAAAACCACTTGGTGTAAAAGTGAGTTGGGCACTTGAACAACCAACCCCCACATTGTAGTTGCGGATTACAAATAGTGAAAGAAGATCTTGCGGAGGTCTTGGGAGGACGTAGATCACGAATTGTGATCGAACCTCGACAAATTTGGTGTGCTCTCTCCCATCATTACTATTGCTCATTTATTACATTTCTTTCATTAATCTTTTTATAGCATTTTACATTCATTGTTATTAAAGCAATTAATTATAAATCACCAGTTAAGTTTGAAAAACCCAATTCACCCCCTCTTGGGTTGCCTATTGGGTCAACAATTAGCACTTGAAAGAGTGAAGAAGAATGACCAAAGAAGTCTCAAAGAAAAGAAAAGAGAGAAGAGATCAGAGGTGTAGTCAAAGCTGTAGAAAATTGTAGATGAATCGGTACCATACTAGGCTGGTACCGGTACCAACATAAGTACCGGTATAGTCTTTTTCTAGTATAGGTAGAGCTTAAGCAGTGCACTTTTGTACTGGTACCTATTTAAATAGGTATCGGTATCTTGATGTACCAATACTAAAAAAAGTGATACTGGTAAAGATGCACAAAAAAAAGCATAAAAAGACCGTCTTGTCCTTAATGGCGAGGGCTTTATTGTAATATCATCTAGGTCAATTACTTGCCTATATATGTGCAAGTAGTTGTAATTTAGTGTCATTGAGTCATTTCTTTAGATTTAGTTCTTAGATTATTTTAAATGTCGTTATTTTTTCTCTAATTCTTGTACAATTTATTCAACTTAGAGTTAATTTCAAGTCAGATTTCAATTTGGTTTGAAGTTCTGAGTTCGTAAAGCTTTTCTCTACCTCTATTTGCATTCAATTTCAGGTTTTGTTGTTCAATTATCGTACTTGTTCATTAATTGTATTTCAGTTTAATTTTGTGTTTTTGAGCATTTGATTTCCGATTGTTAATTACTTTTATATATTCATATTTGCATGTTGATTATCACAAAATTCGAGTTCAATTTTATATTTTGAGAATTACATTCATGTTTTTCCATATTTTGTGGGTAAATTTTACTTTGCGTATGTTAGCTTAAATTCTCTAGGCTAATTTGAGGAGAGATCTGTAACTATGATGTAGATGTGTTTTAATACCTTCTGCCACACTTATTTTCATGGAATATCTATGAATTGATGATGGTGAATTATTATATCAAAGCTAAGAATTGTACATACGTAGATTGAATTATTGAAATCTCATTGATTCTTACATGCATGACTTCTCCTTTGCATCCTACATGTTTGTTTAAATGCCTATTATACGGGCATTCACTAGGATTGTACATATCAAGCATGTTTTGATCCCTTACTTCCTTTGTGTTTGTGTGAATGCCTATTTTTAAAATTTGCACTAGGATTGTACATATTGAGATACATGTGATGATTGTTACAATTCTATCAATTAATTTCTAGGTCATTTGCTTCCGAGGTATTTAATTCATTGTAAAGCCAGTTTGATTCATAGGTATATCATTCACGTGATATTATAGTTTTTATTGCTCCATATTCTGGCTAACGTCATAATTCTTGTGAGTAGTTAGTTGTGTATGTTGAGAGGAGGATTTAGGCAATCTATATTATGGTTTGGATTGATCCTTAAATTAGCCTTGATTTCATATTTTGTTAATTGCTTTCAATCTCACTCAACCACCATTATTCACAACAAATCATACACCTATTATCACATTTTCTTAATCTACCATTGATACTCATGACGTGCTCAATTTGTTGCAACTAAATCACTGTGAAAAAAAGACCTTAGTACTTACCAAGTATTATGCTATTTTGATCTCTAACTCTACGCTTGAAGTTGTCATTTGATAGAGGAGATTAAACGTCAAGCAACCTACTACTAAATACACAAGGTCCAAAGATATTGACAACAGTGGAAGAAAGGGTCATATAAACAATTGCTGAAGAAAAACAAAGATTAAGTAAATTAGTTGTACTTTCAATTAAAAAGACTTCATAAGAAAAAAACTTACTACTTATAAAAATCCAATTAGTAATTAGCATTTCTAAAGCTAGAAAAGTAAAATTTAGTACTTATTATTATAAATAGCTCATTTTAAGTTGTTTACATTAAGACTTATATTATTGTGTTGAATTGGTCATGCATATATATTAAGTCATAAAACTCTGCGAAAATGGATAGATCTATAAGCATATGTGTGACCTAATTAACAAAAACTTGGTGAGTAAATTTAAGTTATGATGCTAGTTTCTAACAATAAAAAGGTAAATAATGGAGGGTTTTACATTTACAAATGAAGCGTAATATTCTTATAATACTTGTAATTCTTTTCTTTTAATAAATTTCTCATTCACACACACAAAAAAAGAAGAAGAATAAGAAAATCTTAGTAGGATAGTTGTTTACACTTTCATACTATAAAAATTTACCCCCACTAAATTTGGAGGTGCAAACTTCCACAATATCAGAATTATTTTTAAATTTTTAATAATATATGAGAATCTTTTTTAAAAAAAAAATATTTTGGGGCACGACCGCTCCAAAGCTCTCGATCTATCTCAAGTCAAGTGAAATTTTCTTATAGTGGATGTGTCATAGATATGTTCATCTCTTCAATGTCTAAATCTTGCATTGGTTCTTGTGTGTCACATTGTTTTATATTTTAGTATTACACATAATATTTAAATTTAATGTATGTGTGTGTGTGTTTTGTGGTGTTTTATTTTGGCACTGTTATGTTGGAAGTTAATTTAATTTGGACTCATGAATTCAACATCAAGTTCCAAAGATGGAAAACAAAGATGCCCCACCTGAAACCTAACATACAAAACACAAAAAGAGGGTGTTGTTGCCTTGTTGGACCACATTATTTTGTGCAGTTTGCATATCCTTTGTTAACTTTGTGTAAAAACAGAATAGAGATGAAGACAAAAGAGGCTGAGGAAGCAAAAGCTGAACATCCTCATCTGGTCTGTCTCTATGTCTATGTGAGAGAAAGGGTTGACAATTTATCCCGTATCTAATCAACACACACGGATACGCATTTATCATTTATATGAAGTTCTAAAACAAACTTCACATGAATGAGCAAGTAGAATTTTCCTATTAAGTAATATTTAGATTTTGGATTTTGAGTTGTGGGTAAATCTTTGATGCGTTATTTCCTTTTCTTTTCTCGTTTCAAATTACTAATTGAACAAAGCACTAATGAATGAGGCTCAGTATGTATCGGGTACCAATGGATAAACTTGATTCTTGCTGGTTTGTCTAACCTTTAATTGAACTTCGAATTAAGGAATAGTAGAATTAATACCTCAAATTAACCGGTACTTTGAATCAAATACCGAATTATTTAAAAAAACAAAAACAAAGATAGAGCACTTCTCTAATGAAAATTAAAAATGACAGGGATACCCAACCTGCCATCGAGTCAACCTGCAAAAAGCCCAAGCACAGAAACCTGGTTGAGCAAAACGACGAGGAAAGTGTTTACAAAAGTCAAATTCAATTATTATTACTTTTTTTTATAATTCGGTCGATTAATTTAGAGATCAATTTAACCGTTAGCAAATAGTACAATTAAAATCGAAACAAAATTTTGTATGAATTGACTCTAAATCATATGAATTAACATCAAGAATTACTGACAAATAAAAAAAATAATTTCAACTATTGCTCTGCTTTTGTTGGAGCCATCTCTAAATTCAGACACAATTATATATTTATATATGCTTTAAAGTTGTACTGTCTATGTAACATCTTAATCTTATATATATTCTCGACATGACATACAATGCATGCGCGTGTGCAATGTTGGGCCCCCTCTTGACTTTCCAGGCAACCTGAGTGATATATATATATCAAAGGCGTGTAGAAAATTATATTTTTACAAAGTTTTTATATAAAAATTAACATCGAAATGATATAACAATAATATTATTGTAAATAAAACCATCTTCGTAGGTATATTGTCTGAAAATTAATAAAGGATTCACGTTAAGTCACACCATTTTATATAAATTTTCATTTGTATGTTATTATTATATATTTGTGTAGTTGTTAGGATCGAGGAGTCCAATTTAAATCAATTGACAATAGGTATAGTAACTTCTAAAGGAAATATACTGATTAGCGTGGATGACTAAAGTGGTGAGTAATGTGGAATAAGTCTAATACTTTTTCACGTGCCGTCCAGATACACGTAGAGGTGATGAGAAAATGGTGAGGTAAAACTCGGGAGACTTTTCCACAAAAGAGTGGTGCGGTAAGATAAGAGAGTCACCCAAAATCTAGTTCTAATACTATCTTAGACAAAATTGAGGTGTACAATAAAAAAAATCAATTCATAAATGTAAAAAGTAACCTCTAAATAAGATATACTGATGAACTTAGATGACCGAGATGATGAGTGATAGTAGAATAATCTTAACACTAACAACATAATATATAATTTATATTGACACGATTTTATGTTACTTTTGTGCAAATCATTTGACGCATGCACAATCACTTGGTTTCCCTGTACCAATATCATATGGCCCCAGTACTACGTGTCTTACACTAAAGCATCAACACGAATTGAACCAACATTTGCAAAAAATATTTTGATGAAATTACATATTACATCCCTAAAGTATCACACACTTTTATTTTAGCTCCTATACTTTAAATTTTCCCAATTTCATCCTTAAAGTTCTGCACTTTTGCTAACCACTATTTGTTACTTATTTGAAATTATTTACGAAACAAAAAAGGTGCTGCAATTGAAACCTTGATCTCCTCTATTAAGAGTAGAATAATACA
>BRYE01000017.1:15664079-15669079 GCA_030159115.1 Actinidia arguta var. hypoleuca | reverse complement strand
GAGAAAGAGAGAGAGGACGGTATTAGGACTATATACTAAAAGCCATTTTTTATGGAACTTAGTATTTGATTTAATTACTTATTAATAAATTTTCCCATTCCTTTTAATGAGTATTTGTGTAAGCAATGTTTGCAGAAACGTTAGTATTTATTTAAGCATGTTATTTATTTAATATTGTGCTATGTATCTTTTATTCTACATAGTAGATGATCACATGCGTAGAGTTCAGGTTACACACAGAAGATTTAATCATCAATTCTTGTGAAATATAAGTTTAAGTTCAGAGTCTTAGATAAAATTGGAAGCACCATCATTGTTAGGACTGTAGCACAACGTTTCAATGGAAAATGGCATAGTTTTAACTACTTTGTATGTAACAAGACCGTTTTGGGGTTATTATTTTTATATTAATTATATAAGACAATTAGCACCCTATGATTATTATCTAAGAACCACGTACACTCCAAACAGGGTGGTGGTATTTGCTTGTTTGAGTATTGGACACTCATGGGACACGTGTTGGTCATGCCATGTGGTGTGTCGTATATTTGTAGTTCCTTTTTGAAGGCAGGACATGCGCGGGACACGGATGAGACACAAGTGTCCCTTGAAGGGAATGAAAGAGACACGGCATGGTACAATTTGCAATCTTGAAAAATATTTTTGGGCTTCCTAGGACTTTTGGTCAAGCAAATGCACAAATCCCAATCTAAGTATCCTAAGAACCTTGTCAAAAAATTTAATCTTGAGGTCGGCATAACATGTGAGGACTCCAATGGGTACGAGTAACAAGTTGAGTCTACTCGATATAAATCTTGCCCTAAGGAGTCTCACTTGTTTGCAATTAAAAGAATTAATCAAATTTGTACGGGATCCTTAGTTGCTCGGACTCTAGTTTACTCACGATTCTAACACAAGCCTTGTGGGTATGCCTATGCCGATTGGGCAGGGTTGCACTTGACAGAATAAGCACCTCTCAAGGGTGTTTTTATAGGAGGAATAACTTTGTAGATTGGCACAACAAGAAATAAGTTGATATCTCCCTGGCCACTACCGAGGCCGAGTACGTAGTGGCTTGCAATTGTCACACTAAGGTTCTCTGGATGATGGAGATGGTCATGGATTATGGTCTTGGTGAGGGTGTCATCACAACCTACTCCAATAACACGAGTTCTATTAACATATCGAAGATCCCGGTTCAGAATTGACATACTAAACACATTGACAGTAGGCACCATTTCATCCAAGAGTTACTAGAATTTGGAATTAGCTCTCTTGAACACGTGGAGACAAAAAATCGAAAGGTTCATATCTTCCCAAAACCTCTAGACTTTGCTAGTTTCGACTTCCTTAGGAAATCTATTAGGATGTGTACCTTGGTGGCTTTCATTTTGTAGTGTTTCTCTATTTTGATCGAGTGTTTATGTCCCTTATAGAGCTTTTCATAGGCAATGTTCAATGTCTCAAAGTCATGTATTATTTCCTCTCCTCCTTTGTTGTCACTTCCATCCATCATTCCATCACCCTCATCATTTTCCTCCTGAGCTTCAGACCCTTCTGACAAACTATCATCATCCCAAGTGGTAGTCACAATGTACGCTCAGAAAAATTTCCTTTGAAAAAGGATTGATCTGCTCAACAGAATTCCCAAGTTACTACACAAAGAGTTCAATTACTCTAAGAGGCAATTTCACAAACACGTATAGCCCAAAGGCTTGCAACCAAGTCTCAACCCACAATTAACGATAAAACTGTACTAATTCATGAACCAATAATCGCAATAGCTAGCAATAAACATAAACTAATTAAGGCAAGCAATTTAATGTGGAAAATCCCCCTCGGAGTAAAAACCACTGGACCCAAAGCCGGAAAAAATGCACTATGAACAAATAGTGAATACAAGAGTTCTTACAACCACACATTGAATCCTCACCCATGGTTAAGACCGCTCTTGCCGAATCCCTCGCGAACTGCTTCCCGTGCTTGAATTCCCCTTGGTCCGAACTCGAGCTACGACTAGAATCCACCGCCTACAAAATCATTGCCTTAAAACTCCTTCAACGGACTTGAAGTGAGTAGAATTGTTGAATCACTCTTTAGAAGATGAATTGAAGCTCAATGATCCATGGATCTTCTTTAGGTTTCTCAAGCACACATGAATTTAGCTAGTAGAGGGCTTAGAGTATGTGAAGTTGAGTTTTCCTTTTCTCAAGTTAGGCTTTCTCTCTCTTCATTTTACAAGAATGAAGAACCAATGCTTTTATATCATAAGCATCTCAGCATAATTGGTAAGGCATCTAGTTAGCTAATTTGTTGAGCCAATATCACTCCATGAGGCTAGTTGTCTTAGCTAACTTGATAGGCCGTGAACATTTCCGATGGGACCCATTCCCAATTAAGCATGAAGAATACTTGAGCTTGATCGTGTGAGCCTTTGCTTAGCCATGAGATTGGATTCACAATTAAAACACTCTAAGGCTACATTTCAAAAGAATTGTTTGTCGCATAAGATTGCCAACACAATCCTATGCAGTGTGACCATACCCTTTGCATTCATAGCATTGGACACCATTTGTGATTTACTTTGACCACTTTTTGTGTCTCCCTTTCTTAGAATCAATCATCCCCTTTCTTGTTTATTGGGCCTCAGAGAGATAGCTTATGCATTTTAGAAAATTTTAAACTTTTTGACAAACATAGCAATTTCCTCGGGATATATCTCCTTATCACTTTCTCTCTACTAAGATGCATCTTTTTTTTGTGTGCTTGTGAAAGACACTCCCTTTCTTTACTAAGATCCATCTTTTTGTGTGTGCTTGTGAAAGACACACCCTTTCGTTTGTAAAGTTTTGCTTAATTTTTAGATTGACCCAAACCAACCTTAATGTTTTTTGAGATTCCCAACCAAATCTTGTAAGTGTTAAGATCTTGATGTTCCTTAATAATAGTCACTATAGTTTCAAACTCCTTGGTTAAAGATCTTACGACTTTCTTGACAACTTCATTTTCAAAAATAGGTTCACCTAGGTTGTACCATGCATTCACAATGTGATTTAATTTTACATAACATTCAGTAACTTCATGTATCTCCACAAACGTGCCCTAATCCCTTTTAAAAGTGTCTAAGTGTGGATATTTGAATAATTTCTCATTTGGAACACCATATAAGGTGCATTAACATCCTTATTATCATGTCCAATGGTGTAAAGTTCATCCATGGCCAACTCCCTAACAAGTTTGGAATAAGACACTCCATCTTTCGTAACAACCAGAGGGGTTCAACGGCTACCCAAACACACTCAGCTTGAGATTTCAAAAACATCTTCATTTTGGCTCCCCATTGTTGAAAGTTGCAAGTGTTTAGCATAGGGGGTTTAGTGATTGATGAGCTCTCTCTAGGTGGAGCCATTGTAGCAAACCAAAGGATACTCTCTTGGAAACGATTTTAAACAACAATGAGCAACCCACACTTGTACCAATTTAAAAAATCCTACACACAAGGGATTGTTTGCTACAACCAATCTTACCCAACAAGAGATAATCACAAAATAACTAGTGCTTCAATTTCCAAGGTAAAGAGCAAAACTAGGGATGGCAAAAAAAATCCAGACCCGATGGGTACCCACTTACCCGACCCTAATGGGGACGGATTGGGGAGGGGATTAATAAGGTTTGGATGGATTTGGGATTTAAAACATGAGATCGTTAGGGTTTGGGTAGGGCTACTCGAATCTGAATTACAAAAGTACCCTTATTCTTTTTAACTAATTTTGTTTTTAATTATTATTTATTTTTCCTTCAAAAAATTTTCATATAAGCATGCATTTTTACGTGAACAACCTTTGAAAAGAAGTTCTATATAGATTATCTAGTAACTTTGGAAATGTGCAATATGTAATAGGTTAGCAATGCAAAAAAAAAAAATGGTTAGCAAGTAAATGGGTAAGGCGGGTAGGGTCTCGGTCTATCTTTCGTGGGTTTGGATAGATTTGGGGAAGGGGTGAAGCGGGTATGTGCGGGTTTGGGAGAGGATTTCTTAAGCAAGTTTGGGTTTTGGAAAGTAATTGCCCGCCCCAAACCCGACCCGTTGCCATCTCTAAGCCAAGCTACTTTACCAAACAGATGTAGACCGACATAAAAGGTCCTGACCTATATAAAAAGTCAAGTGACAACTTCACGATTTGAATCGATATAAAAGTTTTATAATATTATTGATGACCCAATTAAGTTGGTATACTTAGCTTTGGAAGCACAAGATTCCTTCCTCGAGCTTCTACAGTCATCCAAGAGCAAGTTCTTGATGTGCTTGTGAGATTTATTGAAGATCCATGTATCACTAAGCTAGAAGTCCATCTCTTAAGCATGACTTCATTCTCTGAAGAATCCCTTTTATTCGGTTCAAAGGAATTAATTGCTTGATTTGGTTGATTCCCAATTGAAGAAGTACATCGGATCAAATGTAAGATCCCGAAAATTTTTAAATATCTAATTAAGCAAATTAGATATATAATTTACATGATAAATACAAATTATGTGAATTTAATGTATGTTATGTTCCATGTATTAAGTATGATTTTTCAGAATTTGTACGATAACATGAATTTTTAACCAAAAAATATTTTCTGATAGAGCGTAACAAAAATTGGGACACATTAAGAAAAAAAAATGTGACTCACCACCATGACTCACCAGTGGCCATGAGTCACCATGTGATGTGACCCATCACCAAATGGTCACTTAAGTCAACAATACACACACACACACACACACACACACACTTTGTCCCAGCAATGTTGTTGGGACTAGTACTACACAACAACATAGAAACAGAGAGAGAGAGAGAGAGGAGAAAAGAAGAAGAGATAGAAATTTAAAGAGAAAGAGGAGAGAAAAGAGAAGAAATTTAAGAAAGAGAGAGAGGAAGTTCAAGAGGGAGAGAGAGCAACGAAGAAATAGTCTGGTTAAGTTTCACAAGGTAAACCTTTCCAAAAAAAACAATC
>BRYE01000017.1:15639079-15641579 GCA_030159115.1 Actinidia arguta var. hypoleuca | reverse complement strand
AATCCAAATATGGTTTTCAAAATTGGAATTTTGCATTTAGTGTAAAGTTGGTCAATTGTGGGTTCATCCGGGTTTATATCAATAATTTGAATCGTTTATGTTGTGAAAACCTATTAGAAGATTATTCTCATCAAAAATCAAAGTGATCGAACATCGGTAAGTATAGAATATATTTGTTTTAAAAAAAATAGATGGTAGATTTTGAAACTTATATTTGTTATCCAAACTAATATTATTTAATAGTATTGTTATCAAGGTGCAATCAACTTAGGTTTTTGTTGGAATCTTTGAAGTGAGTTTGGAATAAAGCCACAAAGAACCAATGTTAGAGAAGCTACATGTTTCTCTGCCACGTCACCCTCTCCTCCCCAAGAAAATGAAGATAAGTATTTTACAATTTCAGAAAGACGTTTATTCAGTGTTCACGCATCCTAATTTGTATTGTTATCTAAAAGTCGACATATTAAACTCTTAAGGTTGGTGCGGATGTAGTTATCTGACCACTAGAAGCATTTGATATGAGGTTCGATTTTCATCCGTATGTTATCAATTTTTGCGTTTAGCTAGGTCATATGAAATTTTGCACAGACTTTAAATCAAATCTCGCTTGTAAACAATTGAATTGGTTCTCAAATTAATACAATTGGAGCCTCTTTCAATCCAGGCTATCGTAAATAAGTAAACAAATTATTAATACTAAAGTAAGGAACCAAAGGAGTTAGATCTTAGATTAGAAATTTGATTCTTATGACAACTGGGAATATTTTTTTTTGTTATTTTAGTTGTTTTAAGTTCTTGGGGTATTTTTTTTTATCGTTTGATAAAATTTTCAAGTTCATGAAGTAGGGACTGTTTGATAACTTAATTTAGTACTTAAAATTGAATGCATTAAGTAAAATTGAAGTAAGTTAGTTTGATAGCAATATTGCACATCACTTAATATTTTAAGTACGTCTTAAAATGTAGACTAAAAATCTTAAAAAATTTAAATAGTAAGATAGTTACTTAATTCTAACTAAATTTGTAAATGTATGAGCATAAGTATTGATGTGTACAAATATAATTCCACAACCGCCACCTCCTCAACTGCCACCACCATCTCTCCACTATTACCACCAACCCCACTGCCACTCTCACCATTGCCACCACCACGACTAACCCTCCACCTCTACCAGCATTATAATGTTCCCATCACCGCTACTACAAATATGAGCACCACCATTCTTCCACCACCGCTGCTTTCGCTTCCACCTCTACCTCCACCATTCTCCATCGCCGCTATATTACCACCACCTATCGATCTCCACTACTGTCCCTCCATTACCCCCACCCCCACCATTAGAACACCACCACTACTACTGATGTCGCCACTACACCCTTCGCTTCCACCACCACTACCACCATCTCTCTACTTACCAATACCACTGCCATTGCCACCCTTTACCTCATCCACCCATCTACCACCATACCCACCACTCTCTAATACTATAACCACCATCCACAACCACAACCACAACCACAACCACAACCACAATCCTCCTCCACCTCTATTACCCATTCTTCTTCTACCATCACCATCGTCCCTCCACCTACCAATACCATCGCCACCTTTTACCTAGTCTACCATTCCACCACCATACCCACCACTCTCCAATACTACAATCATCATCCATCTCCACTACCATCCATTTACTACCAATATCACCACCACTACCACCATCCTCCTCCACCTCTATTACTTATTCTATTTCTACCTCCACTGCTATATCACCCCTCAATCACCATAACAATCACTATCGCTTTGCCACTACACCACCCTCACTATGATTACATTGGGGTCGTTACTGCCGCCACCACATCACTATCACCATACCACCACCACCAAGCCGCCACAACTTATTTTATAAATTGAACAAAAAAATTAAAAAGAAATAGATTTTGTTGAATATATAAATTAGATTTATATTTAGCTTGATGAATATTTCAATCAGTTTTAATTGAACACTTATATTACTACCAAATAACTTTTTAACTTAAAACATTCACATTCAGTTTTTAATTTTGTCAAACAACACCGTACTAATTAGCTTAAACAACAATTCTAGAAATAATACACCCATACATACTCCCTGTGTAATGTCCCAGACACAGCCTAATAACTTGAATATTAAATAGCCTATATGGCGTAAAATACTTGAACTCAAATTATTATTATTAATTTACTTGATTACTTTACATACCAAATTAATATTTTATATCCCATCGATGTGGGGATATAAGATCACAATACTTTCTAATAAAATGCGCTATGTTCTCATCGCGTTGTCCTATAAGCAAGCAAAGGGTATGCTACCCCGAGACCTTTACTTCTTTTTGGATCCTCTACTTTAACTATTTTGTTACTGTTAATGTGACCAATCTGATACTGGTTGACTTTGATTGTAAGGTCTCAATTTTTTTTATGAATATGGATAATTAGAACGTATATATGACGTCATAA
>BRYE01000017.1:15619079-15621579 GCA_030159115.1 Actinidia arguta var. hypoleuca | reverse complement strand
TGCTTGGACTTGAAACTTTTATAAACTATAACATAGCATAGCTTAGTTTGAAATCTTTCACAACTATAAACATAACATAGCATAGCTTGAATTTCTTCCATAATCGTAGCGTAGTATAGCATAGCTTGAAACCTTTCGTAATCGTAAAGCTGTAAGTACTTTAAATCTATATCTACTGGAAAGTGCAACCACCCGGCATAACAAAATTTTGGTCTTTAGGCCAAATATTTCTCCCAACATAACATAGTAACCATATAGGTCACGCTGGGGCTCTTTAGGCTAGGGACGTCTCCCAACATAGATAGTTTATTTATTGTCCTCTATTGTAAGACTATCGATAGTTTATTTCCTGTCCCCTATCGTAGGATTATCAATAGTTTATTTCATATCTCTTATCGTAGGACTATTGGGATGGATTAAGGTCTCGATGCTAGAAGACCCAGAGTGTCACTATACATTAAAAATCCTTTCTTTCTATGCATTGAATATTCTTTACTTCTCATGTGAAAACATCCATCCTCATGTAAACATAGCATAACTTTTTTAAAAACTTGAAATTTTCATAAACTTGAAACTCATGTATACATAGCATTGCTTGAAACTTTCATAATCATAAATATAGCATAGTCTTTTTCTTAAACTTGAACTTTCATAACTGTAACATAACATAATTTTATCGAAACTTGAAATCTTTAATAACTGTAAATCTATAGGTGTAAAAGGTGAAACCATTTGGTATAATTATAATAACCTTTCAGTCACGCAACATGGTAACCATTTAGGTCACGCTGGAGCTCTTTAGGCCATGACGTTTTCCAACATAGATAGTTTATTTCCTGTCCCCTATCGTAGGACTATCGATAGTTTATTTCTGATCCCCTATTATAGGACTAGATAGTTTATTTCACGTTCCCTATCATACGACTAGATATTTTATTTCACGTTCTTCATCATTGGACTATCAGGCTAGATTAAGGTCTTGCCACGAGAAGACCTCGAGTTGGTGCTATAAATTGAAAATCTTTTTTTTTCTTTCCATATAAAAGCATTCATCCATGAGTTTTCGATTCATGATATACTAACATAATATATGTTTAGAAGACATGAAAGTTATAACACAAGATATAAATTTATGCATCGAAAATATAGAAAATATTGCATGCAAGGTAGTTCGTGTTGAAAATATTTAAAAAGTACATAGGTTTTGTTCTTGACATCATGTTACTCACCTCGATTCTCTTGACTAGGTGCTAAGCAACGTGTTCCTACATGAAAAAAGATATAAAGTGCGAAATTGTCAATACTATGCTCAATTAACGCTAAAATAGAATATCAAAACTAATATGGTACTCCCGACTCAACCTAGGGTACACTCGCTCTAGGTCAAAATCTCACAAAAATGGACCTAAGTCTCCAAATGGTTACGTTGAGGAGTCCAACATGATTCGAACAAAAATAAAGTATCTTAAGATAAAAAGGTCAAATAGTCAAAAACTTGGATTGGCGTTCAAAAAATCCTGGCATTTGAACGCTAGGCTATTGAACAGTCACCGTTTGAATGCTCTGCATGGGCCTTTGAACTCTAACGCTAAATGTCTATTTTTCCTCTCTATTTCGTTCAAATGCTCCATAGAGGCGTTCGAACGCTAAGGCAAAACAACTAAGTTCCCTTTTCTGTGCGTTTAAGCGCTCTGCCAAGGCATTTAAATGCTAAGGCAAAGTGTCTAGGTTTCTCTTTTCTGTGGCGTTCGAATACTAAGGCAAAATGGTTACCGTTCGAATGCCAAAAGGGATGTTTGAATGCTAAGGCAAAACACTCGTATTGTTCGAATGCTAAGTTCGGCGTTCGAACATTGAGCGTACGCAGTAGCAGAAATGGCTACTTAAATTCATCAAAATTTTCAAACACAACCAAAACTAACCCAACTTTTTGTAATGCTCCTAGGGTTCAAAGAACAACCCAAGGAGACCACAATAATTCCAAACCAACCTTTAGAAACAATTCTAGCATGATAGACCTAAGATTTAAAATCTAAAAAACCCTAACATGATAAATTTAAAGTTTTTTAAACCCACACTCAATTCTATCCAAATCAAACCTTAATACATATTATTCAACCCAAATGAGACTCAAGAGAGTCTCTAAAACTAACATATATCCCATAAATACATAAATACACAAGTTGGGTTTGTCTTACTAAGGTTTTAAGCTCCACAATGGCTTTACTTAGCTTGAAGTGAGCTCGCTAAGCTCTTTCTCTCTTTCCTCTTCTTCTTCCTCTTTTTTCTCCTTCTTTTTTTTTATTCTCTCTCTCTCTCTCTCTCTCTTCTTACGCATGTGTGTGAGTGTGGTGTATGTGTGATGTGTATAATTTAAGCCACACATGAAAAATAATCCCATGTGCTCTCCCTTATTGATAATCCTTATTCTTTTTCTTTCTTCTCTCCTTTTTTCTATACTTTCAGTGTTTGAATGCTCCTTTTACCATTTGAACGCTAA
>BRYE01000017.1:15609079-15614079 GCA_030159115.1 Actinidia arguta var. hypoleuca | reverse complement strand
GGCTAAAGACTTACCCAAACGTAACGCGGTTGCTATCTAGGAATTTCATTTAGTCAACTTATCAGACTTTCACTGAAGGCTAATGACATACCCAAATGTCATGCGGTTGCTATCTAGGATTTTCATTTAGTCAACTTCTTGGACTTTGAAGGTTAATGACATACCCAAATGTCACGCGGTTTCCATCTAGAACTTTCATTCAGTCAACTTCTCGGACTTTCACCGGAGGCTAATGACATTCCCAAACGTCACGCGGTTGCCATCTAAGACTTTTATTTTGGACTTAATCTAAGCCATCTTATTTCGGTACACAATATAACAATTTTGGTATATCCTAACGTGTCATTCTCAACCATTTACGAATCTTCACTCACACGTAAGCTTTATATTTTCACAAGTTCAATCACACGTCCATGTTATATTTATCAAAATTTAAATGTAACAATATACTCTACAAGCATTTAAAACCATCAATAATAATAAGCTATTATTTAAATCATTCTCATATTTTTGTCATAAATAATACTCATAATCATTAATATAAAACTCGACCCAAAATTTTAGGTACACACAAAAATCATATTTTCCTAATCCCACATATGCAATTGTTATATTTATTAAAAATTTAATGCAACAACTTAATATACAAAATATCTTCATGCTCAAGGTAAATCATTTAAAAAAAAGTATTTGTTTATTTTTATACTGTTCATATGTGTCGACATCTAAAAAATTGGTATCGACACCTGGCGTCAGTAGCCAAATGCCAAGTCTCATGTTCAAAGGTGTTGACACCTAAAAATTTGGTGTTGACACCAAGTGTTAGTAGCCAAATTACCAATTTCACCGTTCAAAGGTGTTGACACCTAAAAATCTGGTGTCTACACCAAGCATCAGTAGCCAAAATGCTGATTTCTTTCTATTCATAGGTGTCGACACCTAAAAATTTGGTGTCGACACCGGGCATCATTAGCCCAAAATGCCAAGTTACGGTTCAAAGGTGTCGACACCTTAAAATTTGGTGTCGACACCTGGCGTCAGTAGCCTAGAATTCTACGTTTACTATTTAAAGGTGTCGACACCTGAAAAATTGGTGTCAACACTTGGCCTACAAACTCTAAACTTTTTCTATTTAAACCAAATCTTTCATTTAGGGTTCAACACCTAAAATAATGCCTCAATGGACTTTATATAAGCTATTAACAATAAACCCAATAAAAAACTCCAACAAATAAACTTCCTTTACAATCTTCATTAAACTAAGTTTTCCATTTTAAATTCAATACTCAACATAATGCTTCAATGGGCCACATTTTAGCCGTTAACACAAATTCAAAATTAAACCTCACAAGAAAAATCCCCTTTACCTCAAATCCAAGCAATGAAAAACTCCACAACAATGGTGATGTCCAAAATTTAGAATTCTCCAATCCCAAATCTTCTTGGCTCAAAACGAAACCCTCATTGAGTAGATGATTTCTCTCCAAAGGATCACCACTCGAATCACACCTTACTCACCTAGATCTAAGCCCAAATGCTCACAACTTTAGAGAGAGAGAGAGAGAGAAGATGGAAAAACGAAATAAAAATCTTGAACACACATGTTGGAGGATTATTTGTGTTAGGTTAAAAGATAAAAAATGACACAAATGCCCTCCTTGGGCCTTAGGCTTTGTTTGACCTAAGCAACAAACCCAAATCAAAATCAATCTTAGGTCCAATCTATTTGGCCCACTTTTTCACACATCCCCATTCAAGCCCAAATCAAAATATTATTAGGCCCAACTACATCTAAGTCCAACTAATTCACAAGTGACCCAATTTAACTAAATAGTTCCAATTATATTAAAGTCCAAATTTATCTATATATATCTAAAAAAAAATTTGAACGCTTATAGTGTCCACGGGCACTATTGCAAAAAAAAATAAAAAATTCTCAGGTGTATTCATTAAAATTTTACAACATAAAAAAGGTAAAGTATAAACGTAATATAAGAGATATATTAAATATTTTTTTATATTTTTAGACACTTATCATTAAAAGATCTAAAATAATATAAAAATTTGATCAAATAATAAAGAATTAATTAAATACAAAAAATTAAAAAATAAGAAAAAAGAAAGGTGTGTTTTAATTTTTTGTGGGTCCCACTAAAAAAATAATTTAATGGATAAACAAATATGCCCAATTTTAGATATTTTTGTCCATTAGATCAAAACTATGTGAGCTCTACACTTTTGAGAAGAGAAAAGTGATAGTTTTAGTGAATAAAAAATCTCATGTGAAATTTCAGCCGTTTGATTCACTCAAATGAATTTCAACCACAGATAGCTATATATATATATATTAATGTTAAAATACTGAAAGGGTTTAACTAGGTTTAATGGACTACATTTTTTGAGATTTCACTAGCTAATTTAACTAAAATTCTATTTTTTGATGTTCTCTAATCATCTTCAAATTTCGTGACTTGGTTGATACGAATGCTCTAACTCGTCCAATTATCAACTGCTGTAACTTGAAAAGGTAATTATTACAAGGGAAATGCTAAATAATGGTAGTAAATAAAAAAAATGTATTGATATATCTGTAAAAAGTATAGAAATATATATAAAAAATATATAAAAATATCATTCAACAATGTGCAATAACTAGGCTAGAAGTAGGATGTACATGGGTTGCGTTAGGTCAGTTCTGTAACAGACCCAGAATCGACCAGATCTTGATCGGTTCTCTTTTTTTTAACCTTGAATTGACCCGATCGTCCAAAAGAACCAAACAAACCATCCCGAGTGAGATCGGTTTGGTTCAGTTCTCGGGTCTATATCTATCAGGTTGGGTCGGGTTGGGTCTATCGATTTATTTAAAGTTTTGAAAAAAAATTAAGATGACACTAAAAAATAAATATAACCCCTACACAATAACAAATTATTTAAAATAATAAAAACCAACATTCAATATACAAAAGTCTCCAATGAGTGCACTGTATGACTATATGATCTGATCTAGACTCGGTCCCCAAGTCGAGTCGAGTCTCAATCAAAATATAGTATAGACCCGAGAACAAACTGAAGTCTACAGGTCTATAAGTTTCAGACTCAGAACCGAACCATGAACATGGTAGAACTGAACCAACCTGACCCAATGAAGGCGGGTTGGTTTGATTCTCGAGTCTCTCAGGTCTTTTGTGCAACCCTAGCTAGAAGGATGGTACTAAGTTATAGAAGGACATTTGCTATGGTACAATTACTCCATATTGTTTTAGGTAAATTGCACTAAAATTTTCTAGGTTTATGACTATTACACTAGGGCCCATGTGTTTTGAAAATTACATTCTTCTATGTGAGGATTTCAATTGCATTACTAGGAGACCTACTCGGGATATATTGTTGGTAGCCTACGGGACTCTAGTTGTTTGTGGGGGGTTAAAATTAGAGGTGTCAAATGTGCCCGCAGTGCCGTGCCGTGCTACGTTTCTTTCATGCCATGCCAGACCCATTTACTTAATGTGCCTTGCCATGTCGTGCCTTAATCATGCCGTGTCGTGCTATTTTTTCTTTATTTGTGCCGTGTCATTTTTTAATCGTGTCGTGTCGGCCCATTTATTTAATCGTGTCGTGCCATGCCGGCCAACTAACTTAGTTGTGTGACTCGTGTCGTGTTGTGCCGTGCCGACTTACTTAACCGTATAAATCATGACGCTATTACTCATCACACAAACTCACAACAAGGTCATTTTTGAAAAAAATGGTGTCTTAGTCATTCTAAGTATAGGGTATTGGCAATTTCACTCCAAAGTCCAACGACACTGTAGGTCTAGCTATAATGCCCAGTGGTGAAGCTGAAAGGTAATCATTTTTTATGCTTTAATGCTTTTTGCTGCTTTCCAAAATCTTGCATTTTTCTTGCTGCTAGTTCCATCATTTTACTAGATGAAGTATGACCTTTTTCCATGGAAATCATAATTTGGTAATGTAGGCTTAGTGGCTACAGGCTTATGGGTTAACAAGAATTTGGTTTCTCACTTTTAGGCAGGCTAAGTTTATTTTATGGCTTTGCCCTAAATAGCCTATTTTTTAAAGGTTGTTTGGTCTAAGTTTATTAAAAGAGATTTTTTCCCCGTAAAAAAATAAAAAAATAAAGACATAATTTTTTCCCGTATATGTTTTTTCAACTATCCCAAACAACACAAGTGATTTTTTTGTCCTACTTTTCACTTTTAATCTAAAAGTAAAAAAACATAATTTTTTAGCTAGTTCAAACGAGACCTTAATCATAATCTCAGATTTCAACTCAATTTATAGAAAAATGAAAACGCAAGCTCAAATATTCCTTGGAATATAGTTTCTTGGATAAGATAGTTGAATTGCTTCATCTGGGAAAATATTACATCGGGCATTATTTTCTTTGTTTTTTTTTGGAAATTTTTATTTTTGTTCCATTATTTTAATAGAAGGGTAAAATGGTCCTTTGGTTCCACAATTCTCAAGTGTATTATATATATATATACCATTTCAAACACAAACACTTAACTTTCATTATGATTTCATTCACCATAGGAACTTGGAAAAAATAAGAACTTTTTACAGGTTGTTTGGCAACCCATATCAGAGTGCCAGAAGTTACAATTGCACACATATACCTCTACCAATTGAACAACATAGCCACAAAAAAGGTAATTTCAAATTGAAGAACAAAAACTAAAATTTGATATGTACGTAAAAAGCTTTTGCAGTATTCTAAAGCCCTGCTTGATTATGATTTGAGGACATCTCCTTCAGTAATCTTCCACCCCGATTTGGTACACGACATTTCATACCTAGTCGTGTAGGTTGTAATATACGAGTCATTGTGCTCCGGATGGGCAAGATCTGTTAGACATGCTGACTCTTCAAGAGTTGTTTCCACAATGGCACGCCGACCATCGACTGAGACGATCACACTGTCAATCGTCAAGTTTAGCAAAATGTAGTCCTAGAACCACCCGCGTTGAGCAATT
>BRYE01000017.1:15601579-15604079 GCA_030159115.1 Actinidia arguta var. hypoleuca | reverse complement strand
GTTCAATTTATAGGATAGAAAGGTAGGTGTAGATTCGATTTTCCGAATGTTCGATCTAAACCGTTATAATTTCATATCTCATCAATTCTATAATTTTTTTTTCAAAAATAGTGGCAAAAAAATGTCGGCAACCACCTGATCAGATCATATTCGGTGCATCTATGGGCAATAATGTTCTATAATGCATGACTGGACGACCATTATAGTAGATTTTTTTGAATCGGAATCGTTTATATTTTAAGTAGGAGTGATTATATCCTCGTTGAAAAAACTGAATAAATATAATTATCGTTACGTACTTGATCGAAGGAGACAAATTATCGGTTGATAATGAATAAATGTCCCGGATGAAAGGGCTTTCAATATCCGATAGATTTTAAATTTAGCAAGACAAACAAAGTGAATGGTGTGGATCATCATAATTGTGTTGCGATCGTTTAGCTATCATTTATTATCCTATAACATAATAGGTTGGTTCAGAACCAAGTAAGTTTGATGTATATGATTGAAAGGTTGTTGCAGACTCGATTTCTCGAATGTTTGATCTAAACCGTTACGATTTTATATCTTATCAATTCTATAATTTTGTCTTATTATGGACTACTATGGGCCATAATTCAAAATTTTAAAATTTATATTTTATGTTCTCAAAATTTAATTTTTATTTTTTTCTCATTTTTTTTCTTATTATGCCAACTAGCAAGTCCATTTATTTAATTAAGATTTATTTTTTACTTATTATGGGCCATGAATCCATCACAATATTGACAAGTTTAATTCGTTTAATTAACATTTATTTTGGACTTATTATGGCTTAATGAGGCATGACAAGTCAAAATTCAATTTTTATAATTTTTTCTTATTCAAAAATATATTTTAGAATTTTTACCTCTTTTTTTCTTCTTATTATGGAAAGTTAATTTATTTATTTAAATTTATTTAATAATTAATTATTTATTGTCACTTTCGTGTCATGCCATGGCAATTACTGTGCCGTGCCCTTTACACTTTCGTGTCGTGCCCGTGCTGTGCCAGCGTAAGACCGTGTTGTGACCGTGTTGTGCCTGACTAAGTTCATGTCGTGTCGTGTCATTCCATACCAAACCAAGCCAACTATCGTGTCGTGCCGTGCCCGGCTTTGACTGTGCCGTGCCAGGCTAGGCCAACTACCGTGCCGTGCCACACTATTTTTGTGCCTCGTGCCCGTGCTGGTGCCCGTGCCAGCTCAGACTGTGCCGTACCGTGCCCAACCCAACTTATACCCTGTCTAAAATGTGCCCGTGCCGAGTTTTTTCGTGCCATACCCGTGCCATGCCGGCAAGATATACTTGACACCTCTAGTCAAAATCGATGAGAGGATAGACAAAAGAAGAATGAATTTTTGAGGGGGTATGTGTGTGTGAGGGGGGGAAGTCCGAGGATAATGAAGTCGTATGTGTAGTTGCATAATTTGTCTTTAGTATATGAGGAGCTGTAAAGTAGTTTACAATTTCTATTAACCTGGTTAAAGACACTCTAGGGAGCTTCTAATGCAAACCAATTTGGTCTCAGTACACCCCAATGTCTAAGTGCAAACCAATAATAATTTTAGTTTTAAATTTTGACTCAATACAAACCAAAATATTCCCCAAGTATCCCCATCTTCAACCTCTCCCTCCCAAACCGTAACCTAACCCTAACCCACCCCAACTCCAACTAGTCACCACTCAAAACATCACCACCATTGCACCATCAACCCGATGCCGCCCTTTAGCCCATCACCCACCTCTAATCTACCGTCATCCCTTTCCCACTGCCAACCAAAGTCACCACTATAACACCTCTTTCTCTCTTTCCCATTTTTCCTTCCACAATCACCCAAATCTGTTCGCGATTGCCATCCCTAGCCAGATTTTTTCGTGACCCCTCCTATGGTGGGGTGTGATTCCATTCACAGTTTTCTTCTATTTCTAGTCCTAAATACATACTTGTATGTAGAGAGAAAGAGAGGTCTTGATAGATGGTGGTTAGGGGTGGAGCCAAAATATTAGTTCGGTGAGGTCAAAATAATAAAATTATATATAATTATGGGATAATAGTGTAATTTTTTTTCATCTGGGTCAAAATAGTGTATTTTTTTTATTGGGGTGATAATGTAATTTTGTTTTATGAACTTATAGTATAATTTTTTTTTCAGTAGGGTCAATTGACCCCACACCTTTACACGTGTCTTTGCCTTTGATGGTGGTGGAGGAGGTTCTCCATTTGTGGTGGCAAAACATAGAACGTCGGGAAAGTATTGCCAACTGTGTGGAGTCTCTGGACAGAAATTTATTTAAGGCTAAATGGTTACTTCATTTAGGGATATAAACGTAATAAAGAAAAGTTATTTTTGTGGGTTGCACTGAGACCATTTTCGGTTTGCATTTAGAAGCTCCCCAAACTCTGGCAGAAAACATAAATTTAAATTCAAAATTGTGAAGGGGGAATATATATTAGTTACAAATCTCAGGGTGGTTAG
>BRYE01000017.1:15581579-15584079 GCA_030159115.1 Actinidia arguta var. hypoleuca | reverse complement strand
AATGATCCCATGTGGCTCCCATCTTTTTAATTTGATGATCCCTTTTTATTTTTTATTTTATACTGTTGGCGTTCGAACGCCATTCTTAGCGTTCGAACGCTAAGAATAATTTCACACTCTGCGTTCGAACTTTGCGTTCGAACGTCATGAAGAGTTGAAAGTGGTTGGATCCTGTTATAGGCCTTAGCATTTGAACGTTCTCCTTAGAGTTCGAATGCTAAGAAGAAAACGTGAAATTGAGATACTGAGAGCATAAAATCTACCACAAGTGGTAGCGTTCGAATGCTCTTTTTAACGTTCGAACTGTAAGAAGGATTCTGGGTTAGCGTTCGAACGCCTCTCCTAGCGTTCGAACTCTAAGAACAAAACTAGGCAGAATGAAACTTAAGATTTAAGGATTCTTAACGTAGATTTTATTCCCTCTAACTTAATACATAGCTTCATTAATCGGCATACAAATCATGATTTATGTATTTAACGAATTTAACGGATTCAGGGTGTTACAATGCATCAATTATCTAACAACACTACTTTATAATTTTTCAAGATTAAGTACAAGGGTGTGTTATAGATCATACCTTCACATACCTAGGACCTTGGCCCAAGTGATTTTTTCATTATACTCGTTGTAGGTGAAAAAGGTTTTGTCATTGAAGTGAGGGTGATGAATGTACTCGTTTGATTTTTTCTCTCTCCTTAATCGTTGAATAAGGATCGCCAATGTGCCTTTTTTCCTCTTCCTTGCTGTAGGCAACTTCTCTCTTCCTTGAGTTGTACACCTTGGATGTATTTTTCTCTAAGCTATTGGTATATCTATTCTTTGCATTTTTACCTACAAAACATTGAATTTCCTTCTCCGGTACCCTTTTTATATGGGGTCCTTGTGTATTAGCCTTAACATGTACAATTTTCTTAGGTACCCACACTTTTTTCACACAATTTTTATATTTTTCTTTTCTAGGGCATGTGTGTGAAATATATCCATTCTTTTCACAATAATGGCATGCGAAAAGAGATGTAGTAGATTTTTCAATTTTATTTTTCGCAATCTCATTTTTAGCATTAGAAGACGACTCTTTTATTTTTTCGTTAAAAATTATGTTGTCATTCTTTAAAGAAATATTTTCATGTGATTGCAATGTTTAAAATAGCATTTTTAATTTTTAATGAATCATTTTCATATTTCAATATATTTGCATTCTTTTTCAATTTTTTCATTCAATCATAAGAGATGCAGCTTGGTTCTTTAAAACACTATTTTTAGATGCAATTTTCTTTGATTTAACAATTGATTCCTCAAATGCTTCTAGCAATTCATCGTATGACATATGATCATCAACAACATCATCATCATAATATAAGATCGAATGATTATCAAAATTATCATTTGAAGAAGAATGAGCATAGGATACCTCATTATAATCTTCTTCCTTTTCATTTCAATTTACCATCTCATTATTGATAGCTTCATCTTTGTCTAGCTTTGTTGAAATATGTTAAAATTTTTTTGAATTTTGAATGACATTGTTCATTATGGTGAAGTTAATAGCTACAATTATAAAAGAATAATGACAACCATTATCACCATATTATAGTGAGGTTAATGGCTGCAGTTAAAAAAGAATAATGACAACCATTATCACCACATTATGGTCATTAATTTTCTACAATGATTGATAAGGCTCCCCACTCTTATATAAAATCATTCTCTCATTTGTTTCAAATACACAATAAGAAATAATATCTGGAGAGCACACACTACTTTGAGAGAGCTTTTTGTCTTCTCCTTAGAGAAAGATCAAAAACACTGTGAGTTCGATGGGCCAGTTAGTGTGGTGCTAACACTATTTGGAGTTTACTATTTTGTCCTGGATGACGACGTCCATTAACTCAACGCACCAATGAGGGTTGAATTAACCTTAAGGAGATCGTGTGAAATACGAGACTCAGCTCAATTTGCAAATTTTATTCATCTTATTTAACTATTTTGTATTTCTTTCAATTCAATTATTGTAATCTGTTCTTATTTGATTTAATAAATATTTCTGTTGTTTTTCAAAATTCTGTATTGTTCTTCAAACAATAATATTTAACAATCTTAAGGGTGATTCGTCTTCGAAGAATAAAATAGAATTTTAATCTTTTTGAACAGATTACGTTTAGAAAATATTTTTGGAAGAAAAAAAAATTAGTTTAAGATTACAGCTTCTAGATCTGTCTCTATTATATTGTAATTGAGGGGAAAACGAAAATACAGTGTTTAGATTTATAGGTGACAAAATTTTTAGAAACTATTCAAAGTTTTTCTACAATTTATTTTCAGAACTGTTTTGCTTAAATTCAGCATTTTGCTGCAATCAAAATCTATTTTTAAGTGTTCTGGATTTCAGAACTGCAACTATTTCTAACTAAAATAGTTTTTTAGATTTTTTTTTTGTTGTAAAGCTTTGGCTGTGTTTTAGCAACTAAAATAGTTTTGTTTTAAATAAAATAGGGATTT
>BRYE01000017.1:15574079-15576579 GCA_030159115.1 Actinidia arguta var. hypoleuca | reverse complement strand
TGGTTATGCATAAACTTTCATTCCTTTGGCAGCCCTTCATTCGACACATGAAGGGAGTATCTTATTCATCCTTCTTTTTTTGTGAGGATTCACTTAAATGTCGATTGATGGTTAACTTATCCATGCTTTGCTCCACATCATCTACATCATCATTCACAATATTTCTAGGCAAATAATTTAGCTCATCAAAGTAACATGCACAAACTCTTCATCAACTAAAGTTCTTTTATTAAAAATTCTATAAGCCTTACTATATGTGGAATAGCCAAGAAAGACACCTTCAATAGATTTTGCATCAAATTTTCTAAGGTGATCTTTATTTTTATTCAAAACAAAACACTTGTATCCAAAAGCTCTAAATTATGAAACATTTGGCTTTCTTCCCTTATAAAGCTCATATGGGATTTTGTTTAAAATTTTTCTAAATAGTACTCTATTTAAAACAAAGCAAGTTGTGTTAACAGCCTCCGCCCAAAAGTATTTTGGCAAGTTATTTTCATAAAAAAAGTTCTTCCCATTTCTTCCAAAGTTCTATTTTTTCTCTCAACAACCTTATTTTGCTGAGTTGTTCTTTGGGTAGATAAATTATGTTCAAAACTATTTCATCACTCTACTTTTCAAAAGGATTACAATCAAACTCACCACCATGATTAGTCCTAATTGCTGTGATTGTGAAACCTTTTTCATTTTGAACCTTTTTGCAAAACTTTGTGAAAAGGATAATTGTTTCATCCTTGTGAGCAAGAAAGAATGTCCAAGTAAATCTAGAGTAATCATTAACAATGACAAGAGCATATTGCTTACCTCCCAAACTTAGAGTTTGAGTGGGTCCAAATAAATCTATATATAATATTTGGAGTGGCCTAGTTGTAGAAATCATATTTTTAGATTTGAAAGAAACTCTTGTTTGCTTTCCTATGTGACAAGCATCACACACCTTATTTTTTTCAAATATGAGTTCAGGAAGACCATTTATCAAATCAATTTTAGTAATCTTTGAAATGATACTCATGCTTGTATGACCAAGCCTTCTATGCCACAACTAACTATCCTCATTAGCAGCAATATAACTATCCTTTGCTATTGTCACCAAAGGTGACCAAGCCTCCATCCTTCTTTGGTGTAAGAGATGTTAATTGTACTTCATCTCCCGTCATGTGCCTTGAGCACCCATTATCTAAGGACCAATAGTCTTTCTTGAATTTTGCTTGAAAGCATGCCTCAAAAGAAACGATTCAATCTTTGACCTTTGGTACCCAAATCATCTTGGTTAGTCTTCAATGGTTCTTTTGGAACCCAAGCTTTCTTAACAACATAAGATTTTTGCACACTAAAGCATTAACTAGCAAGATGACTTTTCTTTTGGCAATAGAAACAAGTAATCTCAGTTTTTCCAGTAAGGATTTCAAA
The DNA here is from genome assembly GCA_030159115.1 of Actinidia arguta var. hypoleuca. NCBI lineage: Eukaryota > Viridiplantae > Streptophyta > Magnoliopsida > Ericales > Actinidiaceae > Actinidia > Actinidia arguta. The sequence goes on along the minus strand of BRYE01000017.1, from coordinate 15,575,169 downwards.
TCTATTTTTAGAGAACTTCCTCCCCTTAAAAGGATTATATCTAATGTCAGCTTTATCTAATGAGCATTTTTTATTTTCCTAGCATGTCATCTAGTTTTTCTTTTCCATCAACACATTTTACAAGAGATTTTTCCAAATCTTTAACCTTTTCTTTCAAAACAGAGTTTTTCCTTTTTAAAACTTCATTTTCATTTTGCAAATCCTTACATTCTTTAGTAAGAGTGGATAGCATATTTTTGAGAAGAGAGTTTTTAATGTCAATCTTTTTAAATTTAGCAAGATAATCATTAAAGGCATCTTGTAATTCATTAAATATAAAATCAAAAGGTTTAAAAGTTGAGACCTCAATTTCATCTTTTTGTGCCATGAGGCATAGGTTAGCAACTTTTTGCGTTCAACTTCTTCATTTGGGCTTGATCCTTCATCATCACTCCTAGATTCATTCTCTTGAATAGTAAACTTGGATGCAACAAACCTTTTCTTCTTATCTTCCTCTTCTTGAGCATTTTGCTTTTGGGTCAACTCATATGTCATGAGTGAACCAAGTAGTTCCTCAAGTGGTAGTATGTTAAGGTCTTTAGCTTCTTGTATGGCTGTTACCTTGGCTTCCCATGTCTTTGGCAAAGATCTAAGGATCTTTCTTACCTGTTCATTGTTAGGATAAACTCTACCAAGAGACTTCAAGCCATTAACAATGTCAGTAAATCTAGTAAACATTTTAGTAATAGACTCACAGATGTCATTTTAAATAGTGCATAATTATGCACAAGAATGTTGATTTTGGACTCTTTAACCTGATTGTTCTCTTCATGAGTCATCTCAAGTCTATCTCAAATCTCTTTGACAAATTCATAAGTAGAAATCATATTGAATTCATTACGATCTAAAGCACTATATAAGATATTCATAGCTTTAGCATTGAATTACAAAAATTTCAAGTCATTTTCGTCTCATTCATTTTCGAATTTAGGGAACTCTACTCTTTCTATGGTCTTGGTAGGCATTCTAGGACCATTCACAATGATCCTCCATAATCAACAAATTGGATGTATATCCTCATTCGGTTCTTTCAATAATTATAATTGGTCCC
>BRYE01000017.1:15539079-15564079 GCA_030159115.1 Actinidia arguta var. hypoleuca | reverse complement strand
TGTCCAAAGTCCTAATGAGGTTGTTAACCTTATGTTTGAAATTAGTTTTCTCTAATCTTTGACGACTATGTTTAGTTATTTGATAAATTGCATCTCCACCAATTGACATAGCTTATTTATTGACTCTCCTAAATTCACAAAAATGAGATTATTTAGTTAGTCCCGCCGGGACCAATACGTATTTAGAACCTTATAAAAGATTACACACACTCGTAGGAGTCATTGGGACTTGGTTAAAACTTGAAATTTTAGTTGGCATCATATTACTAGGCTTTTTGTTTATTATTTTTGTCAACGAAAATCATTTAGTTTTATGAAATCTTTAGTTCGAACAGGCAAGGTTTGAATAGAGGTTGAGGTCTATCCGATACTCATCACTTCAGATTTTCCCATAATTATTTCCTCTTCTGTTTAGTGGAGTTTAAAAGTGTGGTTGATAATTAATAAATCACTCACTAGTCTGTACAATCTTTGAATGTTGAATTGTTGCTTTGCCTATCGCACTAGGGTGAAGGGTAGTGGTGGCTACTACTAGCTAGTGTCATTTGATAAGATGGAAAATGATTTACAAATAAAATGTTTAAATAAAAAACTCATCTCCCATGCTGTAACAGTGATGCATCTGTGTTTTACTTAAAAATGAAATTATAAAAAAAGAGACTACATTATACTTATGAAATTCTATTAAAAGACTGGAAAAATGAGAGTATTACTTAAAATTGTCAAAATGAGGGGTGGGGGGTGGGGGGGGGGGTTTGAATAAATTGTGTTTTAGTGTTGATTTTGTTTAATTTATAAAAACCAAATGGATTGGATTAGAAACGAAATTAATTTGTAAGGATTGTAAAGATCATTTGGATTTTAGAATATATATATTGTGAGGAGATAAAATATCAAGTGCCAGATCATGCTGAGTTAGGGCAAGCACTGCCGCCAAACTGTCGCTCTATAGCAAAATGGGCAGGGTCTTTGTGCTGGATCTCGATCGAGGCTTGTTGGCGAGGATCTCAACGGCATGTCAGGATTAGAGGTTAACTTGTACGGTGAAGTTTCATCTGACACCCTCAATACCTGAATCGAGACGTCGACAACATGATTGACTTGCTACCAACCATGCCTTAGGTGCATGGTTGAGTTGTCCGCTTACTCACTGACACAACAGTTAGTACATCTCGTTACGTGTCGAGTTGCAGCTTGTTTAGTGACATAACAGTTGAAGTGTCCAAACATGTGCTATAAAAGGCCATGCCCTTTCTTTATCAAGGTATGCAATTCTTGCTATCTCAAAGCTATAAACTCTCTCTCTAAACACTTCTGGTTACTAATTTGACAATTGGAGAGCCATTTTCGAAACAGTTACGGTAGCCTGTTCTCATTGTTTCTATATTGCATCTCGGTCAGGCAACTTACAACCACCAATAACCACTGTCTAGTTACCACAAAAGTTTATTTTTGATTTCTCTTCTCTTATTCTTCATCTACACCCCACATGTGTGTGTATATATATAACGAAGGCAAACTAAAAAAACTAAAATGTTTTGATCTAAAATGAAAGAAGTTTATTAAAAACAAAAACAATAAAACTCATGTTTATATTTATCTCAAATCGGCCATAAAAATGATTAAATCCAAATGTGAAAGAAATCAGATCTTTTAATTTGTAGAATGAGCTGTTTTGTCATCAGATCATAGATATGCATATATATTAGCTAGCTTAATTAATTCGTTGGATCGATGAGGCAATTAAACAATTTTAATTTTGTGATAGCGCAACTATGTACATTTTGTTTCTCTATTATAGTTAGTAATGCATAACAAAACTATAAAGAAGATGGGAAAACATGGGAGATAAGTAGAGAGAGTTAGGACGGTGGATTCACTATAAGTCTCACTTTGATGATTCGAGCCGTTTATATGCAAGACTGCCAAACACGTTATTAATGAAAGAAAAAATAAAATTGACTAAACGTATGTTTGATCAAACGACATTTGTCGTGAATACAATGGATGGCTATACATTAATCGTCCATTTTTTTTAATACAAAACTTGTGTATCAGTGTTTTGTTGATGATTAGTACAATCATCCGACCTATTTTTTTTTCAAGAATTACGCGGTGAGCTATACAAAGTGAACAATTATCTTACAAGAAAAAGACGATTTATATACTGACCATCCTTTCTTACAAGACGAATATGTTTTGATTGTATGGTTATAAATGTTTTATCGGTCTAATCTTTTGCAAGAATAATTCCTTCTATAAATTTTACAAAATGAACAAATTAAATTATTGGGGTGGGCCAAAATTAAACCAAATTAAAGCAACTGCACGTTAAAGTCTATTTCTTGAAAGACATAAAAGTTGTTGGAAAAAATTATTCAGCAAACACAGAATTTCAAAAAATAATTTTCATTGATCACAATAATATATAGTAGATTGAATTTATAGAAACTAAATTGAATGAGATACAAACAGATTTAGGCTGAGTCCTACAAACGCAGTCTCTTTAAGAAAGATTCGCCACCTATCGAGAATGTTGTAGGTTGTTATTGACGTCTTCCTTTTAGGATAAAACAGTTAGAACCACTAATTTCGAAACACCACCAAAGCAGCCTTGGCGAACTTGAACTTACGTTTGTCTCTCTCTCAAAACCCGAAACCCCGAAATCTTAAAACTGTATAAACTCCACGTACATTTAATTAAAAAACCTGACTCTCTTTTTGTAGAGGAAAAAAGGATAGAGTCTTTTCCAAAGAAGACTTATTTTCTTAGTTGGACTCTGATGGAACATCTTCAAAAGAGTTTTCTAATTTATCTCTACAAGTGAGAGACCTATCAACGCACAACTTCATTCATACCAAAATTCCAACAATCCCCCTATGAATGAAATTGGCAGACAAACCAACACAAAATGACTCGAGAGAGACAACGGATAATTCCTACATAGGATAGGTAGCTTTTGGTCTTGAACTTCCCATGTGAGAGTCTTTCGAATTTACTGGCAGACTAATGGGCGGGCCCGCCTTGAACTATGCCACCGCCAATGTAAATTGAGACAATAAACGTCACACAAGAGCTTTTATAACGCAATTCAGTTCTCACTGTTATATTCTTTTTGGCCATGGAACACTCTTCTTAGTTCTGCAAATGAAAGTCAAGGCAAGTGATGTAGAGAAAACAACTTTTCGAACCAGATATGACCATTATAAATTTCTTGTTATGCCGTTCGGAGTCACCAATGCGCTTGCGGCATTCATGGATTTGATGAATCGGGTTTTCAAACCATTTCTTGATGAATATGCTATTGCGTTTATTGACGACATTTTAGTGTATTCTAAGAGTTTTGCAGAATATGAACAACACTTGAGGATGGTTCTTCAAACATTACGAAATAGAAGACTGTACGTCAAATTGAAGAAGTGTGAGTTTTGGCTACCGAGCGTAATATTTCTTGGGCACATCATTAGTGTAGATGGAGTGTCTGTTGATCCTCACAAGCTCAAAGCCATTATGAATTGGCCGAGACCGATGAATGTGATTGAAGTCCAAAGTTTCATGGGTTTAGGTGGTTACTACCGAAGATTTGTGAAGGATTTCTCCAAGATTGCAACTCCCTTGATGAAGGATTTCTCCAAGATTTCAACTCGCTTGATGCAACTTACACAAAAGAACGTTCCATTTGAATGAAATGATTTGAATGGAATGAGAAGAGAGAGAAATGTTTTCGAAGATTGAAGAACCGATTGGTATCCGTATCGATTTTGGCTTTATCTTCTAGAACTGACAGTGTTACTATTTATAGTGATGCTTCACATCGAGGGCTGTGATGCATTTTGATGCAACATGGGAAGGTAATTGCCTATTCCTCGAGATAGTTGTGACTGCATGGAAAGAACTATCTGACTCATGATCTAGATCAAGCAGCAGTGGTGTTTGTCTTAAAAATTTGACGCCTTTATTTGTATGGAGTTACATGCGAGATCTTTACCGATCACAAGAGTTTGAAGTATCTTTTTATTAAGAAGGAGTTGAACAAGAGACAATGAAGATGGCTCGAATTGATTAAAGATTACGACATTTTCATTCAGTATCATCCGGGCAAAGCCAACGTAGTAGCTGACGCCTTGAGTTGAAAATCACCGCCAATCTAGCATGCCTTATTACGTCACAATGATCAAATTCTTAGAAACAAAGTCATTCCATTAGTGTGAGTCTTATGGCAGAGTTATACGTGGGAGGAGTCTATTTTGAAACGCGAAGATGAAATTCGGGAAAACTAGTCCTTTTTAATTAAATGACGACTTGTGTCAAGTTTGGGGACCAAACTTTTTAAGGGGGGAAGAATGTAATATCCTGAACCCATAATTTTCTTTATTTACGTAAATTATGATGTGTATATAATTAATGTGAGTTATTAGAAGTTTAAGAGTCAAAATGACCAAATTAGGAATAGAACACCGTCAAAATATAGACTTAAGTTTCTGCCAAAAATCTTTCTTGGCGTTCGAATGCTAGTAACGGCGTTCGAACATTAACGCCTATAACTAGTTTCACAAATTTTGTGCGTTCGAAAGCTAGAGCCTAGTTTTTTCTTGGTGTTCGATCGCTAGTATGGGTGTTCGACCGTTAAAGCATGTAACAAGCTCATGTTTTTTAGGCGTTCAAACGTGGCGTTCGAATGCTAAAGCCTAGTAGACGCAATATGTGCACATGGGTTTATTTCCCATACGTGTCATTGAAGCTTGTGGAAGCTTGAGAAGAAGGTAAAAGCTTAAAACCATTGCATGCTAAGTATATGTGTATATAGTGATGTTAGAGACCCTTTTGGAGTCCCACATACGGATTTGAGAGATTGTAAGCTTAAATAAGTGGATTTGAGTATGTGGTTTGAAAACTCCCAAATTATCAAGTTAGGGTCTTAAATCTTAGATCTATTATGCTGAGTTGTGTTTGAGAGTTGATTTTGAGTTATTGTGGTCTCATTGGGTTCTTTGATCCTTAAGACCATTGGAAGAAGCTGGAATAGTTGGGTTGTGTTGGAAAATTTTGGTGAATTTGAGAGTCCATTTCTGCTGCTACGAACGCTTAGCGTTCGAACGGTAATGACCTCGCGTTCGAACGTCTCTGCAAAGCGTTCAAACGGATAAAAAGAGGAATATAGACATTTTGCCTTGGCGTTTGATTGCATCTGAGGAGCGTTCGAACGCTAATTGTTTGATGCCTAGCGTTCGAACGTAACATTCCAGCGTTCAATGCCAGGCCAATTTAAGACTAAATGGCTTTATTTTTTTAGGGCACTGAAGTATTTTAATAAATGGTTAGTTTGGGACCCTCGGGCATATTCCTAAGGATGTCGACCTAGCACGAGTGTACCTTGGGTCAAGTCGGGTGTTCCGTAGTAGTTTGATTCTTTTATTCTTGTATTACTGAGCATAATATTGACGTTTTCGTGTCTTACATGTAGGAATACGTTGCTTAGCACTTAGTCGAGAAAATCGAGGTGAGTAACATGATGCCATGAACAAAACTTATATACTTTTGAAATTCTTCCAATAGGAACAGTTACAAGAAATGTTTTTCCATGTCTTCAATGAATAAATGAATATATATATATATATATATATATATATATATATATATATATATATATATTGCGTTATAACTTGTTGAATCAAGCCTCGATTTCGATAATAACAAAATAGTTTATTAGTAGTTAACATGTTTACTAAGTGTGCAGCCTCTAAGCATTGCATCGCATAGCTCAATTGATCAAAGGAAGTTCTACAAACACTTTCTAACAGAAAGTGTCGACACCTTGTTCTGTGGTGTCGACATCTTTGAGCCCATAAATTATAATGATAAATCCGTTGAAAGTCTAAAATAAATCATGAATCTTAAATGGATCAAAGTAAATAAAGACCATATGAATCCATGGGTAAAATATCGTGAAGGAAGAAAGTCGACTTAACGCTTAAATTACCAAAAATATAATGGAACACATTCTGGTAAAAAGTGTCGACACCCAGTACATAAGTGCCGACACCAAATGTCAGTAACCAAAACCAGAATTCTGAAGGAAGAAGTGTCGACACCAGTATCGACACCAAATGTCAGTAGCCATCTTCAGAAGATTTTTTAAGAAGAAGTGTCGACACCAGTATCGACACCAAATGTCAGTAGCCAACTTCAGAAGTTTTTGAGGGAACAAGTGTCGACACCAGTATCGACACCTAATATCAGTAGCTAAACCCAAAACTCTGAAGAAGGGAAGTGTCGACACCAACATCAGCACCAATGTCAGTAGCTGAAATCAAAAATCTGAAGAAGGGAAATGTCAACACCAACATCAGCACCAAATGTCAGTAGCTGAAATCAAAAATCTGAAGAAGGGAAGTGTCGACACCAACATCAGCACCAAATGATAGTGGGTAAATTCAAGAATCTGGAAACAGGTAGTGTCGACACCAATGTCAGCACCAAAAGTCAGTAGCCAAAGAAAGATTTTCTGAAGAAGAAATGTCAACACCTAATTCAGCTCATGGAGACAGTTTTAAGCTAAGAACTGAAGGCTTGAAGTGTCGACATTGTTGACCCAATAGGCAACCCAAGAGGGGGGGTGAATTGGGTTTTTCAAACTTAATTGGTAATTTATAATTAATTGATTTAATAACAATGAATGTAAAATGCTATAAAAAGATTAATGCAAGAAATGCAATAACGGAGCAATAGTAATGATAGGAGAGAGCACACCAAATTTACCGAGGTTCGATCACAACTCGTGATCTACGTCCTCCCAAGACCTCTGCAAGATCTTCTTCCACTATTTGTAATCCGCAACTACAATGTGGGGGTTGGTTGTTCAAGTGCCCAACTCACTTTTACATCAAGTGATTTTGTCCAAGCTTCACTTAAACTTCCTAGTGTTTACTTACAAGAGAAAACACTCAAACTCTTAAGTGTTTGGCTTTCAACAAGAGAAACACTCAAAAACTCTCACCAAATGTTTTTGGTCAAGTCACACTCAAACTAGCAAGGATGAAAGTATAGAGGTTTTAAGATGATCAAGGACTCTCTCAAATAGAGTGGATAAGAATGTAGTATCACAATCAATGCTCACACAAATGGACAAAAGGAATATTCAAGGATTCTTGACTTTGAAGCTTGTAGAATGAATCAATATACTTAGGATCATTCCCTTGTGTGATAAATGCCCTTGGAGACTTGTATTTAATGGCTTGAGTGAAGAGTGTACCATTGGTGGTAGTTGGGAGGCCATTAATGCTGTACCAGATATCTCTGCGTTTGAAAATCTTCCCGTTGGGTGTCGACACTTCTTCATGGTGTCGACACTTTCCATGTGTCGACACATTGATTCATGGTGTCGACACTTCAAGTCTTCTGTTCTTCCTTAAAACTGTCTCCAGGTACTGATCTTGGTTTCGGCACTTCACGTCAGAAAATCCTTCTTTGGCTACTGACTTTTGGTGCTGATATATGTGTCGACACTACTTGCTTCAGTTTATGCACTGTCATTTGGTGCTGATGATGGTGTTGACACTTCTCTTCTTCAGGGTTCTGTTTTTAGCTACTGATATTTGGTGCTGATAATGGTGTCGACACTTTGCTTCAAAAACTTCTGAAATTGAACACTGACGTTTAGTGTCGATACTGGTGTCGACACTTGGTCTTCAAAAAAAATCTTCAGTGAGTAGCTACTGACATTTGGTGTCGATTCATGGTGTCGACACTTTATCTTCAGAAAGTCTACTAACATTTGGTGTCGATTCAGGTGTCAACACTTTGTCTTTAAAAGTCTTCAGTGCGTAGCTACTGACATTTGGTGTCGATAAATGGTGTCGACACTTTGTCTTCAGAAAGTCTATTGACATTTGGTGTCGATTCAGGTGTCGACACTTTGTCTTCAAAAGTCTTCAGTGCGTAGCTACTGACATTTGGTGTCGATACATGGTGTCGACACTTCTTCCTTCAGATTTTGGTTTTTGGCTACTGACTTTTGGTGTCGACACTTATACGCCGGGTGTCGACACTTACATCCAGAATGCTTTCCATCGATTCTTTGATAATCCAAGCGTTGAGTTGGTTTTATTTCTTTATGAAATCATTCCATGGATTTACATGATCTCTGTTTACTTTTATCAAATCCAAATTGATGAGTTATCTTGGTCTTTCACCGATTTGATCATTTTGGCTTCTGGGCTCAAGGTGTCGACACTTTAGAATAAGGTGTCGACACTTTCTATTGGAAAGTGTTTAAGAGGCTTTCATTGATCAGTTGAATTGTAGGTCGCTATGTTTCTTTGCTGCACGCTTAGTAAACATGTTAAACACTAATAAATGATTTTGTTATCATCGAAATCGAGACTTGATTCAACAAACACCTGTGAAACAATGTGTCGACACATTGAAAGTGTCAACACCATGAAGAAGTGTCGACACCCAACGGAAATATTTTCAAACGCAGAGTTGTCTGGTACAGCATTAAAGGCTTTCCAACTACCACCAATGGTACACTATTCATTCAAGCTATTAAATACAAGTCTCTAAGGGCACAAGGGAATGATCCTAAGCAAATTGATTGATCATCCAACAAGCTTCAAAGTCAAGAATCCTTGAACATCCTCTTTGTCTCTTTATGTTAGTATTGATTGTGAGATTCTATTCATATTTACTCTATTAGCCAACACTAGCCAAGCTCCAGATCTAGAGGGGCCTTCATCATAAGATGCGAGGGATGGCTGAACAGATGAGAATCATGAACGAAAATAATGCCCTCCTCATACAGCACCTCACCACGAATAATCAACCATCACCTCCTCCGGCTCCTCGTCGCTCTCATCTATCAGGGAATGTATCCCAAAGTCACCATAGCACTGGAAGAGACAGACGCCGTCTCTCTCCTAGCCCTCACCCTCGACGAAAGAGAAGCCCATCACTAGGATCATCATCCAGCAAGACACCAGAACTAGAAAGTGAAGGAGGTAGGCGAGGTAGATCTCCTCGACGGGTCCATCAGGAACAAGATATATCCACTTCACAGAAAATTAGAGACCTGGACGCTTGCCTGGACTCCATCAACACGGGGACTGGTGGCTCAATAACTGTAGACGCTTTGATCAGGCAAACTGAACCACTTTTTACCCAGAGGATAATGAGAACCAAGGTGTCATCCAGATTCAAACTGCCTACTCAGCTCGGGATCTATTAAGGCAAAACAGATCCTATGGATCACCTGGATTCTTACAAAAGTCTGATGCATCTCCAGGGTTACTCGGACGAAGTCATGTGTAAAGCTTTTTCTGCTACATTGAAGGGGTCGGCGAGGTCGTGGTTCCGAAAGTTGACTCCCGGAACCATAGATTTATTTGGTGAACTGAGCAGACTTTTCGTCGCTAATTTCATAAGCTGTAGGGTAAGGCAGAAGAATGCATCCCATCTTTTCACCATCCACCAGAAGGAAACAGAGAACTTGAAAGATTATGTGAAACGATTTAACTAGGCCATATTAGAAGTTGAAGATTCCAGTGACAAAGTGGTCGTCATGGCAATGATGGAGGGGCTTCGCCCAGGTCCCTTGTTCGATTCTCTGTCCAAGAACGTTCCGGAGACATTGTCCGTCCTTCAAAGTAAAGCCGATAAGTACATTGCCACGGAGGAATTGGCCGAAGCCAAATGGAGGCGAAGAGGAAAGGAGGACCATAAGAGGAAAGAGCCTGAAACAAGGTGATCTGATTATAGGGACGATGAACGGAGGAGCAAGAAGCCTAATCGGAACTCGAGGCGGACCAGTGATAGGCGATCTCGTACTCCACCTCGCCGTACGGAGCTGGTGTTACCTCCGCTTAATGCTCCTATTGCCCAAGTCCTCACAGAAATCAAGCATGGGGAGTTCGTCAAGTGGCCCTCGAAAATCAAGACTGATCCCCGGAAGAGAAATAAAAACAAATACTACGAATTTCACCGAGACCATGGCCATAACACCGAAGACTGCTTTCATCTAAAGGAGCAAATAGCCGACCTCATCAAAAGAGGGTATCTGAGAAAGTACGTTGGGGATCGCCCTTTCCCCAATTCACCGGAAAGAAGATATGGCGACAATTGACCTACAGCTGGAGACATTCAGGTAATACACGACGGGTTTGGATCCAGAGGGAGTTCGAATTCATCCAGAAAGAGGCACGCCAGAAGTGCAGACATGCTGTCTGCAGAAGTTTACAACCTCTCCTCGCCAATAGCCGATGTCTACCCACCAATTACCTTCAACAATGATGACCTGAAAGGCCTGCACCTGCCTCATGATGATGCCCTGGTCGTTTCGGCCATCATCACCAATTTTACCGTCCAAAGAATTTTGGTCGATAATGGTAGCTCGACCGACATTCTGTTCATCTCCGCATTCGAAAAAATGAAGATAGGGCTCGACAAATTGCAGCCCTTCCTAACACCTTTGGTGGGATTTGGAGGAAATCTGACTCATCCACTGGGATGGGTTAAGTTGCCAGTTACTTTGGGGATAGAATCTCGCCAAACTACCGTTTGGCAGGACTTCATCGTGGTTGATTGCCCTTCCCCCTACAACGCCATTTTAGGTTGCCCAACTCTAGGCGGAATTAGGGCGATCACCTCGACCTACCACCTGAAAATGAAGTTCCCCACTTCGGTAGGAGTGGGTGAAGTACGGGGCGACCAGAAAGTGGCCAGACAATGTTTCATTTCGGCTATGAAGATCGAGACCCCCAAGTGCAGAATGCCCAATAGCAATTACCGATCTACGATGGCGAGATGGAACCTCTGAGGGACGAGGTGGAACAGGTTGTCTTAATGGATCCCTGAGAAGAAAACAGAAAAGCAGATGCCCTAGCCAATCTCGCTTCAACTTTTGATTTTATATCAGATAGAAGTATACCTTTGGAATTCTTGTCCAAACCAAGTATTGAGGTCGCCAAATCCATATGTACGGCAGGAACGAACCCGACCTGGATGGATGAGATCGTCGCCTACCTTTGGAGCAGTACACTACCGGCAGATAAACTCCAAGCTCGCCGAATTCGCCATAGATCTGCAAGGTTCTGCCTGCTTCATGGAATTTTATATAAACGATCCTTCTCTGGTCCTCTCCTAAGATGTCTCCGACCTGAAGAAGCCAATTATGTGATGAGAGAAATCCACGAAGGCATCTGCAGAAATCATTCGGGGGCGAGATCGCATTACGGAAGGCGATTCGCCAAGGCTACTTCTGGCCCCAGATGGGACAAGATGCAGCAAAATACACCAGGGAGTGTGACAAATGCCAGAGGTTCGCTCCATCCAACCACCTTCCCCATACTGAGATGGTGCCAATTACCAGCCCGTGGCCATTCGCCCAATGGGGGATCGACATACTAGGGCCTTTGCCTCGAGCTCCATTACAGAGGAAGTTCTTAATCGTAGCTATTGATTACTTCACAAAGTGGGTAGAAGCAGAACCGTTAGCAACAATCATCGAAAAAAATACGAATAATTTTGTGTGGAAGGGTATCATATGCCGGTTTGGAATTCTCAAAGTTCTCATCTCAGATAATGCCCGACAATTCGACAATGATGGGTTCAGGAAATTCTGCTCGGACCTCGCCATATCATATCATTTCTCCTCGCTTGGTCACCCTCAAGCCAATGGCCAAGTAGAGGTCACCAACAGAACCATCTTAAGAAATCTAAAAACAAGATTGGAGAAATCCAAAGGAGAGTGGGTGGAAGACTTGCCGAGCATTTTATGGGCATATCACACGACTAGTAGGATTCCTACTGGTGAAACGCCTTATTCCATGGTTTACGGAACTGAATCAGTAATACCTGTCGAAATCAGAATGCCGAGTTTCAGAACTTCAAACTTTGACAAGGATAGCAATAAAGGCGAGCTGAGACTCAACCTTGACCTCCTTGATGAAAAACGGGAACAAGCGTGCATACGCCAAGCAGCTTATAAGCATCAGGTCGCCAAATATTTCAACCAGAGAGTCAAACACAGATCATTCTTACCTGGCGACCTAGTCCTGCGAAAAGTTACCCTATCAACCAAAGAGCCAAATGCTGGGAAATTAGGACCAACATGGGAAGGCCCTTACAAGGTTGTCAAGGTAACTAGACCAGGAACTTATTGGCTGGAAGACATGGACGGAAAAGCACTCCCCCATCCTTGTAACGCTGAGCATTTGAAGAAATATTTTTAATAACTCCCTTGGGCGAATACTTGTAACTCCAAGATTTTATTCCGAGTAATAAAACTTCTCCAGTTTATTTCAATAACAAAGTGCAGGATGGAGGTCGCCTAATCAAGATCGCCAGATCATCGAAAGATGGAGGCATCTTGGTCGCCTAATCAAGATCGCCAGTTCATCGAAAGATGGAGGCATCTTGGTCGTCTAATCAAGATCGCCAGTTCATCGAAAGATGGAGGCATCTTGGTCGCTTAATCAAGATCGCCAGTTCATCGAAAGATGACGGAGGCATCTTGGTCGCCCAGTCAAGATCGCCACTTCATCGAAAGATGGGAGGCATCTTGGTCGCTCAGTCAAGATCGCCAAATGAAGGCATCTTGCTCGCCTAAATTAAAAGGTTCTAGATCACTGGAAAATGACCTCTCCTATCCTAGTTCGCCATTAGTTAAGAATTATGTAACATACACAAACTAAGTATAAAAATCAACATTCAAAATTGCCGAGGAAGTCCATTTATATTCATGTCAATTCAAATTACAAATTACATTTACATTTATGATAAATGGGGAGGGTTGTCATCGCCTTGAGGATCTGCGTCGCCCGGAGGGTTTGCATCTCTTTTTTCAACCATTTCCTCCTCGCCCCCTTCCCCTTCATCCTCCTCGTCAAGCAGGTCGAGGTCGAGACGCATCTCCTCCAAGTCTATGGCCAGGTCGGGATGGTGGTGACGGAGCTGTCGTTTACAGAAGTCAAACCCTTCGCCAAAATACTTCGAGGAGGCACTTTCAATAGCCTCGGAGAAATCTGACGAGGATTTCAATTCCTCAACAGCCAGCTTCCCAGCACGCTCTACTCTCCCCCTCAAGTCTTCAACCAAAAGCCCTGCCTTTGACAGACTGTCGGAGAATGTGTCCTTTTTAGCCTTTAGTTTGGCGAACTCATCGCCGACCTGCTGTTCCCGAGCTCGCGCCTCGTCCAGTTGCTGCTCCAGATCGGCGGACAGCTTCTGAAGGCGAGAAACTTCAGTATCCAAAGAGGCAGCTCGCCCCTGTTGTAGGCTTGCCTCCTCAACTGTCTCCCTGCTCTTCACCGCCAGAGAAGATCCGAACACAAGCGCCTGCTACAAACAAATCTAATCAGATCAAAACGATCATATTTAACAAGGATAAAACAAATAGAAGTTAGTATCAAAATAATACCTGGCCGAGAGCTTGGAAAAATTTTGAGGCAGTCTGGTCCAGAGAGAGCTGCCCCACCTTCTCTTGATCCGTAGGAGGGATTACCCCTCGAAGGATCTTCTCAGCCACCGAAGGGCTCCCCAAAATGGAGGCCCTCGGACCAAGAACTGTACCCAACGATGGCGAGCTTTCCTCCCCGGGACCAGAAGAAGGGGCCATTGGATGGCGTGCTGGACCAGACTTCTTTTTTGGTTCAGGGATGGGGGCTTGCCCTTTGCCTTTGGACTCATCACCGGACTTCGCCTTCTTGCTCGGTGAGGTGGGAGGTTCATCCACCGGGCACTTCTCGCCAATAACCACCCCCTTTGCAGGAGGAGCAGATTTTTTGGATGAACTCTCACCTCGGGCTCTCTCCACCCTCTCACCGAGCTTCTTGAGGCTGATCCTCTTCGACATCGCTGCCAAAAAAAAAAAAGAAAAAAAAAAAGATATATATCAGACGTAAAAGAATAATCAACAAAGTTAGTAAGAGTTTATACCATCCGATCTAAGCTCGGGGGATAGCTCGGAATCCAACCAGGATTCTGATGTCGAGACCGAGCTCGATCCCAACTTTGAGCAAAATTCTAAGACAGGGTCTCGGATTTTTCCCCTCGACCATTTTAATAAGGTCAGGTCGGGAATATGAGGAGCAACCCTCCTCAGTTCCTTCCTAACAGTCCCTAGATATTCTATCGAGTCCTCTCAGGGCTGGCCGTCTTGATGTTCACCACGGGAAAAGCGGGACTCACCCGCTTCACCCGACGTCGATGGCGGTTGCGGATGATCGCCCTCTTCTCCTGATTCAGTAGGACCGGGCGAGCTGAAAACCCGGCGAAAGGCCTTGGTTTTAAAAATCATGGGGACCGCATAGCGCCCACGTTCCGGCATCGACTGCGAAATTTGGTCATAGAATTCTTGCTCGAACGACAGCAACGTGGGCAGCTCGTTGCAGTGTTTATCTGAAAAAAGGCACATGTTAATACCGACCTTGTTAATCAATAAACTACCATTGGCGAAATAAAAACCGACCTGGAATTCCCCATGACCTCGGAATCCGCGGTACTCCCTCCCGAGGTTCTTCATCAAAAAGCTCCCAACTGTCCCCAGAGGCAAAGAAGAACCTGCTTTTCCACCCCATCACGTTGCTGGGGTACCCTCCGAGGATAGTTTTCTTGTACCTCGCCTTGAAGTAGAGCCACCCTTGGTCCGGCTTAGGATTATTAGTAAGGGAAAAAATATTCCTAAACTCGGATAGGGTCATCACATACTTGTGAACTCGCCACAACGACACGGCGCCGACGATACTGCGCCATGCGTTGGGGACGAGCTGAGCAGGACAAATTTTATAAAAAAGCAAAATTGACTTAATTATTAAGGGAATAGGAAAACGGAGACCCGCAAGAAAGGCGGCCTCGTAGAAAGCTACCTCGCTAGGGCGAGCAGAAAGAATGATCTCGCCCTCCTCAGGAAGCCTGAGCTGTACACCCTGAGGGAATGAATAAGTCTCCCTTAGTAAGCCGAGCTCCTCAAGGGTCATAGTGTTGTGTTCTTTAGTTACAGAGGGATGGACGTCACCTAAAGGGGCGACCTCGGCAACTGATGGATCTTCCATTGGCGACCTAGGGGATTGTCTAACCTCGTCAATAACGTACGACGAACCTTCTCCTAAATGGTCTGAGATCCACGAAGGCAAAGAATCCAAAGTTGGACTCGCTGTAGACCTATGGGACATACAACTAAGTAAAGAAAGAACGAACAATTACTTACTGTGCTAAGAAATAATGGACGGCCACAAGCAGAGGCAAGGAGACTTAAGGCAGGAAGAACAACCGCAAGCAAGAACTAAGAGAGAGAGAGTGATGTTAGGCAGAAAAAGATGGAAGTGAATGGGTAGGGTCCCTTATATATAAGGAAGTGACGGATGAGATTCATCCGCTTCAATGGCCCAGATTAATCTACCTTTTGAAATTCTTTTTGAAACTTGAGCCCAGAGCCATCAATCCCGCCAAAAGTAATCATGGCGCCGCCCTTTTCTCTCAAAACTGCTCTGAAGAATTTAATGCCTCATCCATGTGTCGAACCAGGAGGAGAGGCACATTTAATGCACATCCACGCAGGTCCATAACTTTTAATGATATTACTCGAAGGTCCTGAATATCTCGGCACTTTCGAGTAGGGGGCTACTGATGTGGAATGATTCGAACAAGTCCTGAATCATAAAATGATCCGAGCAAGGCACGTCGCCCAACGCGTCCAAACTTGCCTTCCAGGTCGCCTCATTGTTAATAAATTGAGCTCCATTCCATTTACATATTCCCTCTATATCGCCATAGGGCGAGATGATCTACCTCGCCCAAGGCAGAGACGTCTTCTCAAAGACCTCTCTCCAAAAGGATTTCATCTCCATTAGAGGTCTGCTATCACCACTCTTGTACCTAATTAAAGTCCATCTCCAAAAAGAGTCCCACTTCTACAAGAGAACTGTCTCCAATAGACTCCAACTCGACAACGAAACCTATAATCACGGATGGATCACCAGTTGGCAGCCTCCTGATTAATCTCCAGATTTGATTGGGATATCCTCCCATGCTTATCCTTCCGAGGAATTCGCCATACTACACTGACACGGCTCAATTCTCCTGTCTATATAAAGGCCGCTCCCCCACAACCAAAAAGGTACGCTCAACACAGGCATTACACATTCTTTGTGCTCTCCATACTGCCTTAATTTATTTTCTGGTCGCCTTGGTCTGATACACACGCCGGAGGGGTTTTGAGCGGTCTCACCCCGGCCGATTACTTTTGCTTCGTTGCTGTGCAGGTCGCCTAGCTTTAGCCGAGGTCCAGTGCCGAGGCCGATGAGCAATTCTGACTGTTGGTTGCTCTCCCAGATTTTTACCACAACAGTAATCTTTTCGTGTCTTTTTGGTATCAAGCTTGGTACTCTGCCTAAAAGCAGAAGGGTACGATCCCGTTAATCGAGGCTAGGTATTTATTTCGACAAAGATTCCATTTTTCTTTTCGTTTTAGGATGGTAAATATTTATCAGATTATGGAGTTTGAAGCAAATCCATGTGTTTGTTGTAATTGGAGATTCCCATGCAGAATCGAATGAGGGGAGACCTTCACGTCCAGTTCAGAGGGCGGGGATATCCTGACCCTACTATCATTATGCCTTTGCATAACAACAAGGAATAGGTGATAAATCATAAATAAAAAGATTAAAAAAATTTATTGAGTCGAATCCACGATCAGTATAGGCTAAATTAAAAGTTTAGCCTTGTGATAACTTTTGTTGGAACATGATATTGAATATCAAATATTATTGTATAAAAAAGACATTTATTATTATCAAAGTAAGTTAGATTTATTGACTTTTTATTAAACCCAAAAAATTTTCAGACCTTTTTTTTTTATAATTAAATTTTTTTAAAAGATAGCACATGTAATTAGCAAAGTATTACATAAATCGGAAAGATTTTAAAAAATATAAAAAGCTCCTTTTATATTCCAAAGAACTCCTTTTAAGTTTCTAAAACTTGGAGTTTGGTATCAAGCTCGGTATTTGGCTTAAAATCAGATAAATCATAAATAAAAAGATTAAAGAATTATATTGAGCCGAATCCATGACTAATATTAGAAGTTTAGATTTGGGATAACATTTGTTGGAATATCATATTGAATATCAAATATTGTTGTATAAAGAAGACATTTGTTATTATCAAAGTAAGTTAGATTTATTGACTTGTTATTAAATAAAAAAAACTTCAAGACCTTTTTCCTAATTAAGAAAACTTTAAAAGTAGCCAATGCAACTAGCAAATTACTACACATAGAGTTTATTGTGAAATCGTTTTATTTAGATAATTTTTTTTTTTCATTATCCAACAGCTATATTTAGTCATGTAGAAAAATAAAAAACATATCCACTTTGGCCCGTTGATCATTAGTGTGATCATCTTCTCTTTCTATGCCTCTCTTCTTCTTTCTAATTCTTCCTCTCATGACTCAGCTTTGTCCATTTTGGTCTCTCTCTCTCTCTCTCTCTCTCTCTCTCTCTCTCTCTCTAATTTCCTCCTCGGCTCCTCTTCTTTTTACATTTGTTTTATTGTTGCGGTAGCTCTTATATTCTTCGATCTTTTTCAGTATTCCATCTGCTTCAGTGTTAGTTTTATATATAAGTTGCTTGAAGTTATTGTATTTTCATACATCCTTACATTGTTTTATGTGTTTGCATATATAATTATTTTTAAGGTGGACTCTGATTTTTTTGGGACCCTAAGTTAGTTCGTAAAAAAGGGGTCTTCGTTATTAATTCTTTGACCAAGTCGAAAGACAAAAAAAGATATCACTACAAGAAGTTTAATACATAAAATTAATCTTTTGGCTTGAAGTTTTAACAAAATTTAATTTAAAAAAAAATAATAATCTAAAGGAAGGACCGGAGAAAAATGCTTATATGTTGCCCTTTTCATATTTTTAGGTACAACAAAAGTACATAACTAATTAGGTTTGTAATAACATATTAAACAGTAAAAAGTTCAACTTTCATTTTATAAGCAACGCTTGGCCAAGCGGTAAGTGATATGTAAGTTCGAGTCTTGTGTGTTCATTGGGCAACAGTTTACCAAAAATACCCATAAAAATAGTGCATATGGTACGCCATGATATAACATTACCATAATCGATCGTAACATTAATAACAACTGATCGTAACAAAAAAATTATAACTTTTTTTTGTCACAAAAAATCGTAGCATTAATACAATGAATTGTAACACATTATTTTTTTTTATCATTTTTAACATACACGCTTATAACATTCACCACATTGATCATAATATACACCACAATAAATTACAATATTCACCATAACCAATTGTAATATTTTTATAATATAAACCGTGTGTATTATAGATTTTTCCGGATAAGTATACACATTTTCTTCACACGAGATGTAGGTTAAATTGATTTTAGGGTCCTTAACTAATCTAGCATAAAAATCTATACATATTCAAACCATGCTAATAAACGTACAAAAGGTAGCCACATGACAGCTTCTTTCTGTGTTGAAGTTAGTCCACAAGTAGTACCGTTATAATTAAATTGTTCTCTTCAGTACAAGTTATACATAAGTCATCGGTTATCTAATGTGCCATTCGATAAAAAATGTACATTGAAAGAAGAAAATTAAAAATTAAGTATTGAAGGCAAAATGCTAAAAAGAAACTTATGTTATTCACTTTTTCCCTTTCACTGCTTTTATTATGGTGGTGACATGATGGTGTTGGTGGTATGGTGAGGTCATAGCTAGGGGTGGAGGCTGGGTGGTGCTCAGAGTGGTGGTAGAGGGGTGTTAGTGCATGTGGCGTAGGTAAAGGTGTGATAGTGGTGATATTGGGATAGGGAGGTGGGTACATGGTGGTGGGGTGGATGCATGCCTTGATGGAGGTGAAGGATGATGGTGCATGTTGATAGTGAGGGTGATGGTGTTGGTGGTGTTGATGAGGGTGGAGAGATGGTTGTGTACGAAGAGTCCGAGGTGGTGGTGTGATGGTAGCTGTGGTGGTTGTAGTGGTACACGTGGTGATGCATATGGCATTAATGGGGATAGTGGTGACGGTAATGCTTGTGGTGGAGGGTTGGAGGTAATGGTTGTGGAGTGGCTTCAATGGCATAGGGATTATAGTGGTGCATGTTTATACTTATACATGAGCTAGTTAGTATAAATTTAGACAAACTAAAATAAAAAATCCGTTATTTAAAATTTATAAAGCACTTAAATTTTCAGAGATATGATATGTAATTAACAAACAAACTTAATTTACTTACAAGAAATTTATTGAATTTTTAATCTTTGAATTGTATTATCAACCAACTCTACTTAATTTCTATCTAATCAATCTACCAAAAAAATATATATATATTTATATATATAAACCAAAAATCATTTTCCTACTAGTATTAAATTAGCTGGAATGACATAGTCCAAAATGTTCTCACTAGCCTAGTACTCTATCATGAAAAAGAGTAGCGATATACAAATATAATTTATATAAAATTTTTTATAAGACTCATTAATATTCATCAATTCAAAATGAAAAAGTCTATTAATATATTTTATAATTACAAAAATACCATTGTAACATTATTGTTTGAGTTTTGTTTTAGCATTTTTCTTTGAAAATTTAATTATTATTATGTTTTCTTTCGGCCATATCGATGACTTCTAAAAAAATTAAATAATGTTCCTCAAGGTCTGAAAAAATAATAAATACCCAATTAATACGTTTCCCATGCCAAGTCTACGCTGAAAGATGATGCTTAAGAGAGCCAATCACTAGTTGCCGGAAGTAAGGCGTCGCCACCGTAAGCCACGGCCCCACCACACCGCATATTTAACTTTTGACTTCTGATGAGTCTCCCCCATAAATACCGCATCGAAAATTGCAAGCGTTTCAAAGGACAAATTATTTAATGGATTACACTATTATTTCCATCAAAAATCTTTATGCTCAATTTGCACTATTGTTTTTAGCTAATTTAATTGCTTCAAACTTTAAATTTTTTTTTACTAATCAATTTTTTTTACAATTTCTAGGAGTATAATCGCAAGCTAGATCACCACTTACATAAAGGATTTGGCTTTTCTGAAGTTTATTTTTGGACTACACTGGTGTAGTTCAAATATTTTGAACCTGTTTTGGACTCATTTTTATAATTCAAACCGTTCATATTGTAGATTTTATTATCAAAATCAAAACTATTTTATGATTTAGTAAATGAGTGTTGATGTGAGATAATTCGGACAAATTCTAAATCTAAATATATTCCGAGTAAGGGACGTCACCCAAAGGTTCCCAACACTTATCTTCCTGGTCGTCTCGTATTATTAATAAATTGAGCTCCGCTTTGTCTTCACAAACGGTTACACCAGATCACCTTTGGGCGAGGTGGTTCATCTCGCCTGAAGGAGAGACGTCTCCACAAAGACTTGATTCTCCAAAAGGACTCTATCTCCATTAGAAGTCTGCTGTCATGAGACTCCTCCTCCGTCATTCCTCTGCCTAATTGGAGTCCACCTCCATGAAGAGTTACACCTCTATAAGAGAACTGTCTCCAATAGACTCCAACTCCATCGCGACGTCTACAATTGCGAGTTACTCACCAGTTGGCAGCCTCATGATATTAATCTCCAGATTTTATTGGGATATCTTCCCATACTTATCCTTCCGAGGAATCGCCATGATTAATAAACACGGCTCATTGCTCCGTCTATATAAAGGCCGCTCCTCCATAGCTAAAAAGGTATGCTCAACACAGGCACCACAAACACATTTATTATTGTGCTCGTCCACATAGCCTATAATATTCACCTGATTGCCTTGGTCTGATTCATACGCCGGAGGGGTTTTGAGCGGCCTCACCCCGGCCAATTACTTTTGCTCATTGCTGTGCAGGTTGCCTTAGTTTAACCGAAGTCCATTGTCGAGGCCGAGGAGCAATTCTGATTGTTGGTTGCTCTCCTAGATTTTTACCACAATAGTTTAGCGCCGTCTGTGGGAACGAAAGTTCTCTTTATCCTATGCACCTGCGCAGCCGATTATTATCCAGACCAAGCACCAGCAACCCTCTAGATAACAGAGCCCATTCGATGGCTAACGCTAGCTAAGCTCCGGATCTAGAGGGTCTTCATCATGAGATACGCGGGATGGCAGAATAGATGAGAATCATGAACGAAAATAACGCTCTCCTCATACAGCACCTCACCGCAAATAATTGTCCACCACCTCCTCCGACCCTTTGTTGTTCTCATCTATCAGGAAATGAATCTCAGAGCCACCATAGTACCGGGCGAGACAGGCGCCGTCATTCTCCTAGTCCTCGCCCTCGACGAGAAAGGAGCCCATCGCTAGAATTATCATCCAGCAAAATGCCAGAGCAGGAAAGCGAAAAGGTAAGGTGTGGTAGGTCTCCTCATCAAGTCCATCAGGTACTAGGGCGCCAAGATACATCCACTTCTCAGAAGATTAGGGATCTAGACGGCCGCCTAGATGCCATCAACACGGGGACCAGTGCCCCGATAACCGTAGACAAAGATTAGACAAACTGAACCACCTTTCACCCAAAGAATAATGAGAGCCAAGGTGTCATCCAGATTCAAACTACCTACTCAGCTCGGGATCTATGAGGGCAAAACAGACCCAATGTATCACCTGAATTCTTATAAAAATCTGATGTATCTCCAAGGGTACTCGGATGAAATCATGTGCAAAGCTTTTTCTGCTACACTGAAGGGGTCGGCGAGGTCGTGGTTCCAGAAGTTATCTCCTGGAACCATCGATTCATTTGGCGATTTGAGCAAGCTTTTCGTCGCCAATTTTATGAGCTGCAGGATCAGGCAAAAAAACGCGTCCCACCTTTTCACCATCCACCAGAAGAAAACGGAGAACCTGAAGGATTATGTGAAACAATTTAACCAGGCCATATTAGAAGTTGAAGATCCCAGTGACAAAGTAGTCGTTATAGCAATGATGGAGGGACTTCGCCCAAGTCCCTTATTCGATTCTTTGTCCAAAAATGTTTCAGAGACGTTCTCCGTTCTCCAAAATAAAGCTGATAAGTATATCGCCATGGAGGAACTGACCGAGGCCAAACGAAGGCAAAGAGAAAAAGATGACCATAAAAGAAAAGAGCCTGACGCGAGGCAATCTGATTACAGGGAAGATGAACCGAGGAACAAGAAGCCTAATCGAGGCTCAAGACGGACCAATGAAAGGCAACCTCGTACCCCACCTCGCTGCAAAGAATTGGTGTTGCCCCCGCTCAACGCTCCTATTGCCCAAGTTCTTATAGAAATTAAGCATGAAGAGTTCGTCAAGTAGCCCTCGAAAATTAAAACTGATCCCCGAAAGAGAAATAAGAACAAATATTGCGAGTTCCATCGAGATCACGGCCATAACACAGAAGATTGCTTTCACCTAAAGGAGCAAATAGCCGACCTTATCAAATGAGGGTATCTGAGAAAGTATGTAAGTGACCGCCCTTCCCCCAATTCACTAGAAAGAAGATATGGTGACAACCGACCTACTGCTGGAGAGATACAAGTAATCCATGGCAGTTTTGGATCAGGAGAAAGCTCAAATTCATCCAGAAAGAGGCATGCCAGAAGTGCTGGGAGGGTGTCCGAAGAAATATATAACCTCTCTTCGCCAATGGCCGATATTCACCCGCCAATCACCTTCAACAATGATGACTTGAGAGGTTTACACTTACCTCACGATGATGCCTTGGTCGTATCAGCCATCATCGCTAATTTTACCGTCCAAAGAATCTTGGTTGATAATGGTAGTTCGGCTGACATCCTATTCATATCGGCCTTCCAAAAGATGAAGATAGGGCTCGATAAATTGCATCCCTTCCTTACACCTTTGGTGGGCTTTGGAGGAAATGTGACTCATCCGCTCGGATGGGTTAAGTTGCCAGTGACATTAGGAACAGAGCCTCGCCAAACTACCGTTTGGCAAGACTTCATCGTGGTAGATTGCCCTTCCTCCTACAATACCATTTTAGGTCGCCCAACTTTAGGCGGGACTAAGGCGATCACCTCAACATACCACCTAAAAATGAAGTTTCCTATTTCAACAGGGGTGGGCGAGGTAAAGGGCGACCAAAAAGTGGCCAGACATTATCTTATTTCAGCTATGAAGATTGAAACCTCCTCAGCACCGAATACCCAATAGCAATTACCGACCAATGATGGCGAGATGGAATTTCTTAGGGATGAGGTGGAACAGGTTGTCTTGATGGATCCCCGAGAAACCGAAAACATCAAACCCCTTGAAAAAACTATCCCGATCTCAATACATCTGGAATATCCTGATCACCATGTTATGATCGGAATTGAACTTACCAATGAATTACGAAGTGCTTTAGTGGAATTCTTGAAAAGAAACTTTGGTGTTTTTGCCTGGTCACAGGGAGACGTCCCGGGTATTGATCCCCAAGTCGCCATGCATAAGTTATATACCAATCTAGGACATCCTCCAGTTCTCTAGAAGAGAAGGAGATTCGCCCTCGAGCGACTTAGAGTTATTGACGAAGAGGTAACTAAACTCCTCAAGGCTAAGGTTATCAAAGAAGCCCATTATCCAGAATGACTAGCCAATGTCGTC
Organism: Actinidia arguta var. hypoleuca; assembly: GCA_030159115.1. NCBI lineage: Eukaryota > Viridiplantae > Streptophyta > Magnoliopsida > Ericales > Actinidiaceae > Actinidia > Actinidia arguta. The sequence continues at coordinate 15,540,469 of BRYE01000017.1, read as the reverse complement.
GTCGCCCCTAAAAAGGGGGGAAGTGGAGAGTATGAGTTGACTTTACTGATCTCAACAAGGCGTGCCCAAAAGATAATTTTTCTCTGCCAAAAATTGATTTAATAGTTGACGCCATATCTAAGCATGAGCTTCTTAGTTTTATGAATGCCTTCTCAGGATATCACCAGATCAAGATGTTCCCCCTCGACATAGAAAAGACTTCATTTATCACAGAACGAGGATTGTACTGCTACAAGTTCATGCCATTTGATCTAAAAAATGCTGGGGCTACATATCAAAGATTAGTGAACAAGATGTTCAAGGAACTGATTGGAAAGACCATGGAAGTATACATAGACGACATGCTCGTCAAGAGCCTCGAAGTAGACAACCACATCGCCCACCTTGAAGAAGCTTTCAACATTCTGAGAAAACACCGAATGATGTTAAATCCTTCCAAATACATTTTTAGCGTATCGTACGGAAAGTTCTTAGGGTTCCTGGTAACCAAACGAGGGATTGAAGTAAATCCGGATCAAATTTAGGCTCTACTCAGAATGAGCTCGCCCAGGAATGTCCACGAAGTTCAACAGTTAACTAGGCGAATTGCCGCCCTGAACCGGTTTATTTCCAAGTTAGCGGACAGATGTTTACCTTGCTTCAAAATCCTTAAGAAAAATTAAAATTTTCAGTGAACAGAAGAATCGGAAGAAGCTCTTCAATAGCTCAAAAAGTATTTGGGATCACCTCCTCTGCTTGTGGTGCCGACCACGGGCGAGAAGTGGACCGATTTCAGAAACTGGTATATTATGTTAGTAAGGTCTTGATGGGTGCTGAGAATAGATACATAAGGCTAGAGAAGCTCGCCTATGCCCTTCTGATCGCCGCCAAAAAACTTCGCCATTATTTTTAAGCCCATCCCATCACCATACTGACTGATCAACCTTTAAAATGGATTCTCCAACGACCAGACACCTCGGGGAGACTCCTGAAATGGTCCATCGAGTTGAGCGAATTTCATATTGACTACAAACCAAGAATGACGATAAAAGCCCAAGCCTTAGCCGACTTCGTGGCTGAATCCACTCATGAAACCGACCTAGAAGTCCTCTCGGAGAAAAAGATTCCAAACTTAGACAAAAACCTCGGTAGCTCGGACAAGGACCTCAGCAGCTCGGACGAAGAGCTTGAGAAATGGAAGCTATTTGTAGATGGGTCTTTCAATCAACACGGATGTGGTGCAAGGCTTGTTCTCTAAACCCCGACAGGTGAACAAATGGAATATGCTATACGAATTGGGTTTAAAGTCACCAACAACGAAGCCGAATATGAAGCACTCCTCGCTGGATTGCGAGTCGCCACCAGATTGGGAGTAAAATTGATTGACGCTTACAGTGATTCACAACTAGTG
>BRYE01000017.1:15511579-15529079 GCA_030159115.1 Actinidia arguta var. hypoleuca | reverse complement strand
AGATCGAGATCACCAGTTCATTGTAAAATGACAGAGGCATCTTGATCGCCTAATTCAAGGTCGCCAGTTCATCGTAAGATGACAGAGGCATCTTGATTCCCTAATCCAAGATCGCCAGTTCATTGTAAAATGACGGAGGCATTTTGAACACCTAATCGAAGATCGCCAGTTCATCGTAAGATGACAGAGGCATCTTGATCGCCAGTTCATTGTAAAATAACAGAGGCATCTTGGTCGCCTAATCCAAGATCGCCATTTCATTGTAAGATGACGGAGGCATCTTGATCGCCTAATTCAAGGTCGCCAGTTCATCGTAAGATGACAAAGGCATCTTGATCGCCTAATTCAAGATCGCTAGTTCATCATAAGATGACAGAGGCATCTTAATCGCCTAATTCAAGATCGCCAGTTCATCATAAGATGACGGAGGCATCTTGATCGCCTAATTCAAGATCACCAATTCATTGTAAAATGATGAAGGCATTTTGATCGCCTATTCAAGGTTGCCAATATTATAAAATGGCAGAAATTTAAAAACTAAGTAAAAGTATGCCAGAACGAAGAAAATCTGTAACCAGAACGAAAGTTGCTCACATCGCCCAAATTGGAGTAATATTCATTAACGTGAAATTACATCAAAAAAAAAAATTACATGCAATTACATCATTGTAAAGTCAAAGGGTTTTCATCGCCTTGAGGATTTACGTCGCCTTGAGGATTCGCATCTCCTTTTTTAACAGTTTATTCCTCACCCCCTTCCCCTTCTGCATCCTCGTTCACTTCGGCGAGCAGGTCAAGATCAAGACCCATTTCCTCCAAGTCAATGGCAAGGTTGGGATGATGGCGACGAAGCTGTCGTTTGCAAAAGTCAAACCCTTTGCCAAAAATACTTCGAGGCAGTATTTTCAACAGCCTCAGAGAAATTCGACGAGGATTTAAACTCCTTAACAGCCAATTTTCTGGAACGGTCAATTCTTTCCCTCAAATCCGCAACCAGAATCCCAGCCTTTCCCAAACTGTCAACAAGGGTGTCTCTTTCACCCTTTAACTTGGCGAACTCGTCGCTGACCTGCTGCTTCCGAGCTCGGGCCTCGGCCAGTTGCTGCTCCAGATCAGCAGATAACTTCTAGATATGGGAAACTTCAGTGTCCAAAGAGGCAGCTCGCCCTTGTTGAAGGGATGCCTCTTCGATAGTTTCCCTGTTTTTGACCGCCAATGAAGATCTAAACACGAGCGCCTGCTACAAACAAATCTTATTAGATCAACTGAACATGTTTAACAAGGATAAAACAGTCAGAAGTTAGTATCGAAATAATACCTGGCCGAGGGCCTAAAAAAATTTTGAGGCAGTCTGGTCCAAAGACAATTGCCCCACATTTTCTTGATCCGTAGGAGGGATTACTCCTCGGAGGATCTTCTTGGCCACGGAAGGACTCCCTAGAATGGAGGCTCTTGGACCGAAGACAGTACCAAACGAGGGCGAGCTCCCCTGCCCCCCGGATGGTCAACTGTACCAGACTTTTTCTTTTTAGGTTCAGGAGTGGGGCGTGCCCCTTCCCTTTTGGAATCATCCCCGGATTTAGCTTTCTTGCTTGGCGAGGTGGAAGGTTCGTCCATGGGACGTTTTTGGCCAATCAGCACTCCCTTGATGGGAACAGATTTTTTGGCCAAGCTCTCACCTTTGGCCTTCTCCATTTTCTCGCCGAGCTTCTTCAGGCTAATCCTCCTCGACATAGCTGCAAAATAAAAAAATAAAAAAATGAGCATCAGACATAAAAAAAAAAACCCAACAAGAATAGTAAGGGGTTATACCATCCGATTTAAGCTCGGGGGGTAGCTCGAAATCCAACCAGGATTCCGATGTCGAGTCCGAGCTCGATCCCAAAGACGAACAAAATTCTAAGATGGGGTCTCGAATTTTCCCCCTCGACCATCTTAGCAAAGTCAGGTCGGGGATATAAGGTACCATCCTCCCCAGTTCCTTCCTAACAGTTCCTAGGTATTCTATTGAGTCATCTCAAGAATGGCTGTCTTGAAGGTAATCACCACGGGAAGGGCGGGACTCACCCGCTTCACCTGACGTTGATGGCATGTGTGGCTGTTCGCCCTCCGTCCCAGATGCCATAGGTCCGAGAGAGCAAAAAACCCGACGAAATGCCTTGGATTTGAGAAGCGTGGAGACCACAAAGCGCCAACGTTCTGCCACCAATTTTGAAATCTCGTCAAAAAATTCCTGCTCATACCCGAGCAACGTGGGCAGATCATTGCAGCGTTTATCTGAAAGATATCCATAATGTTAATTCTAATTTTATTAATAAATATATCAAAATTATTGGCGAAATAAAAACCGACCTAGAATATTCCACGACCTCGGAACCCTTGGCACTCCCTCTCGAGGTTCATCGTCGGAAAGCTTCCAACTATCCCCGGAGGCGAAGAAAAATTTGCTTTTTCACCCCTTCACGTTGCTGGGGTATCCTCCAAGGATGGTTTTCTTGTACCTCGCCTTAAATAAAGCCACCATTGGTTCGGTTTAGGGTTATTATTAAGGAAAAAAATATTCCTAAACACGAAAAGAGTCATTGAATATTTATGTACCCGCCACAACAACATGGCGCCAGCGATACTTCGCCACGCGTTGGGGACAAGCTAAGCAGAGCAGATCTTATAAAATATTAAAATTAACCTAACTGTAGGATGAATGGGAAAATGAAGGCCCGCATAAAAGGTGGCCTCGTAAAAGGCCACCTCGCCCGGGCGGGTTGAAAGAATAGTTCCTTCTCTTCAAGAAGTCTAATCTGTACACCCTGAGGGAAGGAATAAGTCTCCCTAAGCAAGTCTAGCTCCTCGGGAATCATAATATTATGTTCTTTTTCTACGGAAGGGTGAATATCACCTAAAGGGGCGACCTCAAGAATGGACGCGTCTTCCATTGGCGACTTAGGAGATTGTATTACTTCGTCAGTAATATATGACGATCCTTCTCCTAGATGGTCAGACACCCAGGAAGGCAAAGAATCCAAATCTGAAAGACTCACCTTAGACCTATAGGACATAAAACTAAAAACGAGAACGAAGACTTGGTTACTTACTGTGCTAGGAGAGGAAAGGCGACCACAGGCAGAGGCGAGGAGAAAGTCGGAGTGGGAAGGGCGACCACAAACGAAAACGAGGAAAGTGAGTGGTATTGACTTGGCAGACAAAAGGATGTAAATGAATGGGTGAGACCCTTATATATAGGAAAAGCTGACTGATGAGATCCATTTGCTTCAACGGCCCAGATAAGGCGATCTTTTGAAATTCGAGCCCCAAACCACCTATCTTGCCAAAATTCATCATTATGGCGCCGCCTTTTTCGTTCAAACTTTCCTACAAAAATTAATACCCTATTCCACGTGTCCAAGCAAGAGAAGGGGGTGCATTTAGTGCATGCCTACGTGATTCCATGACTTTTAATACTTTTACTCAAAGATCCCGAATATCATGACACTTTGAGTAGGGGGGCTACTGATATGGGATAATTCGGATAAGTTCTAAATCTAAATATATTCCGAGTAAGGCACGTCGCCCAAAGGTTCCCAACACTCACTTTTCTGGTCGTCTCATATTATTAATAAATTGAGCTCTGCTTCGTCTTCACAAACGGTTACACCAGATCGCCTTTGGGCGAGGTGGTTCATCTCGCCTGAAGGAGAGACGTCTCCACAAAGACTTGATTCTCCAAAAGGACTCCATCTCCATTAGAAGTATGCTGTCATGAGACTCCTCCTCCGTCATTCCTCTGCCCAATTGGAATCCACCTCCATGAAGAGTTTCACCTCTACAAGAGAACTGTCTCCAATAGACTCCAGCTCCATCAACACGCCTATAATTGCGAGTTACTCACCAGTTGATAGTCTCTTGATATTAATCTCCAGATTTTATTGGGATATCTTCCCATACTTATCCTTCCGAGAAAATCGCCATGATTAATAGACATGGCTCATTGCTCCGTCTATATAAAGGCCATTCCCCCATAGCTAAAAAGGTACGCTCAACACAGGCACCACAAACACATTTATTATTGTGCTTGCCCACATTGCCTATAATATTCACCTGATTGCCTTGGTCTGATTCATACGCCGGAGGGGTTTTGAGCGGCCTCACCCCGGTCGATTATTTTTGCTCATTGCTGTACAGGTCGCCCCAGTTTAGCCGAAGTCCAGTGCCGAGGCCGAGGAGCAATTCTGACTGTTGGTTGCTCTCCCAAATTTTTACCACAATAAGTGTGACACATAAGATTATATCCATTTATCTTTATATAAATGATACAAACAATATAACCCCCCTAATAATGCTAATTTGACTGATTACTTTTTCTTCAAAGCATTAAGATTTCAAGTCAACGCCATTTGTGGTTAGCTAAGCACAAATATGAATTGTTCCTTCTTGTTTCTGACCGACTTTGAATGATGACAGACTTCAAAGGTTAGGTGTTTAATTGATATTTTTTAATGTTCAGATATCTATGATACATTTGGTCAAAAATTGAGGAGGTTTTTTTATATTTTTTTCAAATTAATATTGATCGACATTGATCTGTATCTGATAAATATAATTTTTAACACTATTAAGATTCTCAATAAAGTCTACAATATAAATGATTTTGATCTTAAAGTGGACCCAAAACAATGTCCAAATTATTTAGACTACAAAAAAGTCCGGTCCTTGCATTAAATTCATGCAAATATGTGACTCAAACTATTCTTGGTGGATTGCTCTCAAAGGGACGAGAACACTGAATGAGTTTTCCTTTGAAAGACCTCGCGACGGGGGAATTTTTTTTATGGCAACAGTAAATGATATGTTATCGGTGCTATGTTGTATCATGATTTAAAAATAAACTATAATATAGGTATAATAGATTTCACAATACACACATGAGAATTAATAAATTTTTAAAATTGACAACTACATTCAAATAGTGGAGTTCACTAATTTCATATATAGATTTATTATGAAAGATGTTACAATGTGTTACTGATGATGTGATATTACCATTGCAGCAAATTATTATTTGTGACAAAAGGATTATGGGATATGCCACTGCTACCGAATGAATTCAATTATGTTCGCTTATCTAATGGGATAAGTGAGCAACATTACCCTTTCTCCGAGATATTGAAATACATAGATTCACCTAAAATAATAAGTGGATCACATGTAAAATAGTGGCCCTATTTTTCAACCAATTATGAATTAATAATGATCCCCACATAGGATAATTGCAGTGCATAAACATAATTGCGCTCGCTATGGAACCCACTCGGCAGTCTAGTTTGCCACGTACACAACACGTACATACACAACTTGATAATAACATGTTGAGGAAGGTGAAGTCTGGGTATTGACCATAAACCAAATTAAAAGCCACATTTTATTAATGGTATATATATGTTGTGGGTGTGTGTAAGGATAGAAAATCCAAAATAGACATCTGCGGTAGCTGTACGACGATTGACAGCGGCAGACAATGTTTTAGATTTGTTGGACTTAGCTGCAAAATAGAAACATTAAGAACAGCCGTCAGAGCTATTTTTGGGAACAACTCTCCGACGATCAAGTTAGATAATCGATAGATACAAGGTGTCTATAGGAAGAGAGAGTTTAAGGTTTAGAGCGTAAGAAATTGCATACTTTTGAAACAATAAGGTCTGGCCTTATGTAAAAGTTTCGGCGTGTGCCGGGACGTGTCAATTGTTATGTTATTGGATAGATGCAGCTCAGCGCGAGCTTGAACGCTCTGACTGCTATGTCAATGAGTAGACAGTTGACTCAGCCATTCCCTTAAGACTTGGTTGGTAGCTAGCCATCATGTTGCGACATCTCGATCTAGGCGTGAGAGCTGTCAGAAGAAGACCTTGTTGTGCAAGTCACCTTTTGTCCCTTGATATGCCTTGGGATCACCACCAGCCGTTGCGTCTTGACCAACTATCAGCGCAGTGACCTTACCGAACTTTTTATAATGCGATAGCCCAGCAATGGTATTTGCCTTAGCTCAACCAGAGCTATTGTTGCGTCTCGATTGAGATCCGCTCAGAGATCCCACCAAATCTGCTACAGAGCGATAGTCAGATGACAGTGCCTGTCGTAGGTCGGCCGAAGTTGGTACTTGATATTTTATCCCATTACACATACTTATATATTTAAGCATTGACCCCGTTACTATGCACACGTTAGTGATTTTGATGTTTAAAAAATTTATTTAATCATTCCAAATAGACACTATACTTGACGTTACCATTTTTTTATTTATCTTTAGATTAAATTTTTAAATTTAATTTATTTATAAGTTTTTATATAAAAAATACATATATCATTGAAATATTGCTTAAGAAAAAATTATTATACATTTTATATTATTATGTTATATTACTTTATTTAGGATTATTAATTTTGTACGAATATGGGGATTTTCTTTCATTCTATTTTTTTTATTTGCCATTATTTTCTCTAGAGAACTATTCTTTTTAAGAAAATTTTAATTACTAGTTTATTTTATTAAAATGACTACAAAAATAAATGTGAGAAATGTTTATTGAGATAATGACATATAAGAGAAAGAAACAATAAATATGCTTCTTATTTTTGTAGGAAACTATACTTGCTTAGGATATAATATAGATATATACAATGTTCCCACACTAGATTACAACAATTTTTTTTTTTTTTTTGTACATTAAAAAAATAGCTAGAAACAGAAATTTCTCCCATAAGAAACTAACGACAACCTAGTCAACACGTTAACGTAGGTACTCTTTATATTATGATCTGTTCTTTCTTGTTTTTCCTTTTTTTTTTTATATATATTATTATTATTTTTCTTTTAAACAACTAGTTTTATTGCAGTTTGTACTACAAATCTACTATTTCATGTAATATATTGATGAAGTACTAAAAGGTACTTGTATGAAGTACTAAACGGTACTTGTAAAAGTTCTCACCAATATATTTCCTTGGTGTCATTGTCATCCCCGTTGTTTGAATTGTGTCAATTTATTCCTCTAATGTTAAAAGTGTTTTTTAAAATGGTCCCCATATGCGACGCTGTCAATTACCACCATTAAAATTAAGCGCATTTTCGAAACCCCCTCCTATTTTTAATACAATCAAACCTAGTATCAGGGTTTCAAATCCCATCTCAATACATCTCCATTGTTAGTATATTGGGGACTACCATAGCTGTAATACTCTGAACCCATAATTTTTTTTATTTATGTAAATTATGACTTGTATATAATTAATGTGAGTTATTAGAAGTTTAAGAATCAAAGTGACCAAATTAAGGATAGAACATTGTCGAAACATAGACTTAAGTTTTTGTCAAAAATCTTTCTTGGCATTCGAACACGAACGCTTGTAATCAGTTTCATATCTTCTGTGTGTTCGAACGCTAGAGCCAAGTTTCTTCTTCGCGTTTGAACGCTAGTATGAGTGTTCGAACTAAAACCTGTAACAAGTTCATGTTTTCTGGGCATTCGAACGCTAGGGCCAATTCTCTTCTTGGCATTTGAACACCAGTATGGATGTTCGAATGCTAAAGCCTGGGAGATGTGATATGGGCACATGGGGATTATTTCCCATCTCTCTAAGTTTATATACTTACATATACACCACACCACACACACACACACGTATACGTAGAGAGAGAGAGAAAGAGAAGAAGAAGAGAGAGGAAGAAGAAGAGATGGAGAGCTTGGAGAACTCAACCTAAGCTAGGGAAGCCATTATTGAAGCTTGTGGAAGGTTAGGAAGAAGGTAAAAGCTCAAAATCCTTGTATGCTAAGTATATGTGTATATAGTGATGTTAGAGACCCTTTCGGAGTCCCACAGACAGATTTGAGAGCTTGTAGGCTCAAATAAGTGGATTATCAAGTTCGGGTCTTATTTTGAAAATTTTAAATCTTAGATCTATCATGCTAGGGTTGTGTTTGAGAGTTGATTTTGAGTTATTGTGGTCTCCTTGGGTTGTTCTTTGACCCCTAGGAGCATTGGAAGAAGTTGGAATAGTTTGGGTTGCGTTTGAAAATTTTTGGTGAATTTGAGAGTCCATTTCTGCTGCTATGAACGCTTAGCATTCGAACGGTAATGACCTAGCGTTCAAATGTCTCTGCAGAGCATTTGAACAGACAGAAAGGGGAATATAGTCATTTTGCCTTGGCGTTCGAATGCCTCTAAGGAGCGTTTGAACGATAACTATTTGATGCCTAGCGTTCGAAAGCAACATTCCAGCGTTCGAACGCTAGGCCAATTTTTAGATTAAGCGGATTTATTTTTTTAGGGCACTGAAGTGTTTTGATAAATGGTTATTTTGTGACCCTTGGGCCTCTTCCCAAGGATGTCGACATAACGCGAGTGTACCTTGGGTGGAGTCAGGAGTTCCGTAGTAGTTTGATTCTTTTATTCTTATATTATTGAGCATAGTATTGACGTTTTCATGTCTTACATGTAGGAATACATTGCTTAGCACCTAGTCGAGGTAATCGAGGTGAGTAACATGATGTAATGAACAAAATCTATATACTTTCGAAATGCTTCCAATACGAACTGTTGCATGAAATATTTTTTCACGTCCTCAATGCATAAACGAATATATATATATATATATATATATATATATATATATATATATATATATATATATATATATATAAACATGTGTTTAGAAGGTATGACAGTTATAACACAATGCATGGATGGATGTCTTTATATATATATATATATATATATATATATATATATATATATATATATATATAAAGGAATTGGCATAAAATTACATAAAAACAAGACTTTGGACAAGATATTGCAATAATGACAAGAGATTCCTATCTATGACCCAGTGTCTTTTATTTTTGGGTCATTTATAAGGACACCCCCTCATCTATTACCATGTTTCAATTAACTCCCTCATTTATAAAACCTTATAGATAGACCCGCTCATCTATTACATCTTGTTACTAACATCCCCTCTCATGGTTTTTCGTGAGTTATGTTAATAGAAAATGTGAACTCACATAAATTAATTTCAATTATGATCAGATTACCCTTCTAGCCTATATGAAACAATAAACTCTCTCCTGTTGTTCCACTTCATCTCTCATTGCTCTCTACATTTTAATCATGACATGAAGTAGCACCAACGTGCAAAGATTTTATTTAGTCTCTCTCTCTCATCTCCGAATCTTTAGCAAAATCCTTGTTTTAGTTTTGATTAACTATGATTCCAACTTCAATGTTAGAAAATATAGGTTCGATCAAAATCTAATGATACTGAAGAGACTGAGAGACGATTTAAGAGAGAGAGAGAGAGAGAGAGAGAGAGTAGATCGTGTAAATAAGCCAGAAGTAGGGATTTGGATGATATTTTAAGGGGAAAATGGTCATTTACTTATTTACATTAACATAATTAGTTTTTTTTTTAATCTCGAATAGAGGATTGTCTGTTTTTAGAGTTTTAAAGATGAGGGGATAATGGAAAAAGAGTAATACATAACAAGGTGTCCTTGTAAATAACCCTTTATTTTTTCTTTAAAACTTAGAGTTAATTACACTTTGTCCCCTTAAAATATTGACCCATTCCCACTTTGGCCCTTAAACAAAACATTTTTTCAGATTGACCCTTAATCTATCATTTTTCCCCAGTTAAGACTAGTTTCCTAATTCTGTCCGCATTAGTAACTGAACAAGACATGTGGCGCCAAATAGTAATCCGATTTATACTCACATGTCCAACCAAACTCTAAAATTGATCCATTCTTTCCCTAAACCCAAATAGGCCAAACCCCTTGCCTTTTGCCTTCCCTTAACCTTAACCCTCCCCCCAACCCAACACAGACTAGATCTCTCTTCCTCAACCCCATGCCAGCGACTAACATCGCCATCACAACCACCACACTCTTCAAAAGCCATAACCCACCAACACCGCTTGTTTTGAGAGAGAGAGAGAGAGAGATGCCAAACACCAGACTTTGCGATCAATATCGAGGTGAGAGCAGTGGCGGCGATGTTATCAATTTTGTCTTATAAAACTCACAGTGCAATCGAAATCTCCAGTGACTTTGTTCTGGTTCTCTCTCTTTCTACCTATTCTCTCACGCGCGCTTGATGATTGACGTAATGCCCCGAACTCATTAATTTTTCTTATTTAGGTAAATTATGACTTTTATAATTTTAATGTAGGTTATCATTATTTTAGGGTCAAAATGACCAATCAAGAATTGGGTTGTAACTTAATTATTGGAGGAAGGCACATGGAATTATTTCCATGTGCGTTTGTGTCATCTTATACACACCCACCAATCCATATACACTATACACAAAACACTTTCAACCACACACATAGATAGAGAAAGGGAGAGAGAGAGAGGAAGAGGAAGGGAATAAGAGCTTAAAGAGTCAAATTCCAATCTATAGGAAGCCATTGAAAGCTCCATCAAGCTTAAATAAAGGTAACACCTTAACCATGTAGATATATGTATAAGTTGCAAGTATAAGTTGAACAATTTGAAGTTTTTGCCTTTAATACACTTAGGAGGGTTTGGGTTGGTGTTGGAGGACTTCTTTGAGCCCCAATTGATTAAGCCTTGGAGCTTGAAGCTCCACATTGAGAAAATTAAGGAGTTGGGATTGAAATCCCCAAATATGTGAATGTTAGGGTTTTGAAAGTAAATCTTAGATCCCTTTTTGTTTCAATGGTTCTTTCTTCTCCATTTGAGTTATTGCTCTCCATTGAGTACATAATTTAACCCTATAAACTTTGGTGAAGTTTGGGATTGGTTTGGGGTTGGAGAGCTTGAACTAGGAGAGACTATTTTTGAGCCAAGGAAAGTTCTGGACGTTCGAACGCTAGGAGTGGACATTCGAACACCCGACGTTCGAACACTGCTAAAGCCGTTCGAACGATAAGTTAAGTCTCTAGAGGTTCGAATGTCAGGGGTGGACGTTCGAATGCCTAGGCCTGTGACGCATAGATTGTCTCTGGATGTTCGAACACTAGGAAAGCTGTTCGAACGCCTAAGCCTATTTTGCATAAATTATTGATTTTCATTAGGATTTCATAGGGTTATCATAGGTGTTCTTACCTTAGCAAAGTATTGTATTTAGCCATGAATGATCAACTTGGGACCCTCAGACCTATTCCTAGGGGTTTCGTCCTAAGGCGTAGCCTATCCTAGAGCGGGTGTACCTTTTTTATAAGTTTAGTCAAGAGTTCCATATTAGTTTAACTTTTTTATTCTTGTATTATGTGATCATAGTAATGAAGTTTTTGTACCTTATGTGTTTTACATGTAGGAACACTTTACTTAACTCCTATTCACGGGAATCGAGTTGAGTAACAAGATATTATGAACAAAATCTATGTATTTTCCAAATACTTTCAATACGAACCACTTTGCATGCAATGTTTTCAATGTTTTCAATGCATAAATGAATATATTGTGTTATGACTTCCATGACTTCTAAACGCATGTTAATGCTAGTATATTATGAAACAAACCCCATAGATTGATACTTTTATATGAAAGAGGAAATATATTTAATGTATAGTGTCAACTCGGGGTCTTCTCGTTGTAAGATCTTACTCTAACTCGATAGTCCTACGATAGGGGACTTGAAATAACCTATCTATGTTGGGAGACGTCCTTGGCCTAAAGAGCCCCAACATGACATATAAGGTTATTATAATTATGTGACCAAAAGGTTTCTATGCCGAGTTGTTGCACTTTTTGTACTTACTGATTTACAATACTTACAGCTTTATAGTTATGAAAGATTTCAAGTTTTAAGAAGCTATGCTATGTTTATAGTTATAAAAGTTTCAAGTTTCAGAAAATAGTTATGCTATATTTACATGATTTATGTCAAACACTTAACCGTTTATATTACATTACGGTTCAGAGTTAAATGATGATTTTAAATGAGATATGCATGCTATGTTAATGATCCATGGTATTTTCACATTCATGTATTATTGTTATTAACTAAGCGTATAGCTTATGTTTTCAAAAATAACTTTCAAGAAGTCAATCTGAGAAGCCCTAGAAGGAAGTTGCCATGCAAACTTTAGTTTTGTGGCCTATTGGTCTTATGTAGTTTTGTTGATGGGTTAGACCATATATCTTGTAGTTTTAAGTTGGTCATGTTATGTAATCTTCAAATTGGTCATATTATGTATAAAAGAAAATGAACTTAGGCACAATTCTATTTATAATCTACACTTTGTAATTTTCAGTTATTATGACGTTTTCTCAAATAGGTATCATTTTAAATGATTATGCACAGGTGTTCAACCGATTTAATGTAAGTCGGCCTCAGGTTAGGTTGCGGCCGGTCACATGCCATTGATTTGCATAGGCCGGGTTACGGGACGTGACAATTGAGGCTGTGGTGGTTGATTTTTTTTTTTGGAAGGTTGTTTAGGTGAGGGTAGATCTAGGTTGTGGCGGTGACAATGACAGTGGTGGTTGATCAGGCTTGTGGTAGTTTTTCGGCAGTAGGGGTTAGAATTTTCTACTTAAATGTGGCCAATGCATGATTCTATTAGATTAATTCCATCTAGATTTTTTTTACATTAAGGATGCACCTACAAATTAATAAATGGAAGACTTAAAATTGATGTGGTATGTACATTTTTCATGCATATTTATCATGAATTTGGAAGATACATTGTGTATGTCACTATGAATCTGTGAGACACACTCTCCCAAATTAATGACTTCTTGAAGTCTAAAGGTCTTTGATGAGTAATACATCTATTATAAATAGTGTAAGGTCTCAAACGACATTCTCCATCCACACTAAGAAAAGTAACATCACCTAAAGTGTATGGCTCTTATCACCTAAAGAGAATAGTGGTTTGAAGATCTTGGACCAAGATATTGAAGATCAAGATCCTTTACTAGAAGTTTTCGTTCTAAAGAAGTTCTCACACTAAATGGAGAAAGGTAAATTCTTGATCACTAACTATATAAAGAAAATTTGTGTTATTGTCATGTATTGAATTAGACACGTTTACATTAGTACATTCCGCAAAATATTTTTACAGGGGTTAGTTGGCTCCGGCATTGGCGGTTGAGCTGCAATGGGGGTTGGGGTTGGGGTGAGTGGAGCCCTAGTTTGGTTTGGTGTATTGGTTTGAGTTTGGATCTCGAATTGGGTTTCAGTTTTAGGTTGTTTTTTTCGGGTGGTTACTTTATTGCCACGTGTCAAACATGTGGAAGAACACATGTAATTTCGTTAGCATGTTAAACGGGAGTTAGTCATTGGGTTTGATTGTGAAGGACCAAAGTGAGAATTAACAATACTTTAAGAAAGCAAAGTGTAGTTAACCCTAAAAATTACTATTGAAATTCGGCGGGCACATGCATGTGGGACTCCACGTAAATAGAATGATTTAAGGATTGGTGGGTGTATAATGGGTAGTTTCCAGTTTCCAGTTTCTCTTTTTTTTATATATAACAATTAATAAAAGGTACTCCTTTGAGTTAGTTCTTTAAACTAAAACTTGCATTTAATACATTTAAATACAAATCAAAAAGAAGTTATTTTTAATTTTGAAAGGGATAGTTTCAAAAAACTAACTTTTGTTGTTTAACTTCTCAACATGAACAAATATTTTGCAACAATTTTGAAAAATAATAAATACCCATCTTGATTCTCCATGCAACAGTAGGTGTCAAGACATGAAGTGCGTGGTTGGAGAGCAAACGATCGCAGAGATATTGCAAATCATAGAAACTTGCATTAAAATAATCCCCCCAAAAGAAGCGACCACAGACCTTCTTGGCTGCTTCCAAACACACCCTCTATTTTCTTTTCCAATTTTGTACTTGTCCCATTTTGTATTAACATTGCACAAAAGAACAAGTCATCCCCCCAAAATTGCCCTTCTCCTTCCTTCTCCTAAAAAATCTATAAAATCTATTTCCTTTCATTTCCATTGATCCAAACAGGTCCCCTTTGCCAATATCCCCAATACCCAGGTTCAGAAAACTCCTCAAAAACCAGTTTTTGAATCAATTGGTTCACACCCAGATCCCAAAAACTGGCTTTCCGAAGGTTTCAACTTCTGGGTACCTCAGATTCATCAAAAACAAATTCCCAAAAACCCCTTGAAAACAAATTTTTCCCATTAAAAACTGTTTTTTCATAAGTGATCAGCTTCGGGGTACTTCAGATTCATCTTCAAAAAAGGCACACAAACCAAATTTTTCATCAATTGGATCCCCCAAACTTGCTTTCCCCAAGGTTTTCGACTTCTGGGTAACCTCAAAATGGACAAATCTCTCAAGATTTTACTCCTCTCATCTCTTCTTCTCTCTCTATTCGCCCCATCCACAGCCCAAACCTGCGGCACGTACCAATTTTCCAGCAACGAACAGTCCGCAACATGCACAGACCTCCCCTACCTTAGCTCCTTCCTCCACTGGACCTACCACCCCTCCAACGGAACCGTGGACCTGGCCTACCGCCATGCGGGCATCGACACGTCAACATGGGTGGCGTGGGCCCTCAACCTCGACCGGACCGGCATGGAGGGCTCGCAAGCGCTGGTGGCCCTGCAAAATTCGAGCGGGGCGGCGCACGCATACACGTCGGACGTGATCAATTATGGTACGACGCTGGCGCAGAGCAGTCTGAGCTTTGAGGTGCTGAGCATATCGGCGGAGTATGTGAACAACGTTATGATTATTTATGCTAGTTTGGTACTGCCGACCGGTCGAACGAGCTTCAACCAGGTATGGCAGAACGGGCCGGTCTCGGGAGGGATCCCCCAAGTGCACGTGACAACAGGGGATAATAGACGGTCCATGGGGACGGTGGATTTTGCTACGGGCCAGACTAGTTCGACCGGCGGAGGTGGCTCGCTCCAGCGGAGGAGAAATGTAAGTTGGTTTTTGCCCTCCTTTGCTTAGTTGACCAAATTAATCTGTCTTATTTTTTCTCAAATTAAATATTGGAGAAATTATAAAAAAAATCAAGGTCTGACTATGAGAACAAATAAAACATTATAATTTTAATTATAACAAATCAAATATTTTAGTTTAATTTGATAACAATTTAACTCACACGTTAATTTTTGTCTACACGAGGCAGTTGATTCTCATAAAAAATGCTTGAAAATGACTTCTTATAGTGTTATCCCTTTCTTAGTCTAAATCAAACTTATTAACAAGACAAATTAGAGAGTTTGAGTTTTATATATTTATCTAAAAAGATTAATTTTTTTACCATTTTAGAATGAAAATGATTCTATTGGGCTTTAAAAATAAAAAAATCCTATACGACATGATTTCAAGGCATTTTAGGCAGGAACTATTAGGTTCCGTTAGCTCTAATTGGATGAAGGATAATTGATGATTTAAATTGCTACCGAATTAAAACTACATAGTTTAATTTGTTACAAATAAATTATGAGGATTTAATTTGATATCATGGTCAATTTTGGTATTTTTTACGTAATTTTCTCTTAATTTTTTTAAAGTTATTCGTACTGAAATTCAGAAAATCAAGTTAGTTTTAGTGATTGCTAGCCACATAATTGGACATCAGTAATAAGATTATACATGCTGTATTTTTTTGTACATGTGATTCGATCATATGATAAATCTATGTTTTCTTATGGGTGATCTACTCGATGATGAGTCCTGCAAATGAGATCGGTTCAGATTTAATCAGTTGGTTCAAAATGGCCCCCCAATAGCAAGGTCCTCTAGAACCGTTATTGAGGGAGTCACTTTTTTTAATTTATTCGTTTTTGGTCCTTTGCTAATCGTGACTAAAACTCTGGAAATAAAAAATGACAAAACCGGAATATGGATTGATATCTCATGTTTTTGCTTCCACTTGTTCAAGACGGACTATTTGTTTTAGTTTTCAAAATCAGTTTTGCATGATAATTTTCAGAAAATTTATTTGGTGGATAGTTTTCTAAGAATTTAGAAAATATCAAAAAGATGTCTAATAAATAAATAATTTATGAAAACATGAATGCTTTTGTTCTCAAATTTTTTTGAAAATAATTCTACTAAACAATTTCTCCCTTGTCCCCAATTCTGTCCCTTTGATCGTGTCATTCGTATGGCAAAGTGGGGGGGTGGGTTTGGAACATGAGAGGATGAATCCTAACAGATTACTAGGTCTCCAAATTTAGATAAAAGACAGATACAGGTGCTCACATGTGCAAATTAGATCTACTTCATTTTGATAGATGTGGCTCAATATGAGTTGTGATTGAATGAAACTATTTCAGGTTCATGGAGTGCTGAATGCTGTCAGCTGGGGGACTCTGATGCCTATTGGTGCCATCATTGCTAGATACTTGAAGGTGTTCAAGTCAGCCGATCCCGCTTGGTTTTACCTTCATGTGGCCTGCCAATCCTCCGCCTACATTGTCGGTGTTGCCGGATGGGCCACCGGCCTTAAACTTGGAAGTGATTCCAGCGGCATTGAGCATACCACCCACCGCAACATTGGCATCACGCTCTTTTGCCTCGGAACACTTCAGGTACCCAAATACGTGCTCTGTTCGCTATTTTCAAAAACAATTACTATTTATTTTCCAGAAAATAAAATCACTTGTAGTTTTCCATATCGTATTTATTTTTGAGCTAAAATGATTGGTGTCTTAATACACATAGCTGTGCCATGTGTCTATTTTGTAAATTTTTAGTAAATTATTTTAGTATCTATAGCATTATTGCTTCTGAAAAATGAGTGTTTGCAAAAGATTTTCCGAAAACAAGTTTCGAAATCAATTTGGCAAACAATATTCTTGTACTTTTGGGAAATAAAAACAGAATCAGACAACAAGATTAATACCGAAGTACCGGACAGGCCCACTATCTTCATATGGTATTCAATTTTTTTAACAGGAGTAGTATGGGAGAATTCAAAACAATTTTGTTTTCAATAAACCTTCCCAAAAACAAAATTGCTCAAGCCAAACAAGGTTTCTGTGTTTTTTGGAAAATGTTTTTTTTGGATAAATTTTCGCAAAGAAAAATTGTTCGAGTCAAACAAGCTTTCCGCATTTTATGGAAAATAAAACAGAAAACAGAAATAGCAATCGATAAAAGTTTCTTTTTTCAACATCAACATGAATGCTCCCTTCCATAGTCCCACATGGTACAACCTTCTAAAACAATTGTTATTGTTTGAAATTTAGGTATTTGCCCTGCTTCTAAGGCCAAAGAAGGATCACAAATTCAGATTGTACTGGAACATCTACCACTGGACTGTCGGATATGTCACAATAATTCTGAGCATCATCAACGTCTTCGAGGGCCTTAACATCTTAAACCCCGGCAAAAACTGGAAGAGAGCATACATCGGCATCATCATATTCTTGGGCTCCAACGCCGCTATGTTGGAAGCCTATACATGGTACATAGTTCTCAAGAGGAGGAAAACTGGCTCAGACAAATACCCGAACAGAGCAAATGGACACACACACAGT
>BRYE01000017.1:15486579-15489079 GCA_030159115.1 Actinidia arguta var. hypoleuca | reverse complement strand
TTTTTTTCTCTTCTAAAACTATCACTTTCTTCTTCTCAAAGGTGTTGGGCCCACATAAGTTCTGATCTAATAAATAAAAAAATTCTAAAGTTGTGCATATTTTTTACCCATTGGATCATTTTTTTTAGTGGAATCCACACTCAAAAAACTAAAACACTTATTTATTTATTTTTTCTCATTTTATTTTTTTTTGTATTTAGTAATTTTTTTTCTCCCAAAACTAGCAATACTTTTTTCAAAATTATTATAATTTTTAATTTGTTCTCCAATTTATAGTATTGTATCTCTTCGTATATGATTGTAATATATTTTTTATCTAATATTTATATTTTATCTATTTTTTAGGTTGTAAAACTCTAACGAGTATACCTAAAAGGAAATCCTTTTTTTTATATAGTGCCCGTGGATCCCACATAGGTTATGATCTAATGGACAAAAAATCTCTGAAATTGGGCATATATTTTAGCTATTGGATTATTTTTTAGTGGGACCCACAAAAAAAAATTAAAGCACACATTTCTTTCTCCTTCATTTCTCTTAAACTAGCAATATTTTTTCAAAATTATTATACTTTTTAATTTGTTCTTCATTTTGTAGTAATGTATCTCTTTGTATATGCATGTAATGTATTTCTTATCTGACGTTTGTATTTTTTTTTTTAAATTATAAAATTATAACGAGTACACCTAAAATGTGGCTTTTTTTTGTGCGTAGTGCCCATGGGCACGGACAATTACTAAATGTGTTCTGAGTTATTTAGGAATACGATAAATGTGTGGAAATGAGATTTGCAAATGAGAGATATTATCGTTGATTCTAGTAAACTTTAAATTAGTTCATAGTCGGTGATGAGTTTAGACGTCTCATATACGAATACTATAATACAGTTAATCTCTATATGATAGGATGATTTATCTCAATTATCAAAGTATGTGACTCTAGGTTAAAGTATTGGTGTATTATCAAATAAATTGAATTGGATTACCATAAGAAAGTAAATCTTACATTCGCTATTTGTAATTGACTCTCAATTATCAAAGTAATTGACTCGCTATTTAAATTCTTGAAATTATTCATTTTAATTTATCAATGAGTGAGGCTAATTGAAGTAAACACCTAGGTATCTTGGGTATTCATTGTTAGGTATATGAGAACACTTAATTCTCAATATGGAATCTAACTCTCTTATAGGAGAGAGCAGCTATCACTTATGAGTTAATTTATTAATTTTGTCATTAAAATTCGGATCTGCTCTTTTTGGTAAATTATTTATCAAAATAAAGATTTATTCTTTTAATGACTAACTAAGAAATGAATTATGAATCATGAGAGTTAGAAATAATTAGAATTTAGCGGTGGTTAATTAATCAAAATCCAATTGTTGATACCCATATAGAGAGGTTTTAATTGTGATATAATATAGCGATAAGGGTATTTGAGTCCTTTTGCTTTGGAATGCAATTCAAATTATTTAGTAGAATTAATTTAGATTAATTAAATTACTAAATTAAGTTATGAGATAACTATAAATATTAGTATTTTATTTGAAGTCAAACTAGGACTCCCTAAGATCCCTATCATTGCTTTAGTTGGAGACTTAGCATATATATATGATATGTGGGCTGCCAATCTTTATTATTAATTCTCTATAAGATTTTGGAGAGAAAATTCTGAGAGCCACACTCTAGAAAGATTAGTTAGGATTGAAGCAAAAAAGAGAAAAAATCAAAGAGAATAAGAAACTAGAAAAATAAAGTCCTGAAAGACTAAGGTTTTATGAATAATAAGGTTCTATAATTTTTATGAATAAGGTGCTATAATTTGATGAAGAAACTCAGCAATAAGGTGCTAAAATTTGCTAAAAAAATTAGTTAATTTTAGCAATAAGATGCTGAAATTTGCTGAAGAAACGTAGCAATAAGGTGCTGAAATTTGCTCCAAAAATATAACAATAAATTGATCGAATTTTTAGCATCCAGGCTATTGGGGATTACGGAATTTCCCACGCCCCGGCTGTAGTGCATACGCAGAATATAAAAAAAAATTGATCTAATTAATAGAGATTAATCTATATGATTAGAATCATACCCTTGTTGATTTCGAACAGCACAAATATCAGCCGCTTGATCGCAACCTCAAGTCTTCTGTTGTATTCCTTACACATGTCTTACTCTAGAAAAAGTGGGCTCGCAGCTGATAGGGTTCTCATTCTAAAACGTGAATCTCAGAATATCTCATAACTCTAGTTGATAATAGAATGCATAAAAATAAAGGCTACAGTAGGGACCGAAGGATAAGTATGATTAAAATAAATATAGTTTAAGAATTGTACCATTTTTTATAGTCAAGATAAACATATTAAAATCTTGCATTACAGTCTTACTGATGGGGTGTCCAGTTCCATCTAAGACTGTGAGCAATAAGTTTATATTCCATAAGAACCGATAATCTGATCTTCCGTGTGTAAGTCGTACTCTACAAAACAAATCATCTACTCTAT
>BRYE01000017.1:15461579-15474079 GCA_030159115.1 Actinidia arguta var. hypoleuca | reverse complement strand
GTGGAACAAATTTTAGAGGGCTTTATGGATGACTTTTCGGTGTATGGAGACACTTATGACCAATGTCTTGAAAATTTGGGGTTGGTACTTAAGAGATGTGAGGAGAGCAATCTTGTTTTGAATTGGGAGAAATGTCACTTCATGGTGACACATGGTATAGTTCTTGGCCATATCATTTCTGGTAAGGGTATTGAGGTGATCCTTCTAAGGTATAGCTCATTCAAAAACTACCTGCCCCTCGAAATATGAGGGATGTGAGATCATTTCTTGGGCATGTCGGTTTTTATCGACGTTTCATTCAATCATTTAGTGCCATTTCTAGGCCTCTATGTGCTTTATTAGCAAAAGACGCTCCATTTGAATGGACTTTTTCTTGTCAACTAGCATTTGAAAAACTTAAGAATCACTTGACTACGGCTCTCGTAATCCAACTTCCGGATTGGAGCCTACCCTTTGAATTAATGTGTGATGCTAGTGACTATACCATAGGGGCCGTTCTAGGTCAAAAAAATGAGAAGAAACCTCATGTGCTCTATTATGTTAGCAAAACATTGAATGAAGCCCAAGTGAACTGTACCACCATCGAGAAGGAATTGTTAGCCATTGTCTTCGCTTTGGACAAGTTTTGTTCATACTTAGTGGGGTCGAAGGTGATAGTTTTCACTGACCATGCTGCCATTAAGTACCTCTTAACCAGGCAAGATACGAAGCCTAGATTGATTAGGTGAATTCTCCTTCTTCAAGAATTTAATCTTGAAATTCAAGACAAAAAGGGAGTAAAAAACGTGGTAGCAGATCATTTATCGTACCTCCCTTTTGAGCATCCAATAGAGGATGACTCTTGTATTTGTGAAACCTTCCCCGATGAATAACTAATGTCTTGCAACACCGTAAATCAAGCCTTAACACTATGGTACGCCGATGTTGCCAACTATTTGGGTAGTTGGCAACAAGAGCGATCCCTCCTCATTGGTCCTCAATGGACAAAAGGCAATTTTTGCGGATAGTGAGATGATTCTTTGGGGATGAGCCTTACGTGTTCAAATATTGTTCGGATCAAGTAGTGAGGTGGTGTGTACTGGATGATGCATTCCATAGTGTGATGGAGTTTAGTCATTCTAATGCTTGCGGAGGCCATTTCTCAACCAAAAAAATATTGGCCAAAGTTTTGCAAAGTGGATTGTACTGGCTGACAATGTTCAAAGATGTTCATTCATTTTGTTTACTTGTGATAGATGTCAAAGGCTAGGGAGCCTTACTAGGAAACACATGATGCCCCTTAACCCTATTCTTATTTTGGAAGTTTTTGATTGTTGGGGCATCGATTTCATGGGATCATTTCCTAGTTCTTTTGGATATCTTTACATTTTAGTGGCCGTTGATTATGTTTCAAAGTGGATAGAAGCTATCCCGGCACGGACCAACGACCATCGAGTCGTGGTCTAATTCTTGAAAGAATATGTTTTCTCCCGATTCGATATGCCTCAAGCCATCATAAGTGATGGTGGCTCCTATTTTTGTAATAATACAATGGGGATTCTCATGAGAAAATAGGGCATTGTGCACAAGGTAGGCTTACCTTACCATCTTCAAACTCAAGGCTAAGTCGAGTTGGCCAATCGAGAAATCAAGACCATCTTAGAAAAGACGGTTAATCCATCTAAAAAAGATTGGTCTATGTGCTTAATTGATGCTTTATGGGCATATCGAATGGCATACAAAACCATTCTCGGGGCCTCCCCGTACCATCTTGTGTATGGAAAAGTATGTCACCTCCCGGTTGAGGTAGAACACAAGGCTTATTGGGCAATTCGACAATATAACGAGGGGTTGGGTGAAGTCAGGAACCACTATAAGTTGCAATTGAATGAACTTAAAGAAATTCGACATGATGCGTATGAAAATGCAAAAATTTCAAAAGCTAAAATGAAAATCCATCATGATCAACACATTCAACGTAAAACATTTTATATTGGTCAAAGGTTTTACTCTACAACTCCCGGTTGCATCTCTTTTTGGGAAAGTTGAGGAGTAAATGGTCGGGTCCCTATTAAATTAGGGAAATTTTTCCCTATGGTGCTATTGAAATTCAAAATCCAAAGAATGACACACCTTTAAAAGTCAATGGGCAAAGATTGAAGCCCTATTTTGAGCCTTTCCATGGCAAGGTTGATTGCGTGGATCTCATTGATCCACCCATTATGGTTTGAAGATAATCAAAAATATTTTTTTGTCCCTGTCCACCAAATTCCTGTCCCAATTTTAATTTTGATTTTGTCACATTGAGGACACTGCATATTTTCAGTTGGAGGGTGAGGATTAGTTTAGCTTTTGATAGCATATTTTCTATTTTGGTATATTAATTTATACAAACTAGTGGAAAGTCTAAAATTTTGAATTTTGGAGAAACTCTAGCCTAATCAGTGGTTTAGGGATACAAGTGACTCAAGGCATGCTCATTAGACCTATTACATGTGGAATGGTGTCTAAATTTGATGAAATGTTTGTATCATGGGCCATATTTGCTTACAACTGCATAATCAAATGAGTGAAGTTGAAATACCATGCAATCATGAAGTTTTGACACGAAGAGCGAAAATTTGATATCCTATTCATATACGTTGAGCCTTTCTTTTCATTCTGGGTACATGATGTTCCAATGAATGCAAAACATGATATAATCGGAATATATTTTATTCATTATGTGATTTATGGCACGTAAGGGATGATACAATGAAATTCATTTCAATAAAAGACCACATATTTGAGTCTAACTCCTTTGAACACTAATTAAGCTTAAACACGTTGGAAATCTGTCAAATTCTTTAAAACCTATGAGCCTAAGAGGATGAGGAGAATGAGAATTGACATAATCAAGATAGATTTAGAGGTGTTAATATTGTTTGGAATGATGGATTAAGGGTTTAAACAACGAAAAAGGGCAAGTTTTTGGAAGTACTTAAAAAAAAAAAACTCAATCGATCGAGTTCCAAATCTCAACCGGTTGAATATCGCTGGAAGCTGAAAAGTCGTAGCTCTAAAATTCTCAGCCACGAAGCCTAAAAACACATCCTCTCTCTCTCTCTCTCTCTCAACCTAAAAACACTCATTTTCTTTCCAAATACCTCCCCCAAAACCTCCAAGGAAAAGCTTTCTCACTCCAAGGGTGACTTCAATCATCCAACATTGTTAAAGCTTTAAGAAAGGTAAGCCTAGATCTCATCCATTTCAATTTATTTGAAGTTTTTCTTGGAATTTTTGGTTAGAAAACGTCATATCCTCAGCCAAAGCTATAAATACCCATCTCAAAATGGTCCGATTGATAGGAGAATCCGATCTAGTTGTCCCAAATCAAGGGATGAGTGTTTTAATGACCATAGTTCTCTTGGCTATGGTAGTTCTTATGGTCATTAAACTTGATACTCAAAAAGGAGGCAAGGGTAGTGGTGAGTGGTCCAATAAGAAAATGGGTTATATTAGGGATTCGTGAGGATGAGGTCTAAGAGGAGGGGGAAGAAAAGAATTCGCAAGCAAAATGGAGGAAATCTCTGGCCAAGAAGGAGTAGGAAGCATGGGAAACATCTATACCAAAAAGAGGTGTGACCTGTGAGAGACAGGTTTTGAGGGAGGAAATAGACAATCCAATGGTCATCCGTATTCTATCAGATAGGGGGCTAGATTGCTTTTTTAACCAGGTAGATGGGTATTTTCGAAATGTGGTGGTAGAATTTTATAAGCATATGAAGATTTCAGGGTCGGAAAAGGCAATCAAAAGTATGGTGAGGGTGAAAGAGGTTAAAGTCAACCTTGGCATTATAACCTCTTATCTTCACTATAACCGACCTGGTGCCAGGAATGTCCAATACCCCAAATCAAGTAACCCCTCACTCTCGAATGTAGAGATCGCACAAGCCATTTATGAGAATCCGGATGAATTTGTGGTGGGAGGAAAATTACAATTGGGAAAGTTTAAGGCCGAATACAAATTGATGACCAAGGTCATCCATTACAACATCTCTCTGAGAGGTTCAGAAAAATAACTTAAGCAGTCTGATGCTGAATTTTTGCATGTAATGATGAACTCGGCTGTTATAATTGACTTTGACCAAATTATCTGGAATGAAATGATGGCATTTAAGCAACATTCTATAATGAGAGCAAATCTCCCTTTTGTAGCAATGGTGACCTAATTGTGTGCATCAATAGGAGTCCCTTTTTGGATTAAAAAATTTTTCCAAGCCACCAGTAGGTCTGATTACTCTTGGATCTGTCAAAAAGAGTAGGGCCATGAACCGTGGCCATGTGGCCAATCCTACCTACATTTGAAAGCTTCAACCGCCATAACACCTCCTAAATCAAAAAAAAATCTTAGAAATCCAAAATGTTGAACTTTATGAAGAAAATACTTGGGAAGCAGAACAAATTGGAAGGGCAAATGGCTTTCTGTATCCGAATAGCTGAACAACAGTCTGGAACTAAATATGTAGAAGTAGAGGATGAGGAGGAGGAAGAATCGAATGATGAAGATGAGGTTGAAGAAGAGGAGGAAGATTCAGACTGAGTCTTGGTCTATGGTGTGTAATAGGAGTAGTTGTTTTGTTTTATTTTGTTAGAAGTAATAGTAGTAAATTGGGATGAATGACAACAATTTTGGGTAAAAACCCACGCCACATGTTAAGTTGTTGTTCCTTTTTGTTTCTAACCCAATTTCCTTTTTTTCACCAATGTCGTTATAAACTCAAAAGTCCATGTTAACTCAAGTGGTGCCATTTATTCTATGAACTGAATTATTCCCATATTGCATGTGTGTTCTTATATTTGCGCGTTATCCACATTGCTCGTAGAATAGAGACCAAAACATACTTATGGGTGGTGCCTAGAATTGTAGAAAGTGTGATTTTATTATGAGTGATATACATCTGGTGAGGCTTGAAGTTGAAACTCAAATTGAATGGATGGATTGAATGCATGATATGCTTGGCTGCGCCCCAATGATAAAATGTGTAGTTGTGATTGAATTTGGTTTTTAGTAAGTTTCTTCAAATTTTTGCATCATTATTGTGAAAATTTTATAGGTCTCAAACATGCTTATTGATAGCACCATTGATTAAGTTAGAGTTAGATGGTAGGATTAATTTGCTAAGGGACTAGCAAAAGATAAGTTGGAGTGTGTGATTCACAGAGTTCATTGCAATTTATATGTCGAATTTCTCCTACATTTAGCATTCTTGCACCTGTTATTTATTCAACTTAACCATTGTGTGGCGAAAATTGGAGTTTGAATATTTTGTAGGTAAATTAGAGCATTAAAGATATCGTGAAAGACAAGGAGAGGCAAATTAGAGAAATAAGGAAGTAAACACGCTAATCTGTGCAAATCTCAACATGTTGAGTTTTCATCTTCAACTGTCTGAACGAAAGCAGTGGAGTATGGAAGAAATCTCAATCGGTTGAACCAGAATAGAAAGGTTGAATTCCAAATCTCAACCGATTGAGTTCCAAATCTCAACCGGTTGAACTAGAATAGAGAGGTTGAGTTCCAAATCTCAACCGGTTGAGCTTAAAAGAAAAAAAAGCGTTGCAAGAAGGTTTGACAGAGATGGCAATGCAAGTCATGATGCTGATAGGTCCGGCATTAGTCAGCGACCTCTCTGACAGCTATTCATGTCACTATTCAAAATCATGATGAAGGGTTACAAGTTGGCAGCCAAAGTTGACTTCAAAGCATGGGTTCCCTCTCTCTTTCTCACGTGCTCTCTCTCTCTCTCTCTTCCGAATCTCTCTCTCAATCTCTCTATTTATTCGTGTGTATATATATATATATATATATATATATATGGGGATATGGGGAGGAGAGAGTTTTTTATCTAAAGGAAAAAAAAAAAGCATAGAGAGGATGAAGTTTTTCTTATCTTAGAAAAGAGTTTTTAAGTTTTTTTTGTGTAACTATTTTTCTCTTATAGAATTGTAATCACTTGAAATCAAGGTGGAAGATAAGTTTTCATCTTACCTTGCATTAAATACGAAAGTTCTCTTGTTTCCTTACATTTTCACAAAAAAAATTTAGTTCTCTTTCAAGTAGTTTAAGCTTGTTCTTAGATGGATATGAGTAGCTAAACCCTCTAGTCTCAGGATTGATTGTGAGAATCGATTGAAAGTTTTGGATAAAAAGAGAAGTTGAGATTTTGGTCTTCAAAAGTCAATATTGAGATTTTATGATTCTTCTTCTTCTTTATTCTAGATGTTATTGAAACCTTGGATAATTGACTATGTTCGGCAAGGGTTATGCATAAGCCTAATCTTAGTATAATCTTTGCGTGGATCAATGGTATTTATCCCTGAACATAACAACCCGAATGAATTTAAAAATTGAAGTTTTGAAGAAATTAGGAGATTTTTATTGCTAAACATTCCGAATCCTAGACTCACCACGTAGTCCAAGGATTTGAGTTATATAGTCTACATTTTTGGCATTCCAAAACCCAAAATCAGTTTGACTAATTGATCCCAAGACCTTTTCATATCAATCTTTCATTAGTTTTTCTTAATTATACGTGTTATTTGATTTCAAAAACAAACAAATTCGCAAACAATCAGACTTTTATTTTTTTCTTTTGAAACCATTTGATCGTTCTTTTATGAGAAATATTAAGGGTAGTTTAGTCCTTCTAGTTTTGTTCACACAACTCTCTATGGAATTGACCTCGTACAATCGAGTTATACTGCTTCGCCGGCCTTTTCTTGGGGTCTAACTTAAGCGCATGTTTGGCGTGAGTCAGAAGGGTACAAATATATTTTAACTGAAGAACGTCCAGTTCTTCTCGCTGTCAATGCACCTAGAGCAGATTTAGAAAGATATAAAAAATGGGTTAAAGCTGATAAGATAGCACGTTGCTATATATTAGCTTCGATGTCTTATGTTTTACAACATCAGCTAAAAGATTATTAAAGTGTTAGGGATATGATTCTGAGCCTCAAAGAGATGTTTAGGGAATAGGGGTGACCTTCGAAGTAGATTGTCATGAGACCATTGATGATACTAAGATAACTGAAAGAACTCCATTGAGAGAACACATTTTAAAAATGTTTGACCATTTAAACACTTTGGAGATCCTTGATGGTGAATCTCAAATTGATATTATACTCGAGTTGTTACCTGACTCGTTTAATAATTTTAAGCTTAATTGTAGTAATAACAAAACTGATATTATCATTGAGTTGCTACGTGACTCTTTTAATCAGCTTATGCTCAATTGTAGTACGAATAAAATTGATTTTACACTTGTTGAGATTTTAATCGCATTACAGGCAACATAGGGTATTATCAAAGGTCATCCTAGTATTAACAATGTGAAAAAAACTTCATTTTCAAACTCTTTCCCAAGGAAAAAAAGAAGAAAATTCTAAGTAACCCCAACAAGGTTCTTAATCCATTTAGAGGCATTGGAGAATTGAAGAAACAAATGAGAAAGTATTTTCACTGTGGGCTTGAAGGCCATTTAAAGAGGAACTATCCAAACTACCTAACTCAAAAAAGGACTTAGGTATATTAGAATCACTTATTATTGAAGTAAGTTTTATTGCGGATACTTCAAATTCCTAGTGCGTAGATTCTAGTGCGATGAATCACATTTGTAACACGTTATAGAGATTTTAAAAAATTAGAAAGTTAAGTGATGGTGAGGTTATGTTGTACTTGGGCTTGGAAGTAAGAGTTACTGGAGTGTCTGTAAGAGTAGTGAAATTATTTTTTCTTTTGAATAAAATATTAGTTATATATGATTGTCTATTTGTTCCTAGCAAAAGCAATTTGATTTCAGTTTTAACTTTGTTCCATTTTATTTAATAATTTTTTTTATTAAATTAAATAGATCTTTATATGCTTGGGGCAAATTGGTTGATGATCTTTATTTAATTATTCTTAAAATGTATGAGATACATGACACTGAATTGAATAAATCACAAAACTTGCCACTTAAAAAAAAAGGTTTCTTCTAATAATCAAATGTACTTTTGGAATCTAAGTCTTGGTCAAATTAATTTCAAAAGAATTGATAGATTGGTTAAAGATGGCCTTTTGTCCTCTTTGACTATTCAACCCTTACCTGTGTGTACATCGTGTTTAGAAGAAAAAATAACCAAAAGGTTTTTTTTGGAAAAGGGCAATAGATCCAAAGGTGTATTAGATACATGTGGATCCCTAAATGTTAGGGCTAGAGGGGGCTTTGAGTATTTTATTACTTTTATTGATGATTATTCAAAGTTTATTTATGTTTATCTATTGCACTGTAAGTCCTAAACTTTTAAAAAATTCAAATAAATTTTGGACTGAAATAGATAAGTAACTAGATAAGAACATAAAGTCACTTCAATCCGATCGAGATGGTGAGTACCTTTCTAGTGACTTTAATATGTATTTGTTGGATAATGAGATTTTATCTACTTATGCCTTAGTAGAATGATGTAATAGAAAGAAGAAATCGAACTCTTTTAGACATCGTTAGATCCATGATGAATTATTCTGATCTACCAAAGTTTTTATAGGGATATGTTTTATAAATAGCAGTTTATATTCTAAACTCAGTTTCAACTAAGTCTGTTCTAAACACTCCCGTAGAGTAGTGGACTAGTCACAAGGCTAGTAGGAACACTACAAGATATTGAGGTGTCCAACATATGTGTTTAAGAGAAATACTGGGAAGTGGGATACTAGGTTAAAATTGTGCTATTTCATAGGATATTCATAAAGAACTAAAGGATGGTTATTTTATAATTCCAGAGAACAGATATTATTGGTTAACACTAGTACTATTTTTTTTGGAGGATGATTATATGATGGACTGGAAGCCTAATGATATATTTAATTTTAGTGACCTATCTAATACTCCTAGAGAGACATTAAAAAGAAGTTATAATTCAATGGAGGATGTTGTAGAAATCACTATTTTATCACTTTTAGATACACGAGAGCCACGTCGTAGTATGAGGATTGTTAGGGTACCTGACCGATTCATGTTTTTAGGAGAGACTGTCTCGGATGAACATGATTTGGATCCTAGTAATTGACAATGATTTAGAAAATTAGCAAAGTTCTATGAAAGTTGGGGATGACGTCTATATGATAGAATCGTATGGTTTCATAGCTAACGGCCAAGAGCATATGGTCTTTTATTACATAAGTCCATTTTTGGACCTAAGCAAGCCTCCCGAAGTTGGAACATTCGTTTTGATTAGGCAATCAAATATTTTGTTATTGAACAAAATATATATTAACCATGTGTGTATAAAAAGTGCGAGCGAGGCATAGTAATATTTTTAATTTTATACATACATAATATTCTACTCATTGGGAATGATTTAGGGGCGTTATCTACTGTTAAAATATGGTTGGCAAATTATTTTGATATGAAGGACTTGAAAGAAACCAATTACGTTTTAGGGATCAAACTTTTGCGAGATCGTCATAATAAAATATTAGGTTTATCCCAAGTGCATATATAGATAAGATTCTTGCCAAGTTTACAATGCATAACTCCATTAAAGAGTCATGACTTTTCATGGATGGAGTTTCTTTGTCTAAGAAATAGTTTCCTAAGATTTTTAAGAAAGAGCAACGCATGAAGGCAATTACTTATGCTTCGACATAAGGAAGCCTAATGTATGCTAGGTTTTGTGCTAACTAGATATATGTTATGCAATTGGCATGGTCAACAGATATTAATCTAATCCAAGACCAGAATATTGGGTCATAGTTGTGCAATACATTTTCAATTACTTGAGAAAGACTAGCAATTATATGTTGACATACGGAGGTTCAAAATTAATTCCAATCGGTTCCATAAATTTTATTTTATGTTACACATGGATTTTAAAAAGTCAACTTCCGAGTATCTGTTCACAAGACCAGAGATCTAATGAAGAAACAGTGCATTCCTATATGGTGCATGAAGATGGACTATGGAAGACATCCTAAAATGAATTAGTTTTTTTAGTTTTCTTATAGGCTTTACCATGGGAGAGAAATAGAGTTAATTATTTTTACACTTTTATGATTGATATGATTATGCATGCTAAGAGTAATATTTAGTGATTTAAATCATTGGTAAATATTCATCATGATCCATGAATAGATTGCCACCATGTGTTAATTATTAATTTATGAATTTTTAATTTACACATGGGCAGTGAGATTATTTTTTATGCATATAATGTATAATGTGATCCTCCTTTTACAAAATTGAGTGGGAAAGGATTTCTTTTTAAAAATTTCACAGTCTTCCTTAATCGACATGAATAATTTTATGCATAATTTTTTGAGAGAAAAAATTTGAGTGCCAACACTTTAAAATGATTGGTTAGGGTTGAGGAAAAAAAAAAAAGATCAAAGGGTCTAAGAAATTAAAAAACAAAAACAAACTCCTAAAACATTTAGGACTAGGGTTTTGTGAAAAAGAAGCCAAGGCATCATCCCTCTAGCAACAACCCGCGGCAAGCGTACACAAGCAGCAGCCCACGGCCGCAGCACCCCAGAAGCTGTTGCAACCCACACCCACTACAATCCAGAAGTTGTTACAACCCATAACCGCGGCAATCCAAAAGCTGCTGCAACCTGCAACTATGATAATCCAATAGGGGCTGCAACACGCAAATGCGACAAGGCCCGATAGCAGACTTTGGGGTTCGATCTTTGATTTATTCTCTTGATATTCAAGGTATCTAGAACACTCTCCTGATCAATATTATACGATTTACATGACTTTAAGATCTGGAATGCACTTTCGTATGCGGGATACGATCCCTTTCAAGCGGAGTAACAACAGCAAAGTGACATTCGGTTAATGAGGTCGTCAATCCAAAGTCATATGATTGTTTCCACTCCTTTTGTTTCTTCTTTTCAACATTTTTCTCATTGCATTGGTTAACTCCCTAGCTACATTTTTAGGGCATCCAATGTCAGAGGGAGATGCTCAATTAATTCCAAGACAACATAAAGATACTAAAGAAGGCCGAGAAAGACATCATAATGGTGCAAACCGAGATGCAAATTACTAAATAAGTGAAGGAAGCTACAAAGAAGGAGGTTGTCGAAGCCAGAGCCAAGGTAGAGGACATGAAAAACAAATTGGTAATGTAGTAGAGGAAATGAACAAACTCTAGAAGCATGCTACGATGAAGGCAAGAGAGCAATAAAAGAAGCAGATCCTTGAGCTTTAGCCCCAGATCTTCAAATGTCACTAGGATGTTGTGCTCCAACAAGCGAGTATCCTAACGGATTTTACCATGTTTGATGAAGGACTCCCTGCCCCTACCGTTGAACCGACCAACACTCGGATCACCCGTCCTACCAAAGTTGATGACGAGGAAGAGAACTCGTCATATCAAGCTGATGATGTCCCAGACTACGTGGTGGATGATGGAAAATGGTTTCAAAATCTATTAGTTTTGCCCAACTTTGAGGCTTAATTAACGTAGAACCCACACATCTTTTTGGTGGGTCTAAGCGGCTATTGATAAACTTCAACGTGAGGATTAAAAATATGTAATTAGTTGTTCAAAACTATTTACATTTGAATTGGAAATTGACTCCAAAGTGTGCTACATAAATAGAGTTTTATAGTAAAAAATTGGTTTGTCCCACATTGGAAGGGAGATGGAAGGTAAAGTGGTTTATAAGGAGATACTTTCACTCCTTAGGTTGGGGACCAGGGGGTACCCAACTTTTTGAAAGAAGGGAGTTATGGATGAGCTTGGGCCCAAACTATGGACTCAGTGGGTTGGACTAAAATTCCACACGCGCGCGCGCGCTGCCTGATTGCCTGGGCCGGGCCGAGGCCGTGGCAGTGGTCGTGGTCGCTGGTGCGGGTTGTGGGTTGTAAGCTTGGGCTGGACAACTATAATTTTTTATAGAAAATTTATTTATTTATTTTTTAAATAAATAATTTTTTTAGTAATTACAGTTTTGTCCTCGAATAGTTACGTCTATTCAAATTGGTCCCTGAATAGTTGTGCCTATTCGGTTTTAGTCCTGAATCATTGCATCTGTTTGGGTTAGTCCCGACTATCGTGTCTTTTTGTTTTAGTCCCTGTACGTTTGAATTTCAAACAAATAGATCCCTTAAAGGGTTGCCTTTCTTCTGAAGTGTTGCATCTCTTCGAACAATCACTTATTTTCCTATTTAAATCTTCCCCCTTCATCCATTCTGGAATATCTGAATATATCCGAATATCTCAGTAATCTAGAATTCTTATCTTCTTCTGTACTTTGCTTTTGCATAAATTCTTCTTGAGAGAGAAAATTTAATACATAAATTTGGTTCGCCAGACTTGAAATTCAAAGTGCTTTGATTTCAAGTAGATCTTTGGATCCTGGAAGACATACGCCGATCAACTCGTAGCACCGGAGCGAGAGCGAATTTTGCCTTAAGGAGATTGTGTCAAACACAAGCCTCGATCACTCATTGTTTTTGATTTATATTTCAGCAATAGTACGTTCATAGTTT
>BRYE01000017.1:15441579-15444079 GCA_030159115.1 Actinidia arguta var. hypoleuca | reverse complement strand
AGATTGAGATTCCACTTTAGAATTAAGTATTCCCACATACCTAACAACGACCACTCAAGATACCGAGTTGTTGACCTCAATTAGCTTCACTCATTGGTAAATCAAAGCGAACGATGTCAAAAACTTGAATTTACCATTTTTTAAGGATTAAGAGTTCATTGCGAATAACGAATTTAAAATTTTATCATAAAACAACAGTTTTATATGATTTGCTTTCTTACGATGATCCAATTTAGTATATTCCCAATATACCAATACTTTAATCCATAGTCACCTACTCTGATGATTGAGATAAACCATCATATCATATAAAGGTTACCAGTATTATAGTTTTTGCATATGAGATGTAAAATCGCATCACCGACTACAAATTAGTTTAAAATTATCAAAATCAACAATTCATAACTCCTATATAAAAAATTTTATTTCTAAAATTATATCGTATCTTTTGATAACTTAGGGACTTATCATCTCATGATATATAATAATATGCATACCATCTCATGATATAATTAATATAACATCCAATTATATGATTAAATAAATTCTTAATCTAAATAATAATTAAATAATTAGACATGTGGGCATATATTTCCTAAAATACTTTCACTTGCATTTATGTCTAAAGAATGTCACATCTAACACATATCCTATCCACATGAAGCTGAAATACATTAGATGTTAAAGCCTTAGTGAATGGATCTGCTAGGTTGTCTATTGATGCGACCTTAGTAACTACGACGTCTCCACATCATACTATCTCCATAATGAGGTGATATTTTCATTCTATGTATTTTCCACCCTTGTGATTCTTAGGATCTTTAGATTGAGCAACGACCCCATTATTATAACAATAAAGTATAAAGAGCAGCTACCCCATTATTGTTAAGATCTTTAGATTGTGTTTCACCGCTATCCAATATTTTGGTCCATAATTAGATTGATATCTTTCAACCATGCCCACTGCATAATAGATATATGGCCTAGGGCAAAGCATAACATACATTAGGCTTTCTACTGCCATAGCATAAGGAACTGCCTTCATCCGTTGCTCATCCTCAAAAGTCTTTGGATACTGTTCCTTAGATAAAGGAACTCCATACATGAAAGGTAATAACCCTTTCTTGGAGTTATGCATTTGCAAACATGACAAGAATCTTATCTATATATGCAGTTTGAGATAAGCCTAACATTTTATTTTGCCGATCTTGCAAAAGTTTGATCCATAAAATGTAACTTGCTTGTCCCAAGTTTTTCATATCAAAATAATTTTCCAACCAGATTTTTATAGTAAATAAGGCCCATATCATTCCCAATGTGTAGAATATCATTTATGTATAAAATTAAAATCATCACCACGCTTCGTTCACATTTCTTAGATACACATGGTTCACTCGTATTTTGTTCAATATCTAAAGATTTGATCATCTGATCAAAACGAATATTCATGCATATTTTGTTCAATATCTAAAGATTTGATCATCTGATCAAAACAAATGTTCTAACTTCGAAAGGCTTGCTTGAGTTCATAAACGGACCTATGTATCTTGCATACCATATGCTCTTGGCCTTTAGCTATGAATCTTTTTAGCTGCATCATGTAGATGTCTTCCTCAAGATTTTCATTTAAAAAGGCAGTCTTGACATTCATTTTCTAAATTTCATAATCAATATGTGTTGCAATGGACAAGAAAACTAGAATAGACTTAACCGTGGCAATCAGTAAAAATGTTTTCTCATAATTAATTCTTTCTTTTTGAGTAAATCATTTGGCCACCAATCTAGTTTTAAAAGTCTCAACCAAGCCATTAGGTCCTCTTTTTCTCTTATAGATCCAATTACGAGTAATGGTTTTAACATTGGCAGGTGGCTTTACAAGTTTTTAAACATAACTAAAGTACATAGACTCTATCTCAACTTTCTTAACACTTTGCTAATTTTTTGAATCTTTGTCAGAAATATCCTCGGTTAGCTACTAGAATCCAAATCATATTAATTAGATACAACCTCTCCTAGGAACATGAATCGGTCAAGTGACCTAACAATCCTCCCACTACAACGTGGATCTCGTGGATCTAAAAGTGGTGAAGTAGTGATTTCTAGAACTTCCTCCATTGGATTAGAACTTCCTTCTAATGGATCTATAGAAGTATCAGACAACTCCCTCAAATGAAATCTATCATTGGGTTTCTGGTCAATCATAGAATCATCCTCTAGAAAAACAGTATTAGTACTCACTAATACAATATATTCTATCATAATATAACCAGCCTTTAGTTCCTTTAGAATATCCCATGAAATGGCATAATTTTGACTTATTTTTTAACTTTTTGGTCTTTCTCTTAAGTACATACCCCGAACACCCCCATATTCTATAGTATTATAAACTAGGATTGCGTCAAACCCACAATTCTACATGAGTGTTAGGGACAATCTTAATTGGAATTGAGTTCAGAATATAAGCCATTATTTATAAAGTATATCCCCATAAAAACTTTGG
>BRYE01000017.1:15431579-15434079 GCA_030159115.1 Actinidia arguta var. hypoleuca | reverse complement strand
ATGAAATAATTTTACTTTTGTCAATCATTTTTTCATTACAATCATTGGCTCATCTAGACCCATTCATCTTGATTTCATTTCAAGATTTCAAAATAATATTGGATTGACCCATTCGAGACATACACCTAGGCCCATTTACCAATCATTAGGGAGCGACCCCAATATAAGATATGACATGATATCATCCATGATCCCACCCTTATTACATCACCTTTCACTATATTCTTTTCCCCTAGCAATCGGGGCACACAGTTCGAACCATGTGTCATTTAAAATATATTTTTTTAAAGTAATAATTTTTCATATTTTATGGCACATTTTAAAAAAATAGCATGCATTTAATCATAAAATATCATCGTGTTTAATCAATAAAAACATACATATTTTCATCGTAAAACTTTTACTTTTAAGAAAAATATAACAAGACTAATCTTAGGTTTATCTCAAACTCTTTCAGCACTCGTTCGTAAGTTAAGGGAAAGGCCCCTCGAATTCCGATCCTACAATTAACAACTCCAAATTTAGCATTCTTTCTTTAATTGTCCTTTCATTTATCTTATTTGTATAATTGAATTAATGTTTAGTGTACCTAATCTAAGAGTTGTAAGTGTATATAAGGTATCGGGAGTGACTCGGGTACCAGACAAATCAATTGGGTTTCAAATTTATAAAAATTCTTGAGGTTTAACTGATCAAAAAAAAGCTGGACCAATTGGGAAAAAGCTGAACTAGTCCAAAATAAAATAGTAGGTTCCGTGGAAAAGCTGGATTGGTCAGAAAAAATTGAATCGGTCGGGAAAAAGTTAGACCAGTCCAAGACAAGACAGATTATTATTTTTTTTCTTTTCTGGCTTGAATGTTACACCTATTTTGAGCTACTAAATCAGGACAAATATTTTAAATAAAAGTTATAGGTATTTGAAATAGATTTCATACGTAACTCGAATCAAGTCAAAATGTTGTCATATGAATGACTTATGCCCAAAATACTAACTAACTATTTTGACAAAAAAAAAGTACATACTCACTATTTGGGTTTTGATCCTACAACGGCATATACGTGACTTAATCTTGACATATTGCCAAACTTTAACCCTGATAGGATTATTACTTCTATCCCAATTGTTCATCACTTTATTTAGTGAAAGAAAATTACAAAACGATAGGAAAGATACAAGGTTTTACCCGAGTTCGAGGAAAACTAAATGATATTATTCACTTCTCTTTCTTCTTTTCTCTTCCTCTATCAAGGTTTATCTTCCTTTCTGTCTTTCTTTCTCCTTTCTTTCCTTCTCTCTTTGTTTCTTTTTTCTTTCTCTCCCTCTTTCTTCGGTGCACAAGTTTCCAACAACATTGTTGGGGACAAAATTGTGTGTGTGTTTTGTTGACTTAGGAGACCCATGTGGTGAGTCACATGGTGAGTCATCATGCCCATTGATGAGTCATGGTGGTGAGTCATCACCACCATGTGGTCCTCATGTTTCCACATGGTCCAGCCATGAAACCTTGACACGTGTTCCTTTTCTGTTTAGTTTATCATAAAATCTTATACGCGTATAATTTATGTTATCGTAAAAATCTTGAAAAAATTTTAAATTATTGCCGGTGTATTTACATATTTACCCTTACTACAATAATATAAAATTTATTTACAGGTCAGGATATTACAGTAACACAAGCTTTCATTGATCATGAGATTATTCATCTCCGATATCCGTGCCAACTCGCTTGACCCCCAGGCACCGTCAGCACCGGCAATGTGAGGTTGAGAAATGCACGAAAGAAGAGCAAAATGGTCCTATACCGCGCTTTGAATGATGGAAAACCCATTCCACCCTGATCTTCAAGCAAATATTGGTAATTCTTTTTTGATAGCCCCATTTGGGTCCTTAAACATGGTTTCATCAGCCACCCGGGGACTCTTCCTCATGTTATGGAGGTAAAACCTCATCATCGCCAGCATTTGCTACATCTCTATCGCCATAATTAATACCCCTCAAGGTATCTACACTTGACTTATTGGGAGTGATCACCTTGTTCTATATAGCTTGTGATAATGGCAAATTTGTTGTTGTTGGTGTTGGTGCTGTTGCTGGTGTTTGTGCTTATCAAAAAGGTTTGTGGGTGCTTTTATAGCCTTTCACTTTTGTGTTTTCTTTTTTTTTTCTACATTTGTGGGGTCTTTTAGGGCCAAGTTGCCAACAAAAGATGATTAATTTTGCTAAATTTAGCATAATTCAACAAGAATTTAATGGTACAATTGTGATCCGAATGAACGCTAACTAATGGGTCCTGAATAAGATCGTAGATCGTGTTTTGAATAGCTGAACTTATATTAAAAATTACTTAAAATTAGAAGTTGAAAAACATTGAAGTAGAACTTTTAATAATTAGTTTTTTTAAATTGTTTGACTCATAAATTGTGTCAAACGTTATGGCACAACTTTCAAAACAGAACAAAAGTAGAAGTTTGTGCTTGTAAGCCGCACCAAACATGTAC
>BRYE01000017.1:15411579-15416579 GCA_030159115.1 Actinidia arguta var. hypoleuca | reverse complement strand
AGCATAAAAAATGAACCTACGCCTTTTGGCGCCTTTGTGTTGATAACTAATCGAGTTACGAATGATTCGGTCAGTTGATGAAAGTTCTCGATTGACCCCAAGGACAGTTTGTCAAACCACTTCAGTCCGAGGTCTCTTAAGCTTGATGGGAACACGTGGCACTTCAAGGCATCCATGTGGTTCCAAAGAGCCATCATTTGCTTGACGTGGCTCACATGGGACCTCGGGACTTTCTGTCGTATAGCGTGAACTTCAGTGATGTAAACTTCTCTGGTAAGTCCATTCCCTCGATGTGTAGGGAGAATGGCACCTGATACCTAGGGACGACCTCCCTTTGCTCGTTCTAGGTTGTGTGGACCACCGAATCCGCTAGAACAACCTTGCTCATTGCCGCAAGCCCCTCTCTCTATCTCGCTTAGTGTTCAGTGTCTCATGGAGATCCACACCAGACTTAGTTCGGTCGGGTGATCTTCTTCGCTTACCCGTTGCTAAAAAATTGCTGTCAATTTGGCTATCCTGGCTAATATGAGATTTGTGTCATCTCTTATTCTAGCCTTCCCAAGGGGTTGGGATGGGTCTTTGTTCCCTACTGTAGATTGTCCTGCCCTTGCCGCTTGGGTTGGCCTCATTAGCCTGTTATCAACCAAAATTTGTAACATCTTGGCCAATTATGTCTACAAGCACTAGATGGTTATGTTCCGTTTGTCCGCTCCTCTAGGGAGCAACCAACCTGGATTCTGTCCTGAGGTGGCCTTGGCCCCGCTCTAGGCATCATCCAGTAGTTTACCCCCTTTGTGCCCAAGAGTTTCGGATGCATGAGGGCTCTCCCTACGTGTTTTCCGATTACCAAATTAGTTGTTGCTCTGCGATGCAATCAGAACTAGGTTTGTGAATGTCTATAATCGATTTTCCACAAACAACACCAATTGTGGAGTTGATATGTTTGAAGGATGAGAGGAAGAAAATTGAGGATAGACACCTGCGGTGGTTCAATGACTGCCTTGGTAGCTTCAATTTGTCATCCAACAATGCCCTAGCTGCAATACAAAAATAGTGAGACCGACCACCGGAGCTATTTTAGATGACCGGAGTATGTAGAGAGAGAGTATGCCTTTCTTAGCCAAAGTGTGCGTACCTTTAAATGAAAGAAAGACTGACTTTATATATTACAGTTCAGCGCTTGCCTTGACGCGTTAGCTGTCTTATCATTGGATAGACTGCAGCTCAGCGCGTGCTCATACCTGTCTGTCATTGTGACACATCGAGTGTTGTGTCAGTGAGTAGGTGGCTGACCCAGCCATACTCTTAGAGCCTGGCTGGTACCTCTTATCATTCCGCCAACGTCTCCATCCGGGCGTGTGGGTTGTTAAAAGAAACTTAGACGTACAAGTCACCTTTTGTCCCCTAACATCCGTCGGGATTAACACCGGTCGTTGCCCCTCGTTCAGGCTTAAGCTTGGTTACCCTACCGAGCTTACTAAGAAGTGACAACTCGAGAGTAGGGGTAGGGTAGCCTTAGCTCAAACAGGACCTGTCTTTGATAGTGTCTGCTCCGAGCTCCAGCACAAAAGACCTCCGAGCTTACTCTATAGCGACAGCTCAGTAGAAGCCTCTGTCCTAGAAAGGTCAGACTCCGTCATTCTATATTTTGTCCTCTTACAAATGCATATGCATGATCAAAAGAAATAAAGGATAAGCTTGAGTCACAATGCAAAAAAAAGTATGAGACACCAGACAAGATGAATAGTTGTGTCGTAGAACTGCTAGTAAGAATTGTAAAATTACTGGTACTACTGCTTAACAACATTTAAAAATAATAATACTCATACACAACACTAGTAAAGCCAAAGTAAGATTTGGTTTGCCAAGGATACTGAAATGGAGACTTGCTGACCTCAATGATGTTCTCAGTCAGAACTCATTGAAGAAACTCCTTCTTGATCAAGTAAAGATCAATTATTCCAACTTTTTTAATCAAATGTTCACAAAATTCCACTTTTTAACTAAGCTCATTTATTCAAAAATAACAAAAATGTATCACTATATTTATTTAAATTCAAATATTTAAAATATCACTTCACTTAGATAAATTCAACTGTTCAAGTGTACTCTCTAACGCATTGTAATAAATTTAAGGTAAAGTTGCAGAACTCAAACCAACTAACGAAGAAAAAGAGTTGTTTATTTTTTGGAATAAAGATTAGATTAAAAAAATCAAACCTGAGATTACAAGATCTGATGAAGATACCAATTAGTTGGGTGCATTGATAGAACAAGGACATCAAGATCAAGACAATCCAATTGATCAGAAAGACCAAGAGGTTTGGTGGATTCATAGGGCAAGCCCAAAATAGTCAAATTCAAGTGGAGGACCAAGATACTAGTCAGATTGGTGTTTTAATAGAGCAAGCCCGAGAAAGTCAAATTCAACTAGATTAATAGACCAAGGCCCACACAGTCCAATTCATTTGGAAGACCAAGATGACGGACTGTTTCATGGATTCATAGAGCAAGGTCATCAACACCCAAACAGTGAAATTGATCTGCAAGACCAAGAGGCTTCTCCACAAATTGCTACCAATTGAATGGATGAGTTGGAAAAAAAAAACAAGAGCTCATAACTGAAAACAAACAGTTGGGGAAGAAGACTGACAATTTGGAGAAAATTGTACATGATAGCAATCAAAAATCCGTTGAAACAAAGAAATCTCTTGAAGAAATGCAAAAAGAGAATGAGAAATTTTTTCATCAACTTGTAGAAAGAAAAGAAGTGGATCTGCTGAAAGAGACTGTCGATAAGATTCAAAGTAAAACCCTTCAACAAATTGCAGAATATGGAACAAGGCTTGTTTCGACTGAAATTGATAATGAGCGGATGGCATAAACAATTTAGGAGCTCAGAACAGAGAACAACAACCTTATTGACCAAATAGATGAGTTCGTCACCCATGACATCACACAGAAAGCAAGGGAACAACCAGAGATTGATAGGCTGAAGGTGACTGTCAATAGATGAGATGAAAAACAACTTGACATTTCTCTATAAAATCTAGAATATCAATAGATGAGATAGGATGAATACTTTTCGCATGAACTCCAAAATGCCCAAACAGAAAAAAAATTGGATCAATATACAAAGCATAAGCTTTGTCAGGCTTTTGCATTACTGTTGTTGTAAAATATTACTGAAATATGCTTTTTAAGAAGTTAATAAATAATGTGAAAAAGCAATTCATAAATCCAATACTATGTGTAAAATAATATAACCAATTATCTTATACAATAACATGCAAACGATGTAAGGAAAATGGTTGATCAAGTCGAGTGTTGGACACTATTTTCTTAAGATAGATGCGCCTCCCCCCCCCCCCCCCCCCACACACACACCCACTCACACCCACCCACCCACCCACCCACACAGAGGTGCTCATGGGTCTAATGGACGTCTATCTCCAATATAAAATGATCACGACCCTGAATAAGTAGCACTCTAATATATAGGTCCAGTGGATACAAACTTTAGATTCTAATCTCTCCATGTACAGAATGAATGCAATATGTATGATATAAATCAACGTTTAATTTCTGTCTAATTCTATATAGAATTATGACACTTAATTTCTTACAGAAACGTACAGTGTTTCTGATAAAATTAATATGACATAATAATATAAGACAGTATTTTCCACACAGAAAATAGGTTGCCAAACTATAGAATTTGTGCGCGGCAAATTCATACAGTAACACATGAAGAAGTATAAGAATTTTCAACAAAAATTCTATAAAAAATTTTATACGCATAAATAAGAACATAATTTAATCGGTAAATTAACAAACTTAATAAATTAACCGAAACATGTACTTGTGTAAATGGAGTGGAAATCGATGTTACAAACTTAATTAATTAACCAAAACACGTACTTGCGTAGGTGGAGTAGAAATCGACGTTGGAGATTTTGCAATTCGTTGGACAAATTGGATTCGTCACGGACTGTACTTTGCGTTAGAGAACTTGTCGGAAACTTCGAATAGATTTTCATCTTCATCAAAGAGAAAAGAGAGACAGAAAACAGACCATAAAACTACTACTAAAAATAGAGGGGGGATTTTCTATATATATAGAAAAATTCGCACCCCTTCGAAATAATGCTAGCCAAATGCAACCTTAGGAGGAGTTACAATCCTTTGCAGCCAAACACGCCCTTAGGAGAAGTTGCAACTGTTGGAATTTAAATTTGAATTCAAAACTAAAAAATAATTATTAAATAGGCCCAAATCTTTTAATATTATTAATTTAATTTACACCCATACCCGCCTCGAACCGAACCGAGCCGAACATTAGCGCGCGCGCGTGTGAAGTAATTGGTCAAACCATGGGTTACATAGGTCTTTTCCTCTTTCACAAAACTGGGGTGCCCTTTGGGGCCCAAACCCTTAACCAAACTTAGGATTTATATACCCATCACTTTTTCCTTTCCTATGTGGGACTATCCTTTAGTTTCACCCAATATCCATACTCATAGTACCTACTTTGGAAGCCATTATCTCATTCAAATCTCCATAAATTTGAGCAAATAAATGCTTGTTCTTTATCTCCTCATGGAAGATAACACAAAGCAACTTGGACCTATTAAGAAAGACATGTGGATCCCACCTTAAATTTGACTCAAAGTTGGTGTGTTCAACAAAAATTCCAACAGT
Organism: Actinidia arguta var. hypoleuca; assembly: GCA_030159115.1. Lineage (NCBI taxonomy): Eukaryota > Viridiplantae > Streptophyta > Magnoliopsida > Ericales > Actinidiaceae > Actinidia > Actinidia arguta. Next base: position 15,411,878 of record BRYE01000017.1, on the reverse strand, counting down.
CGTTACTGCATGTGACCATGGAATACCATTAACTTGCAATTGTTGACAAGAGCATTCCCTCCTACCCAGGTCAACAATTAATGAACTTCAAAAACATCCTCCTTGGACTTGTTAAGATTTCAAATTCGACCCTCATTGAACTAAACATTCAGTTTTTTTATCAATTGAAGGGCAAATAATAGAATTCCACTTACTCATTGCTTTTCTCCTCTCTGCCATTTGTGCCATTATTTAAACTCCAATTTAATCAACTATCTTAAGAATAGACAAATGTCGAGCTACACGTATCCAGCTATTAA
>BRYE01000017.1:15391579-15394079 GCA_030159115.1 Actinidia arguta var. hypoleuca | reverse complement strand
GGAGTTTGTTAATCAAGAGAAAGCAAAGGTTGAGAAAATTGAGGTCATACCTAATCCAAGTTTTGATCAATAAAGGAAAGATGTGGACAATGCCATGAAGGAAAACTTCCCCGTCGAAACTATTCACATGATTGGGGGTCCACATGAACCTGAGCTTGAAAATAGAATATGGAAGGAGATCAACATTGTCAAGAAAATGAATGAGTATTTGTCGGTCCATCCAATGGATAAGAAGCCAAGACAGAGCTCATCTGAGTCAAGCAGCAGCACATTTACCCAAGTAGATATCTCGTGGGCCTTCCCCCACTCTAATGACCCTGTGGTCATCCATCTACAAATCCATAGTTATGATGTCAAACAAATTCTAGTGGATTGTGGTAGCTCGTTTGACGTGATATAGTATGATTTATTTAAATAATTGAAATGAACTTAGGCTGATTTATTACCGACTCGAACTCCGTTAGTTAGGTTCAATGCTCAAGCTCACTGGCCTTTGGGAACTGTAACCCTAAAATTCTGAGTTGGTTCCCAAGAGTTGGAGACTGTGTTATTCCCTCTATCTATAATGCAATTGTTGTATGAGATTGGATCTACAGGATGAACGGATTCACTTCCAAACTACAGCAAGTCATTAAATTTGTCACCACCAAGGGTGAAGAAACGTTATACTGATATCAAGTTGCAGCCAAGTAGTGCTACCTGGCATGATGAACACTAAAACATCTATAAGAATAAGAGGGAACAATTACAAAAGATAATATAGTTAAAGACCTAGTTCGCTATAAGCTTGATGGGCCAAGTTCAAACGGTTTCTTTCTTGTTAGCACAAACATGAAAGAACGAAAGAGAATAGAGCTCATCGAATTCTTGAAAGAAAATATCAAGGTTTTTGCATGGACGTTGTAGGAGATGCCGGGAATTGATTCAAGCTTCATTAGGCATGAGCTCAATGTCATGCCCGAAGCTCATCCTATAAAGCAAGGGAGAAGAAGATCAGCATTGGAACATATGGATACGGTAATAGAAGAGGTTAAGAAGCTACAAAAGTCAAGTGAGATAACAAAAGTTCTTTACCCGAGCTAGTTAGCCAACATGATGGTAGTAAAGAAGAAAAATGACAAGTGGAAAAGGTGTGTCGATTTTACAAGTCTCTACTGAGCTTATCCAAAAGACTACTTTCCTTGCCAAAGATCAATCAACTGGTGGATTCAACCTTGGGCCATGCTTGCATGATCTTTCTAGATTCTTATCGAGGTTACCACCAAATAGAGATGCATGAGTCTGATCTAGAGAATACTGTTTTCATCACCCCTAGGGGCATTTTTTGTTATAAGGTCATGCCCTTTAGGTTGATGAAGAATTCTGGGGTCACATCCCCATGAATGATCACCAAGATGTTTGGGCCTCTGATGAGGAGTACCATGGATACCTACATCGATGACGTGGTGGTCAAAAACAAAGAATAATGAGACCATATGTGTAACCTTGCTGAGGTGTTTGAGATCTTAAAGAAGCATAAACTGAGATTGAACATGGTTAAGTGTGCCTACAAAGTTAGCTCGAGCAAATTTCTAAGGCACTTAGTCACTCGTTAGAGAATTGCGGCAAATCATGAGTCGATTATGGCCATCAAGGACCTTAAGAGTCCTAGAAATGCGAAGGAGGTTCAAAAGTTAGTCGGTATGGTGGCTGCAATCAACCATTTCATCACTGAGTCTTATGATAAGTGTAACCTATTTTTCAACTCCTTCGGAAAATACCAAATTTTTATGGAGAGACGAGTGCGAGCTCATACTCAAATAGTTCAAGGAGTATTTAACCAAGTCACCACTTCTCTCCACCCATAACAAGGGAGACTTACTCTACGTTTACCTCGTCATCGCTGAACACGCCATTAGCTAAGTGTTGCTAAGGAAGGTAAATAGAGGGCAATGCCCGATCTACTTAGTTAGTAAGACATTTACATACTACCAAACGAAATACCCGTTGCCAAAGAAAATTGTTTTGGCTTGATCATTACTTCAAGAAAGCTCATGCACTATTTTAAAGCTCACCTAATTGTAGTATATATCGAGTTCCTCTTGAAGCACATGCTCATGAAGGCAAACTTGTCCCGGAGATTTAATGGGCTCTTAAGCTATTGCAGTTTGACATTAAGCTTCTTCTGAGGGTAGCAACTAAGGGCCAAGTCTTGGATGATTTTGTTGTAGAGTGCTTTTGTGAGTTTAGAACTAGGTTATCCCAATTAGGCACACAGGGGAGATGAGAGCTCGAAAAGAACTCTAACAGTAGTCGAGATTACACCACCGGTTAAAAATATCCCTCAGGGTCTTGAGGTTCGTCAAGAACCACCTTAGATTAATCAATCCAAGACCTATAAAATGTGCATGGATAGGGCCAAAAATAGCCTAGGTGCAGGAGCAGGCGTAGTGCTGAAAAGCCCCATGGGTGTAATTTTTGAACACTGCCTTAGGCTGAATTTTCTTGCGATAAACAATGA
>BRYE01000017.1:15376579-15386579 GCA_030159115.1 Actinidia arguta var. hypoleuca | reverse complement strand
ATAATTGGCGATATCCCGCATACCATGAGACCAAAGTGTTTGTGTGCAGTGATTTGGAACAGTTGCTCATATGGAAAGTGCTCATTGATTGGATGGGGATCTTTGGCTTCCCCATCAGTAGGGAGCTGTGACAAGTGATCAACTACTACATTTTTGATCCCTTTCTTATCACTAATTTCTATATAAAATTTTTGCAACAAAAGAATCCACCAAATGAGTCATGGCTTTGCATCGGATTTACTCAAAAAGTACTTAAGTGCGGAGTGGTCGGTATATATAATAACAAGTGATCCCAACTAAGTATGACCTAAATTTATCAAGTGTAAAAACTACGGCAAGTAACTCTTTTCCGGTGGTCGTATAGTTCAATTGGGATTATTGAGGGTTTTGCTCGCATATTATATGATATATGGCTTCTTATCTACCATTTGTCCCAAAACAGCCCCCACCGCATGGTCACTCGCATCACACATCAACTAAAAAGGAAGATTCCAATCAGGTGGTCTAATAATTAGTGCGGTAATGAGAATACCTTGGAGTTAAATAATTATTCACTCGATCTTTGGTGGTACCTTTCTTGACATTGTAATGTCCACTCGAAAGGTACATCTAATGAAAGCAAATGACACAAAAGTCTAGATATGGTACTAAATTTCTCAATAAAATGCCGATAAAATCCAGCATGCCCTAAAAAGGATCTTCCATCTTTTACAGTCTTAAGGATAGGAAGATGTTGAATAAGTTCGACTTTTACTTTGTCTACCTCTGTTTCCTTTCTAGACACTATATGCCCAAGAACTATACCTTGTGTCACTATAAAGTGACACTTCTCCAATTAAGCACTAAATGACTCTCCTCGCATCTCTCCAAAACACGCTCTAAACAAGACTCATATGTGTCCCCATAAACTAAGAAGTCATCTATGAAAACTTCAAGGATCTTTTCAAGTGTTCGGCGTTCGGCGTTCCAAGGGCGAGAAAGGGCTTTTCCGTCCATGTCTTCCAACCAATAAGTTCAGGGTTTGGATACTTTGACAACTTTGTAGGAGCCTTCCCAAGTAAGACTGAGTTTTCCTGTATTTAGCTCCTTTGTGGACAAAGTAACTTTCTTCAGAACTAGGTCGCCTAGTAAGAAAAATATGTGCTTGACCATTTGATTGTAGTATTTGGCGACTTGATGTTTATAAGTTGCTTGGCATATCTCGGCCCATTCCCTTTTTTCATCGAGTAGGTCAAGATTGATTTTCAACTCAATTTTATTATTTTTCTTGTTGAAATTTGAGGTTCTGAAGCTCGGCATTCTAATTTTCACCAGTATGACAGATTCCATCCCATATACCATAAAAAATGGCATCTCACCAAAAGGAATTCTGCTCATTATATGGTACGCCAAAAATATACTTGACAAGTCTTCTACCCATTCACTTTTGGACTTTTCTAGCCTTGTCTTTAGATTTCTCAAGATCGTCTTGTTAGTGACCTCGACCTATCCATTTTCCTGAGGATGGCTAGGTGAGGAGAAATAGTGAGAGATAGCGAGGTCCGAGTAGAATTGTCTATATTCATCATTGTCAAATTGCTTGGCGTTGTCCGAGATAATAACCTTGGGAATCCAGAATTGGCAGATTATGTTTTTCCATATGAAATTTTAGTATTTCTGTCTGTGATTTTGGCGAGAGATTCCGCTTCTATCTACTTGGTGAAATAATCAATGGCAACGATCAAGAACTTTCTTTGTAATGGAGATTGGGGTAATGACCCAAGTATGTCCACGCCCCACTGAGCTAAGGGCCATGGGCTGGTCATTGGGACCATCTCGGTGGGAGGAAGATGACTAACTGGAGCAAACCATTGACATTTATCACAATTGCTTGTGTATGTCGCCGCATCTCGCTCCATTTGTGGCCATAATAACCTTGGCAAAATTCTTTCCTCATGAGCGACCTTGCCCCCGATTAATTTTCATAGATACCTTCATGAATTTCCTTTAACACATATTCCCCTTCTTTAGGTCGAAGACATCTTAGGAGAGGCCTTGAAAAAGATCTTTTATACAAGTTTTCATGGAGAATGCAAAATTTTGCAGATTTATATTGGATCCGGCGAGCTGCAAGCTTGTCCGGTGGCAACGTCCCATTCTGGAGATATGCAATAATATCGTTCATCCATGTTGGACCTCTCTCTACCAGAAAAATTGATTGGTATACTTTTGTCTGAGATGAAATCAAAGGCTGAAGCGAGGTTAGCCAAAGCATCAGCCTTCTTGTTCTCTTATCTAGAGATTTGGTAAATTCTCAAATCTTTGATTTTTTCGGACATGATTTTTACCTCATCCAAATAGGCCACCATCGTAGTATCTTTGACGAGATAGTCTCCTTAAACTTAATTTACTATAAGTTGTGAATCACTAAAGGCATCTAGGGAATATACTCCCATTTTTGTTGCAACTCCCATTTTTGTTGCAACTCTCAGTCCGAAGTAGGAGCTTTGTTGTTGGTGGCTTTGAATCCTATACGGAGATCGTATTCCATCTGCTCGCGTGAAGGAGTTTGGAGAATCAGCCCTACGCCATAACCGTGCTGATTTGAGGATCCATCTACGAACAATTTCCATTTTGCAAGATCTTCGTTCGAGTTAGGATGCTCTGAAGTTTCTATCTCGGGTAGGTCTTTCTCAAACTCTAGGGCGATGTCGTATGTGAATTCAGCCACAAAATCAGCCAAGGCCTGACCTTTCATCACCATTCTCGGTCTATAATCAATATGGAATTCGCTCAGCTCAATGAACCATTTGAGGAGCCTCCTAGAGGTGTCAGATCACTGGAGAATTTGCTTCAAGGGTTGGTCAATTAACATAGCAATAGGATGTGCTTGAAAATAATAACAAAAATTTTTTGCGGCGATAAGGAGAGCATAGGAGAGCTTCTCGATTTTCAAATATCCGATCTCGGCTCCCATAAGAACTTTACTAACGTAGTATACCAGTTTCTGAATTCTATTTTCTTCTCGGATCAGCACTACACTTACTGCTCTTGACGAGACAAACAGATATACGAGAAGTTTCTCGCTAGTAATTGGAACTGTAAGCAGAGGCGGCGAGCCGAGATAATCCTTTAATTGTTGAAATGTTGTTTCGGATTCTTCATTCCATTGGAAAGTCTAATTCTTTCTCAAGATCTTGAAGAATGGGAGGCATTTGTCAGCTGATTTAAAGATGAACCTGTTAAGGGCGGCTACTCGCCCAGTCAATTGTTGCACTTCATGGAGGTTCCTTGGCGAGCTCATGGAAAGTAGGACACGAATCTGGTCCGGATTAGCTTTGATCCCTCGTTTGGTCACCAAAAATCCAATGAACTTACCCAAGGAGACACCAAAGATGCACTTGGAAGGATTAAGCATCATTCGGTACTTTCGTAGGACGCCAAATGCTTCTTCCATATGGGCAATGTGATTTGCAGCCTTGATGCTTTTGACGAGCATATCATCTATGTATACTTCCATAGTCTTCTCGATCAGCTCTTTGAATATTTTGTTCACCAGTCTTTGGTACGTTGTCCTCGCATTTTTCAATCCAAAAGGCATGACTTTGCAGCAATATAGTTCCCTCTCAATAATAAATAAAGTTTTATCTACGGCGGGCATATGCATTTTGATTTGGTGATACCCGGAGAAGGCGTCCATAAAATTGAGAAGTTCATGTTTGGAGGTGGCGTCAACTATAACATGACGATCTGGATGGTCTGGGTGGATAAAAACTAGAGTAACTTCTTCCAATGGCTTGGTGTTTTTCCGACTCTCTAGGGTCCACTAAGATAATCTCATCCATCTTGTCTTTCAACGCCTCCATCTCGGCATCGAAAATCTGTAATTTCTATTGGCTGCTTTAATTTGGAATGAGATTGATCTTTCATTGCCAAGATAAAATATTGTTTGGCTACTCTCTGGTCACCCCTGACCTCATTTATTCCTCTTTGGGTTGGAAATTTCATCTTCAAGTGATAGGTCCAGGTGATAAGTGCCTTCGCTCCAGAAGTGAATTCCTTACCGCAAGTGTACGGGTTGCGAAGTAGTAATAAACTCGAAGTACGAGTATCGATCCCTCGAGGAGTAGTGCCAAGGTGAACACAAAATATTATAAACACTAAGATTCAATCCTAACGTAACCTAACTTATACTTCAAAAAGCGAACATAAAAATTATGTTTTTGATTTTTGATTGATTTAAATTAAAGTATGAAAGCAATTAAAAACTGATTTAAAATTTAATATTAAAAACGACTCAGAATCAATTGATCCAACCAATCGAGTTTCTCGAAATTCCAATGGAGGCTTCGTATAACTCAAATCCTTTGACGACGTCGTGAGTCTCGGATTCAAAAGATTTAGATTTTAAAATCACTTGTTCTTACAATCTTCAATTTCTAAAATAAATCTAGTTGTTTTAATCATGGGCGTGCATCATCGAGTCCCGTAACACATATACGGAACCCAACGCACGCATAAATGCCACAAGGCAGCGTATATACTGAATCAGCAATTCATGTATATGCATTACCGAACATAATAGGACGCCCAATTTTTTTAAAGTATTTAGAACAAATAAGAAGAAGAATAAAAATCAGAAAGTTCTAACGGTGGATAATATTTTACCTCCATTGTTCATCCTCGATCCCCAATCGATCTTCACAACCAATCCCGGGTTGGGAAAATTAGCTACGCATGGCTATGAAAAATAAATAATTAAATATAAAAAAAATTCTAAAATATAAACACTGATATGAATATTTAAAAATTAAAGAACATAAATTAATGCTAGAAAAATTATAGAACAACGCGCGTAATTGAATAAAATCATAAATTTAATTGATGAAACGTAAATTAAATGTAATCAATTACAAGACTATTAAAAACTATAAAAAAACTAAGTTAGGAGGCTGTAAAAAATCTTAAAAAATAATATATCTCGTTCATAAAATCATAAGAAAGTATATATAGGCTACATAATCCGAGTCCTAGAGGGATTAGAATTCCTACTGAGTTTTCTTTTTACCCGTCTATTCCATCTCGATTTTTACCACTTTAGGGATCAATTTAGATAATTCTTATTAGAGATAAAGTTGTAGTACTTGAAGTTTTCTTTCCAACGCATATAAAATAATATCAATCGGACATCTAAGTAAAACGTTATGGTCAAAATACTGAAATAGGTTTTTTAATAAATTTTGTTATCGTTCGAACTCTAGTTCCTTTGTATTTTTGGAGTTCGAATGCTAAGAGGAATTTCTCATGCTTTCTTTCACAGCGTTGGAACTCTAGTTGATGCCTATTTTTAGAATTTGAACTCTAAGTATAATTTTGTCCTTCTTTGATTTTTTTTTTCTTCATCTTATTCATACCCCATTTGGGAGTCTTTAGAGTCCAATTTTTGCGATGCTCGTTAGACGTGAATATGCACAATTTTGCAAGATCTTTCCAATGATGCATATTTCATTCCATTCTGAACTACGGATGAACATTTTTATGGCTTCAAATTCTCTTCTTTATCAATATTTTTTTGCAATAAACTCAAACACGACTTTAAGTACGAAACACAACAAAAATATATAATTAAACTAATTTAGGGTCAATTTAAGTTGATTTAACGGTGCTTGGAATACAATTATGCAGTCCAATCAATAAGCCCTGGTTCCTCCTAAAGTTGGGCGACTCAGGATTGCGTTGTAGGACGAAGGATAGTCTACCACAATAAAGTATTGCCAAACGATAGTTTGGTGAGGCTCCGTTCTCAACATTACTAGCAACTTGATCCATCCAAGTGGATGGGTGGTGTTTCCTCCAAATTCGGCCAAGGGTGTGAAAATGGTGGATCTTATCCAATCCAATTGTCATCTTGTCAAATGCCGAGATGAACAAAATATATGCCCAACTCCCGTTGTCAACAAATATCCTTTGTACATTGAAATTGGCAATGACGGCAGAGATGATCAAGGCGTCATCGTGAGGGAGGTGTAGGCCCCTCAGGTCGTCATTTGTAAATGTAATGGGCAAGTGGGCTATAGCTGTAGGTGAGGAGAGGTTATAAACTTCTTCCTCTGCTCACTCACAAGCGCTTCTGAAGTGTCTCTTCTGAGAAGAGCTTGAGCATGCTCCCGATCCAAAACCTCCATGGATCACTTGTATGTCTATTGCGATAGGCCTATCGTCACCATATCTCATCTCGGGTGAGTCAGTAAGAGGGCGATCTGTAACATACTTTCTCAGATACACCTTTTTGATAAGGTCGATTATCTGTTCTTTCAATTGAAAGCAATCCTCGGTGTTATGTCCATAGTCTCAGTAAAACTCACAATACTTGTTTCTGTTTCTGTTTCTCTTTCGGGGATTAATTTTGATTTTTCCAGGCCACTTGATGAATTCCTCGTGCTTGATTTTCATGAGTACCTGGGCGATGGGAGCGTTAAGAAGGGGGAGTGTCAATTATGGACGACGTGAGGGTGTACGGGGATGCCTATCATTGGTTCATCGCCTCGAATCCTAATATGGTCTCTTGTTTCTCGCCTCGTCTCGGTAGTCTGCTCACCTTGTGTTGGGTTCTTTACTCTTATCATCCCTTCCTCGCCTCTTTCGTTTGGCCTTAGCCAACTCCTCTACGGCAATATATTTGTCAACTTTGCCTTGGAGAGTTGACAAGGTTTCTGGGACGTTCTTTAAGAGGGAATTAAATAATGGACCTGGACGTAGTCCGTCCATCATCGCCATGATTACCACTTTGTCACTAGGGTCCTCCACCTCTAAGATAGCCTGGTTGAACCGCTTTACATAATCTTTTAAACTCTCAGTCTCTTTCTGGTAGATGGTGAAGAGGCGGGAGTCATTCTTCTGTCTGACTCGGCAACTCATAAAGTTGGCAACGAAAAGCCTACTCAAGTCGTCAAACGAATCAATGGTTCCGGGAGATAGTATTCTGAATCATGATTTCGCTGAATCCTTTAATGTTACAGAGAAGGCCTTGCACATTATGTCGTCATAATATCCTTGGAGTGACATCAAGCTTTTGTACGAATCTAGATGGTCCATAGGATATATCTTCCCTTCGTAGACCCCGAGCTGGGTAGGTAGCTTGAACCTAGAGGAAACCCTGGCTCTTATCACCCTCCTTGTGAAGGGTGGCTCAGTTTGCTTGGTAAAAGCATCCACGGTTACTGGAGCACCCGCCCCAGTATTGATGGCGTCAAAACGAGCATCCACATATCTGATTTTTTGTGAGGTGGAATTATCTCGGTGCCTGGTTATCTCAACGAGGTGATCTTTCTCTTTGCCTGATTTTCTCGCCCTTCATTCCAAGGATTCAACTAGATGATTGGGATTTTGATGAGGAGGAACTTCTTTCACGTCAGGGACTAGGACTTGGCGATTGACGTTGCCTATTTCGTGCTTAACCAGTACTACGGTTATTTTGTGAATCGTCATCGCCCGACCGGCGAGATCGTTGGATATCTAGCAGGAGGTAGTGGATTGGCTGCGGCAAGATGCTATATCAGGCGGGCGTTATTCTCGTTCATGATTCTCATCTGCTCGGCCATGCCATGTATCTCACGGTGCAGCCCCTCTAGATCCGGAGCTTGGCTAGTATTGGCCATTGGATAAGCCCTATAATCTAAAGGGCTGCTGACACTTGGTCTAGGTATCAAACGGTTGCGCAGGTGCATAGAAAATTGAGAACTATCGTTCCGGAGCTAGCTGGTATTGGTCATTAGACTTGATAGAAGTATTCAATCATGCATAGAACTTGTTTTGACATCTCACAAGTTCATTGTTTAAGGAATGCTTAAGAAAAAACTTCAAGAAGAATTTGTTAGAAACTTGAGTCGACATTGAATGGAATTATCTAAGACTTCAGAGATCCAAATACATAAAGGTTTGAGTATAAAATTAATCCCCGGAAGTTATCTTTCCAAAAGAACTAATTTCATGACCAAACTCCAAGTATTGAAGAAGTTATGACCAAAAGAGTTATGCACTGTCAAGCTGAATTTCTACAAAATATGCAGTCAAGATGGATCAAATTAAAATGGTATTATATAAGGCTTCACAAGTTCAAATGAAAAAATTATTTAGCCTATATTGTATCCCCAGAAACGCAATAAACGGTGTGAAAAAATTCTAAATAATGAAGAAGTTATGGCTATTTTACTGAAGTATGTTCTATCAGCCGATAAAGTTCGATAAAACTAAAATTGTGACCGAAGTTTCAATTCCACCGGCTCTATTACTATTCCAACAAGAAAATTTGATATTATGTCTATAAATACCACCCTTGGGGTTGTTGAAAATATATGGAAGTGCTCTAAATTCTTTTTACTCTTCCATTCAATACTCCAATGCTTTGATCATTCTAGTGAGTTGTATTTGTTAAATCAAAAGGAGAAAAATCACTTTCGAAATTATTAATTGTATTTATCATTCAACTATAATGTATTCTCTTGAACACTAGAGAGTCTCTATAAATTGTAAAGATTTTTCAAGCACTCGCAAGCTTGAGAAAATTGTGGAATCCCAAAGAGGATTTGGAGAGTGGACGTTGACAATATTTGGCCAAACCATTATAAATTATTATTTGTATTCTCTATCCCTTAACTCCTTTATTATATACTTATTCATACACTTTGATATTGTCATATTTATTATTGTAAGTATTTTATTAAAGAGAAATTAATTTGAGAAATTTAATTAGACAATTTAGTTGCAAACCTATTCACCCTTACTCGGTTTGCCATCTAGAGTAACACTTACTGGACAAATTTGAGATCCATTTATGATTGACATCCAAATAAACACTATAAAATCAAAAAAAAACAGTTTGATTCATTTGTATAGATTATGCGAAAGCTAATTAACGAGACAAATATGATTGCAAATAATACAAGTAAACCAAACACACAAAAAGAGAATGCGATATTTTATGGGAAATGCCCCCAAATAGGAGGAAAAAACCACGGGACTAAGTTTGACCAACAATCCACTATGCAAAATATAAGTTACAACTTACAAAGTCAATCTAACTGAATTTACGCTCCATAGATTTCAAATCCTCTAACTTTTAGGTGTGCTCCCTATACTAACCGAGTCCACAATCTACACTTTGATAGATGGTTGAGTTTTGAGTCTTCAATACATTCGGAATCCTTCGCGAGTTGAACTTATATCCACTCACCTTCGAGTACGTCCAAAGAACTTCAACCTTGATTTGAATAATGGTATGATAAACAACCTTGAGAGAGAATACAAATGTCGATCGAAGAGCATTGGTGATTGACATGAATCGCTCTTGCGCCAATAAGGGTTGCCTCATTCACTTATTTATAGCCTCTCTAACCTTCTTAGATTAGAAACCCTTTTAAACTAATAAATCATAGACCCTTTTCTTTATAGGAATCCAAATAGAATAAGGATTTCATCAGATGGCTCGCGGCCGGTCATGCCGATTTATATCAGAAAGTGGCGCTCGGGAGTGGATCGCAGGACAGGCAGGTGAATGAGCGACAACCCTGTAGTTTCGGAACGCTTTAAAGCTTTCAAATAATTGCAAATTCAACCCCCAAACTTCTTCTAATTACAATTATAGAGGTATATTCATGTACTAACACTCAAACTCTGAAAATATAAAATATATAAAAATATATGTTTTATCACATGTAATTGACAACACCTAAGAGCTAAATTTTAGACCCAACAATATCCTCTTTTGGCAATTCTGTGACAAAACATGCTAACATGGGAAAATCTTAAAAAAAAAACACTCCTTTTAACCAAAATAGAACCCAATTCATTAGAAAGATTGATGTATTAGAATCCTTCAAGCCTAAAACTCCCAAGTTAAAGTAGTAATTAAAGAAATATTTTGGGTTAAAATATTACAAATCACAGTATTAAATAAAATCAATAACATGTTGCTGGACAGTTTCTAGAAAATTAATTCTAAAATTATTTTTTTTTTTTTTAA
>BRYE01000017.1:15364079-15366579 GCA_030159115.1 Actinidia arguta var. hypoleuca | reverse complement strand
GTATCCCTCGGCGAGCATCATACACAAAGTAACATTTTCTAAAAAGGAAACAAGGGTACTCTGCCATATATATATACATTCATCAAAAAAGAGAATTAAAGTACGTGGCACCTGGCCCAATAAGTCTGTACATGCCTACAAGAAAAACCTAAAATCATATCCTAAAAGAGAGAGAAGGGGAAACTGGTCAGCGCTCGCGAGTGCTATTCCCTAACACCCTCCACTGTTTAACTACACGTGGCTCCTCCAAGGTGGCCTCATCCTCATATGCGTAGACACTGTCACTAGGTACCGAGAGTCTCTCTCCCTCCTAGGAAGAGCTCTCCTCCACCCCCTCAGAAGAGCTTTCCTCCTCCTCGACGGAAGAACTCTCATCTATTGCTCCCGAAGAGCTCATCCAGTCCGAGCTCCCCCCACATCCTCAGAAACATTCCCCCTACCGGACGCCCTTTGGGTGGCCCCTATGAGCTCTATATCATAGAGAAATCCAGAGGGGTCGATGTCAACTCCCCCACGATAGGGGTAAAGTGGAAGGTGTTGGTGGAATTCTACCACCTCTCGCCAGCGCAGTCAGCTGAATGTTGTCCCTCCGGGTCTGGACCAAGGAACAGATGAAGGTGTCAAATGCAGCATTTACAACAATCTAGTGAACAAGGGCTAAGGAGTGCCAAGTACCAAGGAAGCATCTCCCACAAGCCAGTATGGCCTCGAACCGTCAACCTAGTCTACGTCAGCATATCATAACATTGAATATCATCAATTTTCAAAAAGAAAGCATCCTACAAGAACCTCATAATTCTCAAAAACCCTACACTGCCGCCATCAAAGAACTCACGGTGAATCAAACGTACCGACTCGAATCGAAGTCGTCATCACCACCACCACCTCCGGGCATCACTGCCGCCATCAAAGAACTCACAGTGAATCAAATGTACCGACTCGAATCGGAGTCGTCATCACCACCACCACCTCCGGGCATCACTGCCGCCATCAAAGAAATCACAGCGAATCAAACGTAGCACGAATGCGAGAAAACCCACCAATAATCGAGAATGAACCCTCGAATCACTCAAATCTAGAACAAAAACACTGAGAGAGAGAGAGAGAGAGAGAGAGAGAGAGGATAATGTTTTCACACCACTTTAAAAAGAGAAAATTTCAAAGTGATTTGAATTCGCACTCTCGCCTCTGTTTTAATTTGCTTGCGACATGCGATCGGGTGTTAGCTAATTGAGAGAACACGCGATTGCCTATTCAAACTGGCGATTGGAAGTTCCTTTTGTGTTTTGACTATTTTTCCCCTCTTCGAGACATGGATCACTTCCGGAAGGCCTTTTTTGGCATGTATCTGCCTTTTGGGGCTTACCCCACTTGTTCGAACCCGTTTACACCCACTTGTTTGAAACCCATTTACACATTTCTCTTAATTCTCGTGGTAATAATTAAACAAATTTTTGCCCCATTTCATCTCGATTGGATCCCGAGCCCACCTCATCTTGTTAAAATCTGGACGTCTTCGGCCCTTGAGCCTATTTACTGATGAACTATCGAGGGAGTCACCTAGTGATTGCACCTATCCATTGATCTACGTAGCTCAAACTACGAAGGTCTGATCCTCCCCGGGGAGTTACTTGGGCAGCCCTTATAGGGTGCGACAACAACATTTCCTTTTTTCTTTCTCCCAAGCAGAGAGCAATCCCTTATCATCAATCACTGCCCTCTTTTTATAAATCATCTCTTGCACCGACATCCCGTTAGGTTGGGCTAAGCTTGCCCCTTTATCAATCATCTCTCGCATCGACCCCCCATCAAGTTGGGCTAACGTTCTCCCTTTCGATCATTTCGATCATTTTTTGCATTGACACCCAATCAGGTTGGATTAAGGTTGCTCATTTTGATATTTTTTTGCACCAACCCCCGTTAGGTTGGGTAAGATTGCCCCTTTATCAATCATTTATTGTACCTATCATATCTCACAATGACACCTCGTTAGGTTGGGTTAAGATTTCTTCTATCATTTCTTACGCCGACCTCACACCCCCACACCCCAGTTCAAGTTGTGTTAAGGTTGCCACTTTGTGATCATTTCTTGCACCAACACTCCGTCAAGGTGGATTAAGGTTGCCCTTATCATTTCTTGTACCAACACTTCGTTAGGTTTGGTTAAGGTTGTTGTGGTAAAAATCTGAGGCAAGCAATCCAATAGTTAATATTGTTCCTCGGCCTCGGTACTAGACCTCAGCCTAAATTGGGGCGACCTACGCAGCAATGAACAAACGTGATCGGCCGGGGTGAGGCCACTCAAACCCCCTCCGGCACGTGTATTAGACCAAGGCGATCAGGAGATAATTAAAGGTAGTGTAGGCGAGCACAATAGTAAATGTGTGTGGTGCCTGTGTTGAGCATACCTTTTCGTAATGGGGGAGCGGCCTTTATATAGACGGAGTAATGAGCCGTGTAGGTGGATCACGGCGAGTTTCTCGGAAAGATAAGTATGGGA
>BRYE01000017.1:15351579-15359079 GCA_030159115.1 Actinidia arguta var. hypoleuca | reverse complement strand
CTCCTAATTTTTTTTATGGCAATGTGTAACCCATTTGCTTATCACTTTGCATGAATAAGTTTAATAATTGAAACGGAGAAACGATTAACCGAGTAGGCAACTGGAGATCAAAAACATTTGCAATAATAGGGCGATCAAGATGGCTTCGTTGTTTTACAACGCATTGGCGATCTTGGTTTGCAATATCCTCGATGGCGACCAAGATGCCTCCGTTTTATCACGAACGGACGATCTTGATTTTGGCAATATCCACAATAGAGTTCAAGATGCCTCCATTGTTTTACAATGCATTGGCAATCTTGATTTGTAATATCTTTGATGGCAATCAAGATACCTCCGTTGTTTTATAATGAACTGGTGATCCTGATTTTGGCAATATTCATAGTGGCGATCAAGATGCCTCCATTGTTTTATAATGAACTGACGATCCTGATTTTGGCAATATCCATAGTGGCGATCAAGATGCCTCCGTCAGTTTATAACGATCTAGAGATCTTGATTTGCGATATTCAAGATGGCGATCAAGATGCCTCCATCATTTTATAACGAACTGGCGATCCTGATTTTGATAATATTCACAATGGTGATCAAGATGCCTCCGTCATTTTATAACGAACTAGCGATCCTGATTTTGGCAATATCCACAATGGCGATCAAGATGTCTCCGTCATTTTATAATGATCTGGCGATCTTGATCTGTGATATCTACAATGGTGACATCAAACCTGTGATTGGTGATATATTGATGAGCAATGACGATTAGAATATACCGAAGAAATTTTATTACTTGGAATAAATTGGTAATTATTACAATTGCATCGCTCAGGCGATCTAATTTTCATAGCGATCGGATGTATCATTGGTAATACTTTTTCAGATGTTCGACGTTCCAAGGATGAGGGATTGCTTTTTCATTCATGTCTTCAAGCCAATAAGTCCCTGGTCTAGATATCTTGATGATCTTATAAGGGTCTTCCCATGTTGGGCCTAGCTTTCCTGTGTTTGGCTCCTTAGTAGATAAGGTAACTTTTTTTAGGACTAGATCGCTGGGTAGGAAGGACCTATACTTGAATCTCTAGTTATAATATTTGGCGATCTGGTATTTGTAAGCTGCTTGGCGTATTCTTGCTTACTCATTTTTTTCATCAAGGAGGTCGAGGTTGAGCCTCAACTCAATTTCATTATTCTCTTTGTTGAAATTTAAAGTTCTAAAGCTTGGTATTCTGACTCGACGGGTATCACCGATTTTGTCCCATAGACCATGGAGTAAAGTGTCTTGCCAGTAAGAATCCTACTCATATTGTGGTATGCCCAAAGTATGCTTGGCAGGTCTTCTACCCATTCGCTTTTGGATTTCTCTAGTCTTGTCTTTAGATTCCTTAGGATGGTTCTATTGGTAACTTCGACTTGGCCATTAGCTTGGGGATGACCTGGCGATGAGAAATGATGCGATATGGCAAGATTCAAGCAAAATTGTCTGAACCCATCATTATCAAATTGCTTGGTATTGTCCGAGATGAGAACCTTGGGAATCCTGAATCGGCAGATGATAATTTTCCATGCAAAATTCCTTGTATTTTTCTCAGTGATTTTGGTGAGTGGTTCTGCCTCTATCCACTTAGTGAAGTAATCAATGGCGACGATCAAAAACTTTCTCTATAACAGAGCCTTTGGCATTTGTCACACTTGCTGGTGTACATCGTTGCATCACATTCCATCTGAGGCCAGAAGTAGCCTTGCCGAATTGCTTTTCGTACTACTGACCTCGCCCCCTAATGATTTCCACAGATGCCCTCATGAATCTCCCTCATCACATAATCGGCTTCATCAGATCGTAGGCATCTTAGAAGAGGACCTAAAAAAGATCATTTATATAAAATTCTATGAAGAATGTAGAACCTTGTAGATCTGTATCAGATCCGATGAGCTTGGAGTTTATCAATTGGTAGTGTGTCATGCTGGAGATAGGCGGCGATTTCATCCATCCATGTTGGGTTTGTTTCTGCTGGGTAGACAGGTTTGGCGATCTCAATACTTGGATTGGATAAGAATTCCAGAGGTATACTTCTGTCTGATATGAAATCAAACGTGGAGGCGAGATTGGCGAGGGCGTTAGCTTTTTTGTTCTCCTCTCTGGGGATTTGACGAATAGTAAAACTTTTGATTTTTTAGGACATGCTTTTGACTTTGTCTAAATAAGTCGCCATCCGCGTATCCCTGGCGAGGTAGTCTCCTTGGACTTGGTTCACCACCAGTTGCGAATCACTAAAGGCGTCCATGGAATATACTCCTAATCTTGTGGCGACTCTTAACCCAGAGAGGAACTTAGTATTTGGCTTCGTTATTGGTGGCTTTAAACCCAATTCGTTTAGCGTACTCCATCTATTGTCCTAACAGGATTTGGAGGACAAGCCCTGCACCACGCCATGTTGATTGGAAGATTCATCTACAAATAACATTCATCTACCAAGATCCTCGTCCAAGCTCCATAGTGTTGGAGTTTTTTTCCTCGGGAGAGCCATATCTGGTTCTGGAATGGCTTCATGAGTGAATTCAGCCATAAAATCAGCTAAGGCTTGGGCCTTTATTGCCGTTCTTGATTTGTAATCAATATGGAATTTGCTTTCCCGAGGTGTCTGATCGTTGGAGAATTTGCTTTAAAGGTTGATCAATCAATACGGTGATGGGATGGGCTTGAAAATAATGACAAAGCTTTCTGGCGCCATCAAAAGGGCATAGGCGAGCTTTTTTATCTTTACATATCTATTCTCAGCACCCATCAAGACCTTACTAACATAATATACCAGTTTTTGAACTCGGTTTTTGAACTCGGATAAGCACAACACTTACCACAATTGGCAAGATAGACAAGTACACAAAGAGTTCTTCGCCCGTGGTTGAAATCAAAAGCAAAGGTGGCGATCACAGATACTCTTTGAGCTGCTAGAACGCTTCTTCCGATTCATCTATCCATTGGAAATCTTGATTCTTCCTTAGAATTTTGAAGAATGGCAAGCATCTATTAGCCGATTTGGAAACAAATCTATTAAGGGCAGCAATTCATCCCGTCAACTGCTGAACTTCATGGATATTCCTGGGCGAGCTCATTTCAAGTATAGCTTGAATTTGATCCGAATTTGCTTCAATCTCTCATTTGGTTACCAAAAATTCTAGAAATTTTCCAGATGATACACCAAAGATGAATTTAGAAGGATTTAACATCATCCGGTGTTTTCTCAAAATGTCAAATGCTTCTTCAAGGTGGGCGATGTGATCGGCCGCTTTGATACTCTTAACGAGCATGTCATCTATATATACTTCCATGGTTTTTTCAGTCAATTCCTTGAACATCTTGTTAACTAATCTCTGGTATGTTGCTCCAGTATTTTTTAATCCAAATGGCATGACCTTGTAGCAGTATAATCCTCGTTCTGTGATAAATGAAGTCTTTTCCACGTCGGGGGAAAACATCTTGATTTGGTAATATCCCGAGAAGGCATCTAGGAAGCTAAGGAGCTCATGCTTGGACATGGCGTCAACTATCAAATCAATTTTTGGCAAAGAAAAACTATCTTTTGGGCACGCCTTGTTGAGATCAGTGAAATCAATGCATACTCTTCATTTCCCTCTTTTTTAGGGGCGATGACAACATTGGCTAGCCATTCTGGGTAATAGGCTTCTTTGATAACATTGGCTTTGATGAGCTTGGTCACTTCTTCTTCAATAACTCTTAATCGCTTGGGGGCAAATTTCCTTCTTTTTTGGCGAACTGGATGATGTTCGGGGTTGGTATATAATTTATGCATGGCGACTTGAGGATCAATACCCGGGACATCCCCTTATGACTAGGCGAAGATATCAAAATTTCTTTTCAAGAATTCTACTAAAGCGCAACGTAATTCGTTGGTAAGTTCAGTTCCGATCATAACGTGGCGATCATGATATTCTGGGTGTATGGAGATTGGAGTAGTTTCTTCAAGGGTTTGGTGTTTTTGGTTTCTCGGGGGTCTAGCAAGATAACTTGTTCCACCTCATCCCTCAGAGGTTCCATCTTGTCATCGTCGATCTGTAATTGCTATTGGGCATTCGGGGATGGGGAGGTTTTAGCCTTCATAGCCAAAATAAAACATTGCCTGGCCACTCTCTGGTCGCCTCTCACCTTGCCCACCCCCGTTGAATTAGGAAACTTCATTTTTAGGTGGTAGGTATGATTGCCTTGGTCCCTCCTAAAGTTGGGCAACCTAAAATCGCGTTGTAGGGTGAAGGACAATCTACCACGATGAAGTCTTGATAAACAGTAGTTTGGTGAGGCTCTGTTCCAAAGGTTACTGGCAACTTAACCCATCCGAGCGGATGTATCACATTTCCTTCGAAGCCTACCAAGGGTGTAAGGAATGGTGCAGTTTGTCGAGTCCTATCTTTATCTTTTTGAATGCCGAGATGAGTAGGATATCAGCTGAACTACCATTATCAACCAAGATTCTTTGAACATTGAAATTGGCGATGATGACTGAAACAACTGAGGCGTCATCATGAGATAAGTGTAGACCCTTCAGATCATCACTGTTGAAGGTGATTGGCGGGTGAATATCGATCATTGGCAATGAGAGGTTATATACTTCTTTGGCCACCCCATTGGCACTTCTGGCATGTCTTTTCCTGGATGAATTTGAACTTTTTCTGGACCCAAATCCACCATGGATCACTTGTATATCTCCAGCGGTTAGTCTGTTGTCGCCATATCTTCTTTCTGGTGAGTTTGGTGGTGGACGTTCAGCGACATACTTCCTCAGATATCCCCGTTTGATAAGGTCATCTATTTGTTCTTTTAGATGAAAACAATCTTTTGTGTTATGGCCGTGGTATCGGTGGAACTCATAATACTTGTTTTTATTTCTCTTCTGAGGATTAGTTTTGATTTTTGAAAGCCATTTAATGAATTCTTCATGCTTAATTTCTATAAGTACTTAGGCGATTGGAGTATTGAGAGGGGGTAATACCAATTTCGAGCGGCGAGGTGGAGTATGGGGTCGCCTTTCGTTGGTTCGTCTCGAATCTCAATCAGGCTTCTTGTTCCTTGGTTCGTCCCTATAAGCAGGTCGCCTTGTATCAAGTTCTTTTCTCTTATGATCATCTTTTCCTCTTTGCCTTCACTTTGCCTCGGCCAATTCTTCTGCGACGATGTACTTATCAGCTTTACTTTGGAGAACGAACAAATTTTCTGGGACATTTTTGGACAGAGAGTTGAATAGTGGACCAGGGTGAAGTCCTTCCATCATGGCCATTACTAGTACCTTGTCACTAGGATCCTTAACTTCCAACACGGCTTGGTTAAACCATTTCACATAATCTTTCAATTTCTCCGTTTCCTTCTGCTGAATGGTAAAGAGGTGGGAAGCATTTTTATGCCTGATTTTGCAGCTCATGAAGTTGGCGACGAAGAGCCTACTCAGATCGCCAAAGGAGTTGATAGTTCTAGGAGATAATTTCCAGAACCACGACCTCGCCGATTCCTTAAGTGTAGCGAAAAAATCTTTGCACATGATTTCGTTGGAGTATCCTTGAAGTGACATCAAATTCTTGTATGAATCTAGGTGATCCATAGGATCCGTCTTTCTATCATAGACTCCAAGCTGAGTATGTAGCTTGAATCTGGACGATACTCTAGCTTTCATTATTCTTTGCGTGAAAGGTGGCTCAGTCTATCTGATCAAAGCGTCTACAATTACTAGAGTTGTGGTCCCTGTATTGATGGAATCAAGGCGAGCGTCTAGATCCCTGATCTTCTGGGATGTGAAATTATCTTGCCGCCTAGGTACCTGATCGGTCCGATGAGGATACCTCTCTCTCCTAACTTCTTCGCCCTCCAACTCTGGAGTTTTGATGGACGATCGTGATTCTAAAGAAGAGGAGCTCCTTTCTCGTCGGGGGTGGGGGCTAGGAGAACAATGCCGCTTATCCTGTCTTGTACTATGGTGGCTTTGGGATTCAATGTTACCCAAGAGATGAGAGCAGTGAAGAGGTGCTAGAGGAGGAGGTGGCGGTTTATATGGGCGCTATTCTCATTCATGATTCTCATCTGTTCGGCCATACTGTGTATTTCACGATGAAGGCCCTCTAGATCCGGAGCTTGGCTAGTGTTGGCCATAGAACGAGCTCTGTTATCTAGAGGACTACTGGCACTTGGTCTTGGTAGCAAGCGACTGCGCAAGTGCATAGAAGGTTGAGAACTGTCATTCTCATAGACGGCGCCAAACTGTTGTGGTAAAAATTTGGGGCAAGCAATCCAACAGTCAATATTGCTCCTCGGTCTTGGCACTTGACCTCAGCCTAAATTGGGGTGACCTGCACAGCAATGAACAAACGTGATCGGCCGAGGTAAGGCTACTCAAACCCCCTCCGGCGTGCGTATCAGACCAAGGTGATCAAGAGATAATTAAAGGCAATATAGGCAAGCACAATAGTAAATGTATGTGGTGCATGTGTTGAGCGTAGCTTTTTGTAATGGGGGAGCGACCTTTATATAAACGGAGTAACGAGACGTGTAGGTGGATCACGACGAGTTCCTCGGAAGGATAAGTATGGAAGAATATCCCAAAAGTATCGGAGATAACATATGAAGCTGCTAATTGGGCAACAACCCACATTTATAGGCGTTGTGATCGAGCTGGAGTCTATTGGAGATAGTTCTCTTGTAGCTGTGGAATTCTCACGGAAGTGGACTCTGATCAGGTGGAGGAATGATGGAGAAGGAGTCTCATGATGACAGACTTCTAATGAAGATGGAGTACTTTTGAAGAATCAAGTCTTCGTGGAGATGGTCTCTAACTCAGCGAGATAGATTACCTTGCCTTATGGCGATCTGGAGAGCATTTTATGTGTAGACAAGGTGGAGCTCAGTTGTTTTTAATAATTTAGGCGACCAGGAATGTGGGCGCTATGAACCCTTGGGCGACATGTGCCACTTAGAGGGGTGGTGTATATTTTTCCCACATCTAATGTTGTTTATTTCGATCATTTCTTGCATCAACCCTCCGTCAGGTTGGGTTAAGGTTGCCATAATCATTTATTACCCCTATCATTTCTAGACAGTCAAACGCCATTTCCCTGCAATACTTGGATAGCAAACATTCTCCAAAATATAAAATAGTACATGTGTGGCATCATAAATACATCATAATTCATTATTTAAAATCTATTTTATGCTTGGAGCCCAAGGCTCTTAGCTTATAAATAAAGGAAACGTATTTACAAAAAAAAAAAGGAAGAAAATTGAAGAAAAATCACTAAGTTCTTGCAAAGTCACTCTTGTAAAATCACTTCACACGCTTTTTATACTCTTAAATACTATTTCACTCACACTCATATGCACTTACTACTTTTTCAAAACACACACACTTGGAATATTAGAAGATGGAGCTCAATTGAAGAAAATTTGGAACCTGTGATCGTCTATAAGTCCAAAGCTCACATTGAGGGATTCTCAAGCCAAAGAGTTGC
>BRYE01000017.1:15331579-15339079 GCA_030159115.1 Actinidia arguta var. hypoleuca | reverse complement strand
CGCTGAAGGTCCATTTGCCCACAACACGGACCAAGGCATACGACCTCAGTCATAATGAGGAAATCTTCGCTCGAGAACTCAACCTTACTGACGTACGAACAGAAAATGCACTGGTACAACTGGTTGACTATCAGAAATAGTTAGCCAAGACATACAATCAGAAGGTCCAACGCGAACAATTTTCATTCGGAGACCTCGTCCTGAGTAAAGTTGTTGCAAACACGAAGGACCCTCCAAAGATAGTTAAGCTCGTCGACAAGGGTGTTTACTACCTCAAAGACCTAGGAGGCGAACAAGCTCTAAGACCTTATAATTCCAACAACTTGACAAAATACTACCAGTAAAGTGTAATATTTCTAATCGAGTTCGTATTTATATTAAATGCACTTTTTACTTAAAGATTCTGTTATATTATTATCAAAATTAAACACTTTTCTCAATTTTAGAAGAAGTTACTCGTGTTGAAATTTTTGATTTGCTCCTTTCCCAAAAACAATCAATATTGGGAAAGAATTTCTCATTTCCTTAAGCACAAGCTTAAGATGTATCAAAAATGTGGGTAAGGCCATAGAACTGCCAAGCATTTAGCTTGAGATTACAAGGCAAGGTCAAAGAAAAGCATTATGTGCTAAGAGCATGCCAAAAATAACAGATTCTCGCTAAGGCATGACCTAACTTGTCCAAACGAGTTATGCCAAGTGTGAAAAAGAACCCTTCCTTACAACCTCG
This sequence comes from Actinidia arguta var. hypoleuca, assembly GCA_030159115.1. NCBI lineage: Eukaryota > Viridiplantae > Streptophyta > Magnoliopsida > Ericales > Actinidiaceae > Actinidia > Actinidia arguta. The sequence goes on along the minus strand of BRYE01000017.1, from coordinate 15,338,350 downwards.
TCGAGCACCTACAACATTAGGGAAGAGTTGGCTTTAAGTCCATACAAATTCTAAACTATGTCCCTCGAGTTTTGCTTAAGTAAACCTAACAAGAATCTAAAGGAAGAGTTAACCGAGCTCCGTAAGAGTTCCTAACTCAGTCCTGTAAATATTGCTTAAGTATACTTAGCAAAAATATTAAGGAATAGTTAGCCAAATTCTACGCGAGTTCCGAGCTCTGTCCTTCGAGGTTTGCCTAATTGCATTTAGCAATAATTTCAAGGATGAGTTAGCCAAACTCTATATGAGTTCCAAACTCCGTCATATGAATATTGCCCAAGTACACTTAGCAAGAATTTTTGAAAAGAGTTAGCTGAACTCTATGCGAGTTCTGAGCTTTGTCCCCCGAGGTTGCTAGAGTACACTTAGTAAAAATTTCAAGAAATAATTAGTTGAGCTCGAAAATTTGTTGCACAAAAATTGCTTAAGTGTACTAAGACGATGAACAAAAATTGAAGCATACAAAGCTGCAAATCTTACACAAACGAGCCTATAGAAAGAAAACTTCATTCATTATAGGGTGATTGAAATTTCGTTCAATACAAAAGGAAGAAAAATTATTATGAATCAGGGGATAAGTTAGGAGAGACCTTTCCAGCAGCTGCACTGCCCTTTTCGGCTTTTCGACCAACCACTGTAGTCTCTTGGCAAAACTCTACAGCCTTTTGGTCAACCTTCATTGCTACTTGGCCATGCTCATCGACAACTCTTGGAGTCTACTCCAAGACCTCATTCTCTATTTTTGCTAGCAGCTCTTCTTCGTTGAAGCTTGACAGCATAAGGGGGAATAAGCTTGAGAGGGATCAACTTGCTCAACCACGTGGGTAACCACGCTCCAAGCGGGGGGATCAGGAGGAACATCAAGCTCTTTCAAACAATCCAGCTAGCCCTCTCAGAAGATACCAGGGCGAAGCTCGGCTAGCTGCTTGTCGTAATTATCTCTAGCTCGGTTGATCCCCCAGTTGTACACCTACTCGAAGACGGGTCTGCATGCAACCTTCTCGAGCTCCTCCAATTGTCCCGGGGCCTTGTCTAGTTACCCCTAGATGGTAGTTACTTCTATTTAAGCTTTGGTGAGGGCGGCGTAGCTATCATCTCTCTCCTGCACGGCAACAACAAGCTCTAACTTGGCCTTCTTAGCAGCCTCGGATTCTAACTTAGCTTGTTTCTCTAGAGAGCTTATCTTCTTTTTAAACCTTTTGATCTCAAAAGATAGCTCTTTCATCCGCTTCGAGATGGCGGTAGCTCTCTGGAGACTCTACAAAATGAAGGTAGAAAAATGATAAGTACCCAAAGTGCAAATGTTAAATAGAAAAATAACTGAGATCGTGATGCTTACTTGGACTTATTGCATCATTAACAGGTCCTGGATCTTTTTTAAGCCCTCCTCCACAAGGTCAACAACATCCTTGGGCAGCATGACCGCTTGCGCTAGGGCCAAACTTGTGTCATGGTCCTTGGCAGAGTCAGCTACCATCACCTGCTTGTTGAGCTTAGCAGTGGAAAGGTAGGCTTCCACAGCTCGACATTTTCACTAAAAGAAGGGAGGAAGGCCGAGCTCGTCCCCTCTACCCTCTCTTTGGATTTTTTGGAGGGCCACCCACAAGCTCCTTCCTTTTGCGTTTGTCCAGAAGTGGGACCTCTAACGAGCTCAGGTCGGTCTCTGCTTGTGCAGTAGTGCCAAGACTAGAGCTATAGATGGTAGTGGCACCTGGATAATGGGAGGAGCTGCTATGGTAGGAGGATCAACGAATGGCGCAATTTTCTTCTAGCCCAGAGTGCTGAACCTCACCATGTTAATCTCGCCCGAGCTTACTTCGGAATCATTGGCCTCCCTGAAAGAATGAGCTATCTCAATTTCTCCCGCGAGCTAGGGTGGAGCTAAGGCGAGATTGTCAGAGTGCTCGTTGTCCAAGCTCAAAATGGAGATGGGCCTGGAAAGAACTTCTGGCTTGACTGTGGGGATCATCGAGTTTTGCCTTTTGTTCGACACGAGCTGGTTGACGACTTCCTCTCCTTTCTCCTCCTCGTTATTCTAGGAGTTTGAAAAAGTGTAGCTCAATGAACTTGAGTTGACGCCCTCTTCCCAGCCTTGAACTCGGGTGAGTGGAAGGTTCGCGTTGAGCTCGCTCCAAACCTTTCCGAGCTGAAGGCATCACACTACAGAGCTTGGCCCTTGATGCCAAGGGGATAAAGCCTGATCCTATCAAGTACTTTAGCCTTATGCGGAATCACATGCCAATAGATCGGCTCGTACACAAGGAGATCGACTACCTGCCTATTGTTGACGAGTTGAATGGCCTCCTTACACTCTTTAGACCGGTGTCTGGATTGATTGTTGAAATCTTCATAGCAACAGATATAAGCATCAATATCAACATGAGTAACTCCATAAGTATTAAGATTACAAATTCAGTAAAGAAAACACTTACTGTCAGACAAACGACCATCATGCCTCGGGAACGACCAGAGACTATCATCCCTAGCCCGAAACTCCTAATTTTTTAAAACCCAGACAAACTTGTTGAGGAATAAGTCATTTTTTGGGTTGTTAGTGACCAACCTCGTTTGTGGCTGGCAGGGGTTCTTGAGGTGTAGGTAATGATTACCCTTCAAGAAGGGTATGCTTAGCTCCCTCTCCAGCCGCACCATGGTGTAGACTACAACAAGTCCTCGGCACAAAAGGAGAGCTTCATCTGATGCATCAATGTGTCCATCGTGAGCACAGTTTAGACAAAGTTGATAGACACCCGCATGAAAGTGAGGTGGTAGTGCGCCATCACCTCTTTTAGCATCCGTTTGATTAGGAATCGGAGCTGGCTTGGTTGATTAGCCAAATACGAACTGGGATGTAGTCCTCATTGCCCTCTACTAGGTTGGCATCCTCATTTGGACGAGAACGCTATACTTGAACGTCCACAAGGATGCCGTGATCAGTCCTAAACTTGTTCAAAGCTTTGTCATCATGAACCAATAGCTGAGTTTGGTTCAACTCCATGTTCTGAAAATAGAAGCAAGACAATTAGAATGAGCTCTGCCAGACAGTTATGATGGGCTTTTGGGAGTAGAGTCAGACGAGCTCGCGAGCACCAAGCTTTGCCCCACTAAGACTACTTAGTTCTAAAGGAACAACTATCAGATCCTCCTCTTGTCTCGAACCCATCTTGATAATAAAAAGGTTTAAAGGGCAGAACCCTTAGGTCACTGATCTTACAAGGTACCCCGAACCTATTTCATCAAAGGAAACAGGTCAAGGGCGACCCAATTCATAGAAACACAAATCTCCAACAATGGCGAACGATCCAATGTCAAAAAATTGAGACATACAGCAAACAAGCAAAAATTCAAAGCAAATCCACAAATCCAAGCACAAAAGTACAATTACAAAACAAATCCTAATTATAGAAGTGCAGACAAGAAATCAAATTCAGATCATGAAAAAGCATACGAGTTGTAGAAAGGAAATAAGGACCAGAAGCTTACCAAAGCTAAATCCAGAAGAGACCAACATCGTGAAGGTCAAAGATTAGTGTGATCGGAAAGTAGCATCAGACGAAGAGATGCTTTTTCTCTCTCTAGAATGCTCTCAAGGGTTCGTGAATAGTACAACGAAATGACAGACCCACACAGAAGGAAAACAATTAGCAGGCATTAACGTGCCCGCCAAGCACTAGACTCACAGGACGAATACGTCTAGTTCACATGACCTCGACAAGTATTGACCTAGTCCATGCGAACTGAGGTACAATTGTAAGGGTGCAAAATATACAATGACAAGGTTTGGCCTTGCTAGGGTATAGGCCCTCACCAAGCTATCGCTATGAAGTAAGCTCGGTGGTCCTCTGCGTTAGAGCTCGATGCAAACACTACTGAACAAATGCACCGTCTGATCTAAGGCTATTGTTACTTTCGAGCTATCACTATTTAGCAATCTCGAAAGAATAATCGTGCTAGAGTTTGGATGAGGGGCAATGGTTGGCGATGATCTCAAGGGATGTTAGGGGACAAAAGGTAACTTGGTCGTCAAAGTTTCTTCTGACAACCCCATGCCTAGATGGAGACGTCGGTAGTATCATGACAAGTTACCAGCCAGGCCCTAGGAGCGTGGTTGGGTCAGCTGCCTACTCACTGACACAACAGTTGACGCATATGAGCACGCATCGAGCTATATTCTGTCTAGTGACAAGACAGCTAGCGCATCAAGGCACGCGCCGAGCTGTGCCATATAAAGTCAACATTTCTTTCTCTTAAAGGTACGTGTATTTGGTCTAGGAGACACATACTCTCTCTCTCTCTCTCTCTCTCTCTCTATATATATATATATATATATATATATATATATATATTTATACATTTTTCGGTCATCTAACTTGATCATCGGAGAGCCGTTTTCCAAAAATAGTTACCTACGGCCATTCTCACTTTTTTGTGTTGCAGTTGGGCCCCGACCGACTGGTGAATAACTGTAGCTACCCGCACCACCGTAGGACTACCGCATGTGTCTATCATTAATTTTTTTACTCTCATTCTGTAAACTCACATCACACAATTTACATTATTTTGAAATTTCTTACTAAAGCCTAAATCTATTGGGTAGTTTGCAATTTCTGCTATAATTTTAGTGAAACTTTTTTACTATATATATATATATAGATCCCCGTAAAAAATAGTTAATTTTGGATCTAAGAATTGGTATTAAAATAATGGAAAATGATATGGATGTTGATGAATTTTTTTCTTTTCATTGAGTAACGTATTTTTATATTTGTATGTCAAAAATATTCTTATAAAATATTTTATTTTTGCAACACAAATATACACTCCAAATTATTTTAATCATAAAGTTGTCTCACACGGTGGTACACCTTGAAATTATTTTGTTGAGAAGTTATTAAAATAATATTAGAATTATTGAAATTTAGTTAAGAGCTTCATAGATAGATCAAAAATAAAAATACTTATTTTAGGAGTGTTTTAGGCACGAGAAAATTGCTTAGATCTTTTCTTAGAAGAGAAATGACATATTCTCTCCAATTAATTTATAGCACATTTATAAAGTTAATTCGGTGACAAAAATATACGTCTTATAACACATTTTTGCTAATTTTAGCAAAAAACAATTAATGTTCTCACTTTAGTGAAGAGTTTAAAGAGTGTAAGTATTTTTAAAATAAAATTGAAAGGTACAACTAATAATCACTTAAAGTTCTGTCAATTTTACTTGAAAATCACTTTACTCAATAGTTCAAGGGTTTTAAGTATTCAAAATAAAGTTAATAGAGTGCTAGTGATAATGGCTTAAATTACACATGGTGTAAATGAAAATACCCCTGCATTAAATAATGGGAGTTTAGTTGCATGATAAGAGTTCCGCATATCTTGGGTAATCATTATTTGTAGCACAATGAATTTGCCACCCTGAGCATTCGCGGGTCCGATGGGTTTCACGGTTCTCTCTCTCTCTCTCTCTCACAATACCAGAATTCTCTCTTTAACACAGGGCGTCTCCGTTCCTCAATCTAAACGACACCTAAAAACGTCAAAGCAGCGACGATACTAGATAGCTATTCATTATCACAATGAGATTTTGAGTTTTAGAAGGTTCGTTCTCTTTTCATTTGCCTTTAATTCCGTTTTTCTTTATGGGTTTCATCTATTTTCTCGGTCGCGATCGTGGAACATTATATTTTCTCTGCGCTCTGTTTGGTTACTAAGAAAAACAGAGTTGGTGGAAGGAAAAATTAGTTTGAATCTGAGATTAGGCACAATTATGACTTGGAGGTTTCGTCATATTTGATAAAAAGTAATAAAAATTATGACATTGTTTTGATTTCCCTACATTTTCTCAGCAACCAAACATTGCTTGATTTTCTTAATAAATAACCTAAGTTGGATATGCATGCATTTTGGGTATCGATGTGTTCAATTGATATGGGTCTAGATTTTGTTAAACATACATTTGTAAATCAAATTATTCATGCTTCAACTTTCTTATTTAGTTTACTAAATTGGGTTTTTTGATTTCTGAAAATTAATTTTCTTCTTGCCATATCAGACTTGTACAATTCAAGAAACATGTCTGGTTTTGTGGGTGTTCTGGTTTCTGATCCATGGCTTCAAAGCCAATTCACTCAAGTCGAGCTTCGTGGCCTCAAATCCCAAGTATTCTATTTAATCATCATTGTTTTGAATTGTGCTTTTTTTCGTGTACTCAGCTATCAAAAATGGTATGGACAGATATTTGGTTGATATTTTCATTTGTGTATAGTTCCTTGAAAGGTTGAAAGGTTATGTAATTGACAAATATTCGTGATATGTCTTCTTTTATGTAAGTTGGGGATTTGAGTTATCAATCAGAAGCATTTAAAGAAGTTTTCAAGCATTCGGAAAAGTTTCAAGCATATTCATGCAAGCTCGTGCTAAGAGAGACTTATATGATATATTCTGGATGAAGTTCGAGGGATCTCGAGGGCAAAAACAGGGTGCTAGAATTTGATCAAGACCTCGCGGGTAGCTCCTAGGTTATCGAGGGATCTCACGGGCAAATACCGAGAGCTAACAATTTCACAAAGAGCTCGCTGGTACCTCGTGGTACTTCGCGGGATGTCGCGAGACGTTGAGGGCAAAAACCGAGTGCTCTCAGAGTGTCACAGAGCTCGCGGGATCTTCGCGGGACATTGCGGGAAAAAGCCGAGAGTCCACAAATTATCACTTTGCGGGATCATCGCGGAC
>BRYE01000017.1:15309079-15324079 GCA_030159115.1 Actinidia arguta var. hypoleuca | reverse complement strand
GTACTTGTATATGCATTGGTTTGAATGTGTGTGCTACTTGAGTAGTTTATAAATTATACATGTTTGGAACCATTTAGCGAGTGAAATCTCTTGCAAATAGACATCGCATGCACTAGAACTTTCACTCGTTGAGCTCAGATTTGAAAATTTGGCTTTCGAAAGTCATTCAATTGTTGTGCCCAAGTTATAGGCTCTTAGCTAGATTGACCATATATTTGAGGCTCACATATAGCTGTTTTATCTCATAGGCCTTTATATGATTAGCCGCCTACAGATTATTGTGAAAGCTACCTAACACACACAAAAAAAAACAGACACAATTTAAAAATAAAAAAAATAAAACCCAAAAACTTATTTGCAGTGTTAGGAGAGGGCTACGTAATCCGTTGCCTACCGTTAGGTAACAGTTGCTGACTATGTGTCTAAAATAAAAATAAAAAATCTGAGGTTTGTGCATTATGGTAATAGGTCCAAACACATAATTGATTTGCCTTTTATGCTCTAAGGTTTATTGCTTTACTTCACAATTGGTGATGATCTTGTGTCTTATTTGATGATCTAAGCTTATCGACTGAATCTATTTTCACACACGATTGTCTTTTGCATGTTGATTTTAATGGATAAACATGTTTACATGCTTTGGTTTTCAATTCGTGTGTACATAGAATCACTTTTCATATTTTTGACATTTTTACTTTTATTGCATGCTTGCGTGGCATCACTTTTGTCATCGTATTAGTCATAGTCTTATAGGAGTAGAGTTCGAGAATGTTATTTTTATGTTTCTTTTCTTGTTCAATCAAGTGTTCTTCAAAAAAGAATGTTGGGCATTTTTAATGTCATTACATATTTGCATGTACGTGTGCTTGTGTTTTTATTGTCTAGCTGTAAGAGGACAAATTATACAATGGCATAATCTAGTTTTACTAGGGCAGGGACCTCTGCCGAGCTACCGCTAAAAAACAAGTTTGATGGTCCCCTACGTCGGAGGTCGGTGCAGACACCATTGAGCACTGAACTTGCTAGGGCGGGAGTCCACGTCGAGCTCTTGCTATAAAGCGAGCTCGTAGGTCTTCTGTGCCGGAGCTCAAAATAGTCACTACTGAAGACATACCGTCTGAGCCAAGGCCTTCGTCATACATCTGAGGTGCTGCAATTCAATGAGTTCGGAACAATAACTGCATTGGAAGCTCGAGCGAGGGACAACAGCCGACGATATTCCCGAGGAATGTCAGGAGACAGATGATGACTTGCATGTCAGAGTTCTTTTTGACAGCACCTACGCTCGGATGGAGACATTGACAATTGATCATGAGCTACTAGCCATGGTGTAAGGGCATTGCTGGGTCAGTCGCCTACTCATTGACACAGCAGTCGACGCGTATAAACATGCGCTGAGCTCTAGTATGTCGAGTGACCAAATAGCTAGCGCGTCGAACCACATGCTGAGCTAATGAATAAAAGAGAACACTGTTGTTCTCACAGAGATATGTGTAACCTTGCAACCTAAACATACATACATCTTCTCTCTCTACATTTTTGAACGTCTAACTTGACCATCCGATAGTTATTTCCCAGAAACAGCTCCGGCGGCAGGTTTCATTGTTCCTGTGCTTGTAGGTAGGGCACCGCTGGCTAACCAGATGGAGAGTTGAGACTACCGACGTAGCCGTAGAACCACCGTGGGTATTTATCCTCGATTTTCTTTCCTCTCACTCAATAAACAAGAACCCCACAATTGGCGCCATCTATGAAAAATTGATTATAGACATTCGCAAAGTTGTTACTGATGTCATCACAAAGTAGCAACCGTTTTAATAGTCATGAAACTCTTAGGGAGACCCCTCATGCAGCTAAAACTCCTAGGTACAAAGGGGATAAACTACTAGAGGATGCACAGAGGGTAGCTAGGGCCACCTCTGGGTAGAACCCTAGTCAGTTGCTCCCTAAAGGGACAGACAGTCGAGATATATCCATTGAGCGCCTACAAAGACAGTTAGTAGAGTTGACATTAATTATGGTTGATAGCAGGTTGATGAAATCAGCCAAAATTGATGCGCCAAGGCAGACTGAGGACCGAAATAAGGAATTGACCCTACATTCTCGAGAAGGTCAAGACAAAAAGCGAAATAAAACTCACGTGAGCGTTAATAGCCAAACTGACAGCAAGATAGTGGCGACGAGCAAACAGAGGAGGTCACCCGAGCAATCCAAATCTGGGGTGGATCTCCATGACATGCTCAATGCCAAACGAAGCCAAGAGGAAGATTTGCGTGCCAAGCTCAACAGACACAAGGCGACAACCGCAAACAAGGTTGTTCCAGTGGGTTTAGTGGTTCGCATGGCTCGTAACGAATAAAAGGACCACCGAGGTTCACTTGTATGACAGGAAGTCAGACCTGAGATTCCACGTGAGTCACATTAAGCAGATGATGGCCCTTTGGAATCATATGGTTGTTTTGATGTCACGTGTGTTCCCATCGAGCCTGAGGAACCTCAATCTAAAGTGGTTTGATAAGCTCTCTACAGGATCGATTAAAAACTTTCACCAACTGACCGAGTCATTTATAGCTCAGTTCGTGATCAATACGAAAGCGCCAAAAGGCATAGGTTCTCTTTTGACTCTAAAAAAAGGCAAGAATGAAACAATCCGCAACTACAGCAAGCGGTATTGGGAGACTTACAACGACATCGAGAAATACTTTGAGGAGTTGGCAGTGGAGAGCTATAAGCTTGGGCTAACTCTTGGGGAGAGGTTCTGGAAAAACTTGATGCTCAACCCTTTGACCAACTTCCAAGACCTCATGTCCCTGGTCAAGATGTTCGCCTGGTTGGAGGATGACGTTAAATACGCGAAAAAAGCTGTGGAGATAACCACCAGGGGAAAGGGTTCACACAAGAAGCAGAATAAAGGCTCGGTTGACTACTAAAGTCGGGCGAGGCAAGGGATCAACGTTGTTTTCAAAGAACCAATCCACAAGCTGCTCGCCCGTATCCGAGATAGCCCTACTTCAAGAAACCCGAACCCAAGGGGGGAAACCCCAAGAGACGCAACTAAAGGTGGAGGTGTTCCTTCCACGAAAAAAGAGGACACATAACAGATAGCTGCCGAGCTCTTACGGTTTTCTTAGACAAGCTGGTTTGAGACAAACACTTGAAGAAGTTAATTGACGAAGACAAGACCCGATTAGAGAAAGCCAAAGTCAGACCTAATCCAAGGTTTGACCGAGGTGATGACGAGACAAAACAAACTACGAACGAAGAAGAGGATCTACCCCTGGGCACTATTCACATGATCGGGGTGCCACATCACCCAAATCTTGAGAATAGGATTTGGGGATAGATCCGAATGATAAAATAAATGTACGAGGTTCTCTCAGTTCATTCTCCGGATAAGAATCCAATAACAGGGCAACAGAACCAGGGAGCATAACATTCACCAAGGCCGATTTAGAGAGGGTGCAACACCCCCATTCTGACCCCTTGGTTATCCAACTCAGAATGCACATGGGAAGGTCGGTTGAGGTGATGTACAATGGCCTTTTTAAATAGTAAGCTCACTCAATCAGACTTAAAATTGGCTCAAGCTCCCCTGGTAAGATTCAACACTCAATCTCACTGGCCCTTGGGAATAGTGACCCTAAAGGTCTGAGTTGGCTCCTAAGAGTTGGTAAAAAAATTCATTGTTGTAGACATCCCTTCCCCATATAATGCAATTGTTGGCCAAGATTGGCTGCACAAGATGAAAGAGGTGGCCTCCACACTTCATTAGGTAATCAAGTTTTCCACCTCCCGAGGCGAGGAGACCCTTTACGGAGACCAGGCAGTGGCCAAACAATGCTACCTCACTATAGTCTCCACTAAGGCAGCCATGAAAGAAGTGTTGCTGATCAAGGCAGAGCAAGAGGTCCTAGAGGATGTTGGGAGGGACCCCGAGGCTAATATCGTGGAAGACCTGATACGCTACGAGTTGGATGAGCCAAGCTTAGATCATTTTTTTTTCATGAAAGCAAACTTGGAGAAGTGAGAGAGAACCGAGCTTATTCATCTCCCCAAAGCTAATATCGAGGTCTTCATATGAACACCTTACGAGATGCCCTGGATAGGCTAGAACTTCATCAAGCATGAATTGAACGTTCTATCGATGCCCGACTAGTCAAACAAAGAGAAAGGAGATCCGCAATCGAGTTTTACATAGGTAAAAAAGTTAAAGACTTGTTGGAGCAGCTGAAGATTAAGTTTTATAACTCGACGCTGAGCTACCCACAATGCAACGATCAGGCCAAGGCCACCAACAAGACAATCATGAACAGGATCATGAAAAGACTTAAAAAAGCCAAAAGCAAATGGGTCGAGGAGCTCCTAAATGTTTTGTGGGCTTATCAGACCACACCGCGGAAAGTAACGAACAAAATATCTTACACTTTTGACTTTCGGATTCGAAGCTATAATCCCGCTAGAGGTCAATTTGTGCACAATACGGACTGAGGCTTATGACACAATTCACAACGTGGAAGTCTTGGCTCGGGACGTTGACCTCAATGACAAAAGGAGAGAGAACGTGCTCATAGGGATGGCTAACTACCAGAAGTAGTTAACCAAAACATACAACCAGAAGATCCAACATAGAGAATTTTTAGCTGGGGACCTCGTCTTGAGAAAGGTTGTTAGAAATACCAAGGACCCGATAGACGGGAAACTCAGACCAAATTGGGAAGGGTCCTACAAGATAGTCAAGCTAGCCAGCAAAGGTGCTTACTACCTCGAAAACTCAGAAGGCAAACAAGTCCCGAGACCTTAGAATTCCTACAACTTGAAAAAGTATTACCACTAAAATGTAACTTTCTCCATCGAGCTGAAGTTCATATCAATACACTTGCTTATATTTTTTATTCATTGAAGTGCAAAATTTATGAATGAGGAAGAGTTAGCTGAGCTCCAAGCGAGTTCCGAGCTCTGTCTCTTGAAAATTTTATAGAAAGTATACTTAAAAAAAATTATGAATGAAGAAGAGTTAGCCGAGCTCCAAGTGAGTTCCGAGCTCTGTCTTGAAAATTTTATAGAAAGTATACTTAAAAAATTTATGAATGAGGAAGAGTTAGTCGAGCTCCAAGTGAGCTTCGAGCTCTGTCCAAAAATTTGCCTAAATATACTTGAAAAAATTTTAAGAAAGAGTTAGCCGAGTTCCAAGCGAGTTCTGAGCTCTATCTCTTGAAAATTTTACAAAAAGTATACTTAAAAAAAATCATGTTGAAGGAAAAGAAGACCGAGGTCAAGTAGAGCTCCAAGCTCCATTCTACAATTCAAATAACATACAAGAGAGTGCAAACAAGGTGCAATAAGTAAATTTTATTCCAACTCAAGACTGTTCAATTACAAAGCTGGAGCTCATTCATTACAGAGAACCATGCAAGTACAAGACCTTAGTTCGGTCATTACATAAGATAACTACAAAATCTACTTTACAAAGACAACCGAACTCCAAGGAGACAACCAATCAGTGCTGGAGGTCATGGATAGTTGCCTCGAGATTATTGTCTAGAGAATGTCAAAATTTCCCGAGCTCGGTGCTCGAACTACTGAACTCAAGTTTGGTAGCAGCAAGCTCCTTGCTAGGTTGAAGTCTACAATATCTGACACTAGCCAAAACGGAACTCACTGCTCTTCCTCTTCGAGGTGATGATCAAGGTTATACTTATGACCCCACCCCGAACTACGAAGCTCAGGCTTCACAACAATTGCTTCTGGAAGACCGCTGAGTAGCCCGAATTTGATGATCAAGCTTATACCCATGATTTGAATTCAAAGCCATCTCGAAAGTGGGAGGCCCAAGACAGCCAAACCCTGAAACCATTCACCCCATTCTTTGAGAGAAAGCCAGATTCAAAAGGAAGTTTAGGATGCTAAATGAAGTGCAAGCACTGCTTAATTTATAAGGGTAGATGGATAACAAACGGATGGACCATCATTAATGCAGAATAACTGCGAATTGCCATTAAAGGAGGAAGACCAACTGCCTCCCAGAGCACACGAAATGGCAGAGCATGCACCTGGACAGTGATGTCACGCGGAACAACCAACCGCCGCCTAGGGCACATGAAACGACAAAGCAAACACCTGGACATTGACATCACACGCAACAATTGCCTAACCAGCTAATAAGAGACTGGCACGTGGCATCTCCCACGCGCGCCATGTGTCCCATTAGATATATACACAATCACACTTGGTAGAAAAATTAGGAAAAAGCAAGCCGAGCTCCATACGAATTACGAGCTCTCTCCCGCGAAGACTGGCTAAACATTCTTTTCTAGAGATTCAATGAGAAGTTAGCCGAGCTACGAACTCCATCCCACGATGTTTTCCTTTGTATTCTTGGTAGAAGTCGAGGGGTTAGCCGAGCTCCATGCTAGCTCTGAGCCCCATCCAACAAGTTTTGCCAAGGTACACTCTCCCAGAATTCACAGAGGGTTAGCCGAGCTTCACTAGAGCTCTGAACTCCGTACCACGATGTTTTTCTTTGTGTTCTTGGCAAAAGTCAGGGGGTTAGCCGAGCTCCATGCTAGCTCCAAGTCCCGTCCAACAAATTTTGCCAAGGTACACTCTGCCAGAGTTTAGGAAAGGTTAGCCGAGTTCCACTAGAGCTCTGAACTCCATCCCACAATGTTTTTATTTGTGTTCTTGGCATAAGTCGAGGGGTTAGCCATGCTCCATGCTAGCTCCAAGCCCCGTCCAACAAGTTTTTCCAAGGTACACTCTACTAGAATTCAGGAAGGGTTAGCCGAGCTCCATTACAGCTTCGAACTCTATCCCACGATGTTTTCCTTTGTGTTCTTGGTAGAAGTCGAAAGGTTAACAGAGTTCCATGCTAGCTCCGAGCCCTGTCCAACAAGTTTTGCCAAGGTACACTCTACTAGAGTTTAGGGAAGGTAGTCGAGCTCCGCTGGAGCCCCAAACTCCGTCCCACGATGTTTTTCTTTATGTCCTTAGCAGAAGTTGAGAGATCAGCCGAGCTACATGCTAGCTCCGAGCCCCGTCCAATAAGTTTTGCCAAGGTAGACTTTGCCAAATTTCAGGGGGGGTTAGCTGAGCTCCACTAGAGCTTCAAACTCTATCCTACGATATTTTCGTTTGTGTTCTTAGAAGAAGTCAAGGGGTTAGCCAAGCTACATGCTTGCTTCAAGCCCCAACCAATAAGTTTTGCCAAGGTACATTTTGCCAGAGTTCAGGGATGGTTAGCCGAGCTCCACTAGAGCTTCAAACTCCATCCCATAGTGTTTTCTTTTGTGTCCTTGGTAGAAGTCGAGAGGTTAGCTGAACTCCATGCTAGCTCCGAGCCTGTCCAACAAGTTTTGTTAAGGTACACTCTGCTGTAGTTTAGGGAGGATTAGCCGAGCTCCACTGGTACTACAAACTCTATCCCACGATGTTTTTATTTGTGTACTTGTGAAAAGTTGAGGGGTTAGCCGAGCTACATGCTAGTTTTGAGCCCCATCCAATAAGTTTTGTGAGGGTACACTCTTTCAGAATTCAAGGACTATTAGCCGAGTTCCACTGGAGCTCTGAACTCCGTCTCATGATGTTTTTTTTCGTGTCCTTAGCAGAAGTCGAGGGGTTAACCGAGCTCTATGATAGCTCTAAGTCCCATCCAACAAGTTTTTCTAAGGTACACTCTGCCAGAGTTTAGGGAGGGTTGGTCGAGCTCCATTAGAGCTATGAACTCCGTCCCAAATGTTTTTCTTTGTGTTCTTGGCAGAAGTCGAGGGGTTAGCTGAGCTCCATGCTAGCTCCGAGCCCCGTCCAACAAGTGTTGCCAAGGTACACTCTACCAGAGTTCAAGGAGGGTTAGCCGAGCTCCACTAGAGCTCCGAACTCCGTCCCATGATATTTTCTTTTGTGTTCTTGGCATAAGTCAAGGGGTTAGCCAAGCTACATGCTAGCTACATGCTAGCTCCAAGCTCCATCCAACAAGTTTTGCCAATGTACCCTCTGCTAAAGTTTAAGGAGGGTTAGCCGAGCTCCATTAGAGCTCTAAACTCCGTCCCACAATATTTTCCTTTGTGTCCTTGGTAAAAGTTGAGAGGTTAGCCAAGCTCCATGCTAGCTCTGAGCCTATCCAATAAGTTTTATCAAGGTACACTCTGCCGTAGTTTAGGAAGGGTTAACCGAGCTCCACTGGTGATCCAAACTCCATCCCAAGATGTTTTTCTTTGTGTACTTAGGAAAAGTTGAGGGGTTAGCCGAGCTACATGCTAGCTCCGAGTCCCGTCTAATAAGTTTTGCGAGGGTACACTTAGTTAGAGTTCAAGGAGTGTTAGCCAAGCTCTACTGGAACTCTGAACTTCATCTCATGATGGGGTTTTTTTGTATCCTTGGCAGAAGTCTAGGAATTAGTCGAGCTACATGCTAGCTCCGAGCCCTGTCCAAAAAGTTTTGCTGAAGTACACTTTGCCAGAGTTTAAGGAGGGTTAGTCGAGCTCTACTAGAGCTCTGAACTCCATCCCATAATGTTTTTCTTTGTGTTCTTGGCAGAAGTTTAGGGGTTAGCCAAGCTACATGCTAGTTCCAATACCCATCCAATAAGTTTTGCCAAGGTAAACATTGCCAGAGTTCAGGGAGGGTTAGTCGAGCTCCATTGAAACTCCGAACTCTATCCCACAATGTTTTCCTTTGTGTCCTTTGTAGAAGTCGAGAGGTTAGCCGAGCTCCATGCTAGCTCCGATCCTTGTCCCGCGGACTTTGCCAGAGTACACTTTGCTGGAGAAGAAGAATCAAAACATGACAAAGACAAGTCTCAAGCATACAAGCTGAAAATCTACTAAAAATCTTAGAAAGAAATAAGTCTTTACAAAGTGGACAAAACAAAAATAAATGCAATTCAAGACTTAGGTGAAAGATCCAAGGCTGCATCTTCACTAGTTCCCTCTGTAGCTGTTTGCCCTGCCTCATCCGTGAGTTGGGCAACCTCTTTAGACAGAGCTACAACATCATCTACAGCCTCGTTGGACTAAGCCACGACATTATCTTCAGCCTCATTGACGTACTCATCATCCTCATCGAAGTCGGGCAAAACAATGAGACCTCGAAGAGATGGGAAAAAAGTCAAAATGTGTCTAGTGGACGCGTGGAGCTACACGCTAGTAACTGTCTCTCAAAACCCAAGAGACATGTGCACTTGGCAACTGCTCAATCGTGCGTCCACATCAAACGAGCCCTAGGGGTAGATGAAGCACTTCGGCGCACGAGCTCGAACGTACCCGCAACCTAACCAAATTTAGATGCATGATTCCAACATTTATGGCAGAATGATAGCCCCAAACAAGGGGAGGACAACTAGCAGGCACTGGCTTTACCACCAAGCAACTCCAAAAGAACAAACACATCCAGCTCACATGACCTCGGCGAGCATCGACCCAGCTGATGCGAATTGAGGGACAATTGTAAGGAAACAAATTATATAACGACATAATCTGACCTTGTTAGGGTAGGAGCCTCCGCCGAGCTACCGCTAAGTAGAAAGCTCGGTGGTCCCCTACACCAGAGCTCAATGCAGACACCATTGGGCACTAACCTTGCTAAGATGGGGGTCCACGTCAAGCCCTTGCTACAGAGCGAGCTCGTAGGTCCTCTGTGCCGGAGTTCAGAACAGACACTACTGAAGACATACTGTTTGAGCCAAGGCTTTCGTTACATTCGAGGTGTCACAACTCAGCGAGCTTGGAACAATAACTGCACTGGAAGCTCGGGCGAGGGACAATGGCCAGAGATATTCCGAGGGATGTCAATAGACAAAAGGTGACTTGCACATTAGAGTTCCTTTTGACATCACCTACGCCCAGATGGAGACGCTGACAGTTGATCATGAGCTATTAGCCACGCCGTAGTGGCATAGCTGGGTCAGCCGCCTACTCACTGACATAACAGTTAGCGTGTACAAGCACGCGCTAAGCTCTAGTCTATTGAGTGACCAAATAGCTAACGCATTGAGCCATGCGCTAAGATAAGGAATAAAAGAGAACACTGTTGTTTTCACAGAGGTATGTGAACCTTTTAACTTGAACATACATACATCTTCTCTCTCTATATTTTCGGGACGTCTAACTTGATCGTCGGAGGGCCGTTTTTTGAAATAAACTCCGGCGACAGGTCTCATTGTTCCTGTGCTTGTAGATAGGGCACCGCTGGTTAACCGGACGAAGGGTTGAGACTACCTACGCAGCCGTAAAATCGCCGCGTGTGTCTATTCTCGGTTTCTTCTCCTCTCACTCAACAAACAAGAACCCCATAGTAACATATGCACATTATTGTCATTGTTTCTTTATATTTTTTATGCAGGTAGAGTTTCCTGATTGACGTGGTGAGTGCTTTAGTAATTGCATTAGCATGCTAGTCCTTGGCCATTTGTCCAATTGTCCCTTGCCCACAAGTACTTCAGCCTACAAGATTGAGTTTGCATTTGATAGATGAGTGCTAGGACAGTATGATGCGCCCTCTTTCACTTTATACATGCTGGGCACTACTTTCATTGAGACTTAAACAGTGCTATCTGCTTTCTTCTGCTGGATAACTTCGTGTGTTGTGCCCTCTTTTGCTAGCTGACGCTGTCTGTGATCCGGTTTAAACAGTGGCGTGTGCTAGCTAGGGCTGGATGCTTGATGACCACTGCTCTAATTAAAAAAAATTGGTCTCAATTTTTTTTTTTTGGTAAGAGATGTTGAAAGGATAATGCAAAGATTGAAAGGATAATGCAAAGAGATCAATTCGGTTAAAGTTTGTAGGTGTCTTGGGCTTTGTTAGGTCTTTTTGTATTTTAATAGGTTTATGTACTATGTTTGGGGGTTTGTTGCGTAAGTGCTAAAATAGTAGTTGGCATTTTTTGTGGGATAAAATTGCAAGAGTAAAAAATTGTGAGTCTTTTAGTATTGTTTGCTGGATAGCGCTTGACCGCTGGATGTGTAGTTTTTTAGGTTTAACCTATTTCTTTTATGAGTTAGGATTTGAGAGAGACAAGAGAAGATGCACAAACTGAGAGATCTGAGATTTTATCTATCCGTCTCAAGAACTTTTGAGTGTGAATCTATCTTCGTGGCTAATTTTCAGATAGTCAAAAACCTTCTGTCACATTTCGTGATCACCTTCCAACCTTGACCGTGGGAACGGAGCCGGGAGATACAGAGATGAAGGCGAGGAGCTTTATAGATTGCCATTGGATCAAAAAAGGTTGACTAGATCAGAGCCACGAGGAATGGAGATCAAGCGTGAGGAGCGTTTATGGAGGACTTTAGAGTTTGGCATGCCGGGAGGGTTAGTAATTTTTATTCATATGTAGTCTTGGAATTTTTGATTTAATAGTAATGAAAGTAGGTTGGTAGGGCGTGGTTTTATCAATTTGTCTCATAGGGTTTCTTTGTAAAATCACTGCATATTTGTCACTTGATTTTTATGTTGGATGTGATGTGTTCTTTGTGATTTGGATTGATTCATACAAGTTTAGATAATTTATAAATTGGTATAAAATTTTATAATTTTGTCTATTCACTCCCCTCTAGAATAAATCTGTTACTGACTCCGCATTTTCAAATTATATATAATAGTGGCGGTTGAGGCATATAAGGCTTGGATACATAGTATCTTATTTTGTATGATAGTGGCGGGCGCGGTCAATACCTGGAACCATCTACAAAGCCCTTTCAATGTCTATTTTTGATTCTTTATTATCAAAATTTATGAATCCACCACTGATTGAAGTTTATAAATTATATAGAAAGGTAATGGGAAACATTCAAGAGAGGTGATGTATGAGAAGTTTTAGTAAATGAGTTGCTTGAATTTACGTACCAAGATGGTTTTTTTATAATTCGGTACTTGGTCGGTTCATTGGACAGATTAATTTCGGGGACAAGTCTCATCGTCCACAAGCAAAGAGCCCATTTAAAATTGGAATAAAATCCCGTATAGAACGAACCAACACAAAAATTGATAATATGCTGGAAATCTAACCCCAAACCACTCTCGCCAACACCTCGAGATTAAAAGAGGAGTTGATGGGAGCTATGTTGTGACTGACTCTAAACCAAGTTAGAGCATAAATTTTGTGAGGTCTCTCAAACACACAACAAAACATAAAGTTTCATTTGGTTCAAAGGAATAGAACTGGCTAAGAAAGGAATAAAGACAAGAGTGAACTTTTAATGGAATTAAATAGAGGAATAGTTAAAATTTTATTCCAAAGTTTGATTATGTACAGGAATTGGTTATGGATAGTTGTCGGTATGTAATGGTTCGTAGTGGTGGTGGTGGGCAATGGGAGTGGTTATTTATGTTGGGTGTACATTAGTTGTGAAAGTGATAAATAGCATAAACATTTTGTGCTCACTAAAAAGATAAATAAGAGTGAAATGTGTTGCGATAGAAATCTAAAATGCTCTTTAGCTCGGCGCTGGACTTCAGCAATGATTTAGGTGACCTTCACAGAACTACAAACGTAACCGGTTGGGATGAGGCCGCTCAAAAATCCTCTGGCGTGGGAATCAGACCAAAGCAAGTACAAGCTAGGAAAAACAAAACACTAGCACTATCATAATGAATATGCAAGGGTTGACCTCTTTATGATGGAGGGAGCGGCCTTTTTATAGATGGAGAATGGAGTGTCGTGCGAGAAAATCACGGTGAGATATTCGGATAGATAAATGTGGAAGAAGATCCTGTGAATACTGGAGATAAAATAAGAAAATGCCATCTGGAGAGCAAACCGCAACTATAGGCAATGTAATGGAGAAGGAGTCTCATGAAGATGGAGCCCTTATGGGGATGGAGTCCTCTGGTAGGCGAAGTGACCAACCTTACCCGTTGGCGACATGGAGATCAACTTGCATGCTCACATATATTGGCGAGGTGAGCAATATTGGTATTGCCATGCGATTAGAGATCAGAACAGATATTGGCGATGTGGTCCCTTTAGGCGACGTGCCCAGCTCAGAATTAGTAAGTGAAAATTTTATCCCACATCAGTAACCCCTTCACTCAAGATGCCGAGGTGAAACACTTGGGATCTTCGAGTAGTAAATCAAGTAGCTCATTTTTGATGACATAAGCACATAATGATGGTGCGTCTTTCTAGGAGGACGTGTGGATGTGAGCATTAATGACGGAATGACATTTTGGCGGGAGTAGCGATTCTTTGGCGGGAATGGCGGTTTCAACCTCGGAACTCGAAGCGTCATGTGATCCTAGTTGTTGGGGCAAACAGATCTCAACCCTTGGTGCTTCTTATAAATAGGCCCCATATATTTGCAATTTTCTTGCTTTTGCTATCGAACTACTGCTCTTGCTCCTATGTTCATCTTGTCCTCATCATCTTGCGATTGTCTCCTCGCCCTTAGCTTAGTAAGTGCCAACAACTCACTTTATTTTCTACATATATTTTTATAGGGTGAAATACACTGACCACCCCTGAGATTTGATGTTAATACATAAAATACCCCTGAGTTTTAGAAATTACACTGACCTCCCTTGAGGTTTGCCTTTAATACAGATGTCCCTTAATGTTTGAGAAATTACACTGACCACCCCTAAAATTCTGGATTAATACACAAAGCACCCCTAGGTTGGTTAATGTATTTCAGGGAGCTTTGTGTATTAACTCGAAATCTCAAGGGTGGTCAATGTATTTTAGGAGAAATCTGTTATAAGTTTCAAATCTCAAGGGAGGTTATTGTAATTTCTAAAATATCAGAGGTGCTGTGTATTAAAGGCAAATCTCAGGAGAGGTCATTGTATTTCACCCATTTTTATAATGTATGTCAGGTAGGTCTGACATAGGAGACTTAGAAAATTTAGGGGATTCCATGCCTTCTTGAATTTTCGATCACTTAGGAGAAAAAACATACGTGGCCAATGAAGTTAACCAACTCCCTTTGCCCCCTTCCAAAGAATCTCCTCCTCGGGATGAACCGCATACAAGACCATTTTAGGGTCATCCCGTATAGGATTGTGTACGGGAAGGCATGCCATCTTCCGGTAGAAATAGAGCATAAAGCGTATTGGGCAATTCGCTAATTTAACATGAGTCTTGATGAGGCGGGTCCGCTACGACGTTTGCAAATCAATGAGTTAGATGAGATAAGGAATGATGCGTATGAAAACTCTAAAATCTCAAAAGCTAAGATCAAATCTGTGCATGACCAATATATTCTGCGTCGATCTTTCGAAATTGGTCAAAAGGTCCTTTTGTACAATTCACGATTGCACTTATTTTCGGGAAAACTTCAAAGCAGATGGTCTGGACCTTTTGTTGTGCGTCATATTTCATCTCATGGGGCAATCGAAATTCAGAATCCTAAGAACGGAAACGTGTTTAAAGTCAATGGGCATAGCTTAAAATCCTATCTTAAGCTTGAAACGAGAGATGTTGAGTTTGTGGATCTACATGATCCACCGCCGTTTAAATAATTGAGAATAATGCCTTTAGCTTTGTTGTATAATGTGTTAATTGGTTGTAGTAAATTAGGTTGAGTTGATCCTTAGTTGGGGGGAAATAGGATGTTCTCCGTTCAATTTTTCCCCATATTTTAGTTTTTTTTATTTATTATTTTTTATTTTATTTTATTTTTTTATTTTTCGTTTGTCGAGTCATTTTATTTTTCTTTCTTTTTGCATTTCGGAGAATGCTCATCTCTAGTTGGGGGGGTTACTTCGTAGATTAGTTTATTTTAGATTTCAAAAAAAAAAAAAAAAAAAAATTTTGACACTGAGAGTTTGAACCCTCTGTGCAGAGTTCGAACCCACAGTGAGTTCAGCTTCGAATTTATAACTGAGAGTTCAAACTCTATTTTCAAGAACAAATAAGGGTTCGAACGTTAGGAATGAATACACAGAGTTTGAACCCTCTGTGCAGAGTTCGAACTCACATCGAGTTTAGTTTCAAAAATTATAACTAAGCGTTCGAACCATACTTCAAAGACCAAATCATAGTTCGAACGCAAAGGTTTAAAACTAAGA